>NEWO01000700.1:218953-238274 GCA_003013225.1 Phalaenopsis aphrodite
CTGGCGGAGGTGTTCGCATCGTCGAGCCTACTCGCCTGCTGCGGCGTCGCGTCGTCGAGTATGCTGCGTCGTGTCTTCTGCATCGTCTGCTCTCGTCTATCGCGTGGTCTGCGACTCGCGTTTGCGGCGCTTCGCGTTGCAGGTTTGTTAAGGCAGCTCGACTGCTCCGCTACAGTTTATGCTCTACTGCTCGGCTGCTCGCGTACCAGTTGCGCCATTTGCTACAGTGCTTGTATGAAGCATGCTAATGACCTCAAGGTTTTTCTACGTTATCGTCGTCGCCGGTGATAATCCCGCCAAACCCTCATATGCTACAGTGGTTCACAAACGCAGCTTCCCTTTCCACCTCGCAGATAGTCTGGTATTCCTGCAGATATACCACGATTCTTTTGCAAGAAATGACGATTGCAATCTCATAAAAAAAGTAAAGTAAAAGACGGGCAAACTAGCAATATTCTTCTTTGATGCTAAAATTTCAACTTGTGCAGGAAAATACAAATTTACACTACTTGAAAAGTTCCAATTAGGTTGCCCTAAGATAGAGATCATCAAGAAGGTCTATGAAAATTTCAAACTGGTTGGGGATTGACAGGTGGGTCATTTCGACGGAAGACATATTATGATACAACTGAACATAGAAGAAAATTACACGAGGATTTTCTCAAAGAAATTCATCACAGTCAAGGGAAAACATATGAAATTGCTCAAATGGACCCCTAAATTTGATCCCAGTCAAGAACCTCCAATTGCACCTATCTGGTTCTCATTATTTGAACTCAAGCTTTAATTCTTTGACCAACCTATCTTATATGCAATTGGAACTATCCTTGAAAAACCTTTGCAAATAGACTTACATACAGTTCATTTCTCAAGGTCCTCTATTGCAAGGATTTTGATTGAAAGAGATATTACACTACCGGATGTAGAAGAAATCTGGCTTGGATCTGGTCACAATGGTTATTGACAAAAAATTATTATGGAACAAAAACCTTACTACTGCAAGCACTGCAAGATGTTTGAATATCCGCAGGAGAAATGTTTCAGATTGCACCCACAATTGAGAACCAATAATCAAAAGCAGGAACACACTATTAATGCACCCAATGTGCCTGAGCACTCTCTCAACAAACCTGATGACAGCCAACCTGAGGAGTGAATCACCACAAGACAGGAGTTGGTGTCTGCTCCTGGGATCCCTTCTCCTGACCATACTACAACGAATAATGTTCGAACCGAAAATCAAGATAGTTCTGCAGCTCCTATTCAGGAAGCATCAGGTGCAGAAATAACAGTTCACACTTCACATACACTGGAACCTATGGTGACAACGATTGCCTTTCCTTCTACTGCGGTTCTAACATCAAATCCGACCGAGGATCACATGAGTTAGTCTTTAGATGAAGAAAGACAAGTTTACACTTCTCGACGAAAGAAGACTGGAGGCACACTCCAACTTGGAAATTTAATGGATGATGTTTTAGTTACTCCTGATAATGACAAGTCTCTTCAAAATTTGTTATCTGGCTCCGCTCCTAAAACCAGAGAAAGAGGCAGGACTAAACTCACTCGTCCCTAGCTACTTGTTTTCTATATGTTTTAAATTTGTTTTACTTTTTGTCGAGTCTATCTGTATCTTTTTGTTGGCGTATTACTATACTTGTATCGTATGGGTAGGGTGCCTCTTTTGGAATCTCTCATAGAACCTCAATATATCCTTTCTATTTCAATAAAATCAGCCCTTAGGGCTTTCAATATCTATATATATATGAACCTGATCTTCCATAAGTGTAACAAAGCTGACAAGCTTCAAGTTCAATCATATTTAAATACTAAATCCGATCCTTTATGAGTAGAATGAAAAGTTAACATCTTTCAAATCAAGCAATGAAAATCTACGATAATGGTCAATTTGATAAAATATTTCAATTAGAAATGTCATTTTTAGCTCAAATTCCAAATCGAATTATCAAAATAACAAATCAACACATTCAACTTAAATCCATTCACCTAAGAAATTAAAATAAAAAAAAATCATCAAAACAACTAAGTTAAAAATCAAACACTTAAGACTCAAAGCAAAATTCATCCACCTTCAACAATAATTTATTGAGGGTGACAAATTTCTGAATAACTTCAACTCACAAAGAACGAATGACGTATTGAGTGTATCACCTTTTTCACATTCAAAATAATCTCATTCCAGTAAGGACGTGACTCAAGTCCTCTATCCACATAGTTTTGTCATCAATAACACCACAAAGGAGAGGTTACGACAAAAACCTTTTGACCAGAAGCTTGCCGCCAAATGACATCATCATATTACGGTTGTCACCGCAACTTGTATGTTTTCTAATGACTTTCTACCCTTTGAGTTACATGCTATAAATGTACAATTGATTGACACAAAGCCTTCTATAAGCTAAAGTACACTTAAATTTGTCCCCTCAGACAAATAATAACCCCACAACACAACCCATAATTGCTGATAAAAATCTTTCACTTAGGTTGAGCCAACTACCTCCTCCAACTGTGGATTAGGGACCATGATGACACGGGATGACAAAACCATGAGATATTGATCGAATTTTGTCATCATTTCCCCCTCCATCAACTTTAAACTTCAAGTGATAGATTTTACAATTTAAAATATATGTCTATTATTGTTATATACTGATCGTTCAATTCTTAATGACTAGCCTTAAGTATAACTCTAAGGGCTTGCGCCTATGAGAAACCTCGAACCCCAAATCAGAAAGCCCTCACAAAATGAGAGTGAAATTTCTGGATAGTGTCCTATCTATATAATCTAATCCGCTTATTGAAAATTTTGACCCTCAAAGCTCTCCCAACAACACAAACAAACAAACAAAACAAAAACAAAAATAATAGAGTCCGAGGAGCGGTCAGAGTTTTCAGAGCCCACATGTTAATTCATTTTCAGGAAAAAATTATAAAAAATATACTAAACAAATATGTTTTTAAAATAAAAGAAAAAGAAAAACAAAAAACAAAATTGATTCCAAACAAGTCCTAAAATTGCTCAGTAAAAGAGAAATTACAAAAAAACATGCAAAATAAATTGTGTTCATCCTTAAAAAGAATTAAGGGAATTATTTAGCTCAAAATCTACAAATTTCTCATTACCTTCCAAAACAAGCGGCCCAATGAAGAGCAGTTTTTCCGTTAGCATCTCGGAAGTTTATGCCAACGCCAGCATCAAGAATTGGTTTTAGAGCCCACTCATAACCCAAACCAGAAATCAAGTGGATAATTTGTTGCTCCTTTTTGGAAAGCAAACAGCTTTCACCTTCCTTTGCATTTGTCTTAGACAAGAGCCACTGCTGGAACTTATTTTTTATTAGTTCTTGTAGAATCAAATCTATAATGACTGAAGAAATCCCAGTTTGGAGTTCATGAAGTTTTAAACATTGCTCCTCTGCTGCCTTAAACTTTCTGCAGCACTCAGTTTCTCTTGGGCAAGAACCTTTGGCAGCAGACAAATCATCAGATTGACATAAAAGAACATGAACAAATTTTACAAGTAACAAAGGCTCTTCAAGATTTTTGGTTAAATTGACAAGATGTAAGGGTTCCAAAGAACTCGTAACAGATTTGGCGCAGAACTTGAATTCTCGTTCTTCACTGCATGATTCTTTATCTCCAGATGTTACATAGAGAGGAACCTTTCCGACAGAGTGCTCAGGCGCCCAACAACGTAAGACTCCTTTCTGAATAATTTCTGCGGGAACTTGAATCTCACCAAACATTACTGCCCAACTATATGCTAAAGGATTGCATAGGAATTCTCCGGTGATGATAACCTGAAAAGAGTTTTTTATGCAATAATTTGAGTACAAAAGAAGAACTTGTAATGAGAAAATAAAGTTTGTCTAAGAAAAGTGTGCTCAGATATAAATGATAATAAAAAATAGTCTCGTGTTAAATGAAAAATAAGAGTTCCTAATATATTAACAGTGGCTCTAGATTGTTGGCTTAAGCTTAAGGTTGATAGATGCCTATGCATTATTTTCTTGGGCTTAACACGGGCTTCTGCTCATTCACTTCCCTATCATAGTCAAGCATGTTGTAAGAATAAACGGGAGACTCCATGTATTCTTTATGTGGTACAGTGTGCTCTTGATGTATGATATTTGATGGATTTGATAAACTTTCATCCGAGGGGAAGTGATGGATGAATTGAGGACTCAAATAAAGAGATTGTTGAAATACAAATGAGAAAGCGAAGGGAAAAAAAAAAGATTCCTAATATATAGTAGCAACCCCTACCGATTCACTCATAGTGTTAAGAATGGGTACCCATCCATTATTTTATTAGGTTTAACTAGGCCGTCTAGTGATCCACCACCTCATAAAATGAAGCATTTTATTTAAAACAAATAATTTACTATAAGTCTATAGCATACGAGAATCATTTCTGGTGTACCATGCAAGCCATATTGTTTAGATTGGTAAAAAAAATTAGAATTCAAAGATGAGAATAGTATGAGTGAGAAAACAGAGTCGCAAGAATCATTCCCCCCCCTAGATGTACATGAAAAAGAGCAAGAGTTGCATCAAAATTTTTATGTTTACCATGCTAAGCATAGCCTAAGTATTCAATTCTAAAAAAGTACACACCCATCCATCCAAATGCATTGGCAAGCCAACAATTTATCATTTATGCTCCTGACCTTCCCAATGGAAGCCAACCCAATATCAACATGTACACAAACTCAGTTAGAATTTCTTTTTACTTCACAATCCTGTACCAAGTTTTTGCCTCTTTGCTTTAGTGCATTTATTAGCACAAGAAAAAAAAGGGATTTTCGAAGCATAAATTTAAATATATCACGTTTTAAAATATGATAGTGGGAAGAGCAATGGTAAAATTGCATTCATAATTAAATGGAGATGACAGTTTCAAATCATATAAACATCCTCTCTAAACTGAAGGATAATACTTCATACATCACCCTTCCCTAAACCCATACTAGATGGCAGCCTCATGTATTGGGTACGCCTTATACTTTTAAATTCACAAGCCTGAATACTGGAGTAGGTGGTTAAACAGAGTATTATTAGTCATATTAAGCTTAAAAGCATAGAGAGTAAAGTGCCAGTTTAGTCCCAGTCTATAAAAGCATCAAAGTAGTCTCCATATACTTTTAATTAGGGCTAAAATAGTACTCCCTGTAACTATTTCAGCCTATATTTAAACAGCGTGGGATTAAATTGACACTTCTATAAAATTCGGAACTAAAATATTTCCCTATAAGGGTCAGTGAAATATTTTGACACATTTAAGAGAATATACCTTGGTGCTCTCAGAAGAAAAGGACCATTCTGGGGAGATTTCACCAATCCTGAATAGTAGTTTCTGAGGCGTAGTTATACAAAGTTCTTTTGCAAGGGGGGTTTCATGTTGGCTTTGATCAGCAGAATACATAACCAACAAATCAGAATAATATCCATTATTCCTATCCTGTATACCGATAGTACCCATGAAGTCGATGCCATTTTCTTTCTGAACTGACACTGCAATGGAGTTTGGTCCAACATCAGTTGTGTCTGGAGCGTCACACAGCTCACCTGCTGCCAGATCAGCAAGAGAATCAGGTGTCCCGAGACTATCTGAGCCTAAAGAAAACCTTATAGCCGCTGGTAGCGGCGAATTTATGTCAATTCCATAAGCCATATCTTCTGCAAAATTACCAGCATGATCATACCACAAATTAATTTGTTCCGATTGCTCAAATTGAGCATCAAATGAGTTGTCCTCTGAAACAAATTGCTGCAGAATTGTTAAAAAAATAATAATAAGATCAAGAAACTAAACCGTCAATTAAGAAAAAAACACAACGCACAACCAATAAAAGCTACATATCCCTTTAAGTTCTCATAAAATATTAGATAAGTACATGCAGTTAAGTTTGCCATTGAATTAAGGTTTAAAAAATAGGTACATCCCCTTTTTAATTCTAGTGTGAGAGGCTTTGGGATTAATAAATTTATGAGAACAATTCTAAGGGTTTGGTTTGGTGGTTCAGATTAGGAAACGTGTTTTGAAAAACAAAGATTCATTAGACTCTATTATTTAGATGCAACTTAGAAATTAACAATGTACTCAAACTCTATAGATACCTTCAATATCCCTCCAAAGTAATGATTTCATTTTTCATGAAAACAAATATTTCTATCTACAAGCAACAAAATGAGCCCTAAAAATACTTCAACAATGAAGAGAGATGTCATCAATTGGTTATATGTTATGACCCAGTCCGCGGCTTGGAATTTTCAAGACAGGAACAAATGATTGAACAGAAAAATTAAACTAATTGTAATTTTTACCCCTAATAAATAATTCATAAAAAAAAAAACGAAAAAATTCCAATGAAATAAAATTTAAATCAACTTAAAAGTAAACATTTAAGAATCTTTCATTAGCTTGTGTGCGTCTTTTATAAATATTTTCTCCTATCTTGCTCATTTTCTATTTCAAATCTTAAATTTGAAATCTTAGTTAAAAATATAATTTTAGTTATATAGTGAGCTATTTAAAAGTCTAATTTCTATTTTAAACAAATTCTTATAAGAATTATCAAAATTAACTATCCTATTTAATTAGTATTCTTCATTCTTCATTCTTCATTCTTCATTCATTATTATTTTCCTTTTTACAAAGTAAAAATTAATCCAAGAAACAATTAATTTCTACTCAAATTTAGTAATTGCATGCAAAATTTAATTTAAAATTTCAAATAAACCATCCATTTCTTAATTTCAAATTTATTCATAACTTAATATTACTTTTAAATTGTAAAAAAATATCATCATGATTAGATTTTTATCATTTTACTTTCATTATAATTATCTTGAATCATCAAATTAAAAAATACAAAATGCAATATAGAATCCTTCTAATTACAATAAATTAGTTAGTTTAAATTAAATAGAACAATTTCAATATTAAATTTTTCACATGATTTTTTTGACATAAATCTCTCTAAATCATTATAATTTTATTATTATTATTATTATTATTATTATTATTATTATTATTTAAGAATATTTGAAATATATTAATTATAATTTAAATTTACCTTTCCTAGATTCCAAGAAAAAATACTGATGCCCTATCTTGCTTGCGGTCTACATGGCACACCCTCACTTGCATATGCAACCTTTCTTGTAATCAACATGAATCTCCCAATCACATGCCCATACACATTGTCTTCCCCTTTGCAAGTATTAAGTATGACTACTTACTGTTTGCATGAGTTCTCACACAAAATCTACACATTACTTGCTAGAGCTTGAGAACCTTTTCTTTCTCTCTTGTGTCTGCTCAGCCGTAGAGGAAGTCACTTTCTCCTCTCAGATTTCGCACCTCTGCTCGGTTCATCATCATCATCCCTTGTTCTGCCTTTCTTACTCGATTATTAGCACTCATGAGCAGCGACAGACAAAATCAAGAAAAGAGAAAGGAAGGGGCATTGAGCCGAGCTCAATTATGCAATGTGCAGATTTTGGGCAAGAGAACTCACGAATAACAATTAGTTAGAATTTAATGCATGCAGAGGAGAAGACAACAAGGATGAGTACATGATTGGGGAGTCATGGAGATTACAAGCAAAATAGTGAACGCGAGTGAGTACTATGTGTCGTGCCAATAGCGAGCAAACAAAGGCATCAATAATTTCTCTTAGGATCTAAGAAAAATAAATCTACATTTCAAAATTTTCTTAAATAATAATAATAATAGTTAAATTAATAATAATAATAACAAAAACAACAACAACAACAACAACAACAATAATAATAATAATAATTGAAACTTTATAATGATTTAGAGATATTTATGCTAGAAAAATTTATGTGAAAAAGCGTTAATAGTGAAATTGCTATATTAAATTTAATATAATTAATTATAGTAATTATAAGATCACATATTACGTTTTATGTTTCTTTAAATGAATGATTCAACATAATTGAAAATAAATTAAAATGATAATAATTTAATTATGATAATAAAATTTTAGAATTTTAAAATAGCATGAAGTTATGAATAATAACGAGATTAAAAAATTCAAGAATTATTTGAAATTTTATATTAATAATTACAAGTAATTATTTAACTTAAAGTAGAAATTAGTTGGATCTTAGATAAAATTAAAATTTTGAGTAAAAAAAGAATAAATAACAAAAAAAATACAATTAAATAAAATATTTAATTTAGATAATTCTCATAAGAATTTGTATAAGATAAAAATTAGAAATTTAAATAGCACACTAACAACCCGTTTGGCGCAGCTGTGGGAGAGCGGCGCAACAAGCGGTCGTTATTTTCTTTTGTTTCGCGCTGCGGCGGGGGAGCTTCAAGTGAGCCGCGTGGTCGGATTTTAACAAAAAGCGGCCCACTGTTTATACCCTACGGCCGACATTTCACGTATTGTTTTTACCCTGCTGCCTTGATCCAGTCTTCTATCTCCTCTTCCCCCTCTTCTTTAGTGAGGAAGTCGTGAGGAGCTTGCCTGAGAAGAAGGCATCGATGGGACCAGCAACATGTGCGGGAGAAGACGTGTTCGTGAGAATTTACAAGGACAAAGAATTTACCCTCACCGAATTTCTAGATCCTTCGTTTGCGGTTTAGGGTGTTACTCTGGTGAACTCTTTATCTTTCTGCTTGGGAGCTCTTTTACAGTTCGTTATTCCTTAGCGTCTCTGCCAGTTAAATTTTATTCGTCTTCTTCTCTAAAAGAGCAGGTTTTTATAGTTTTTACATCAAGACAATGTTCTTAGGTGATTTCTGCAATGGGTGTGGGGAGGACGCTGCTACTTGGGACGGTTTGGTGCACTGTAACTTGAAAGAGTCTCTCCCTTTCAGCAGTTTTTGTAAGTTCTATGCTTTCTTTCAACTTCTCTATCAGACGCCATATCTCTTCGATACTTTAAGAAGAAGCCAAGAAAGAAGACATACAAGGTAAGAAGCTAAAAGGCAAAAGGCATTGGACCAGCTTTTGCCTTATCAAATATTTGATTTTGAAGGCATTTTCTGAGCTATGGATGGTAATTTCATCCTCATGAGGTTGGTTTTTTGCTTGGAACAGATTTAAGCAACAATATTTTTTTGTCATAATTACGTAAAGTATTCCATTAATTGATTTTAGCCATTCTGAAGGAAAATTTCAAATTTGTATTGATAAACTAGGCCTTTGATTATCTTACTCTAGTTTAGGAAATATGGACATACGTACCAGAAAATTCTTATCTATTTAAATATGTAACACCTAAAGTTTGATTTTTCACATTTATTACACCACCTTGGGAAGAAAATTCTATGCATGAAAAAGTATATTACACTTTAAAAAAGATAGTGATTGTGGTATTTTTGAAGCGATGCTTATGATTTGAGTTGGATGCATGTAAATTTGAATGTTTAGGTGCCGGATATGTAAATACATAAGAATTGTGTGGTATGTATGCAAATGCACCATAGAAACACAGTTTTGCAAATGCATTGGATGGATGTTTTCTTCAAGGGAACAATTCTCATAATATGTGTTAAGAAATCACGATTGTATGATATAAACAAAATAATTTAGAACTCTTTCAAGTTTTTTTGACGCTCTTTGCTTTACTACTGCAACTTACAAGTTGAATAAATGCATAGAATGTTTTTTTCCCCCAAAGAAATTGCCCTGCTTCATTTGTGAAAAGCTGAGATATATTATAGGCAAGATGCTAGTAGAAATGTTATGAAAACATTTTATTGATTGTCTTGTTTTTTTGTGCTTGCAAGAATAAACTTGTTGATGGCAAAACTGGAGGCAACTGCTTGTTGTTTGATTACTCCCTGCCTTCAAAAGGCGAAACATTAAACTAGCAAGCCAAAACATTAACTGAATGTTCCTATGCTGTTTTATAATATTCTCTTTCATGCACACACATATAAATACATTTACACACATTTTAGCATAGAATTAAAGACAACAATTCAACTAATACTAAAGTCAACAATTGTATATCCATGAATTAGTGTTGGATTTGGGCATGTGTGTGCTTTCAAATTTAACTATAATAATAACCCAAATAATTCATATCCTTAGTTATTTTTTAAGATGGAAATGATGTAGCAAGTGTTACTTTGGTTTAAGTTTGGCATCAGAGAACATAGACTAAAGAAAGTTTGATGTCGATCGTTAACAACGGTGTTCTTTGATCTCTTGATTTAAGTTTGTCAGATCTTTCTACTTATAAATATTATAATTTTTTTTTTATTTGTAATTTTTTTTAAGCACTTTCGGGGTCACTGTTAAGTGAAGGTATATGAACTTTCTGTTCTGTTTAGAAATCATGAAGTTTCAAAAATGTACATATTACAACATTCTTTTAAACAGTTTTACCAAACAGGGGCACCATGGTCATTTTTTTCAGAAACAGATGTCCCACAGCTGTTTTCACACAGCTACACCAAACAGACAGTCAGCTTCCCCGCAGCAGCTTCTTGGGGCAGCGCAAGTGCAGCTGAAAAGCTAAGAAACTGTAGCCGCGCCAAACAGAGCCTAAATCGAACACTAAATAAGGAGAGGTGGTAAATGTGTTTGATTTAAATGAAATAGCTTAATACTACGTCCATGCGTATAATTATGCATTTTCAATCTAAATAAAATGAAAAACGACAAGCTGAATGCAAATCATTTGAAGCATTGGTGAGTATTCATGCTCTAAATTATAGTGATATTATTACTTCTAAATCTAATGCAAATCACTTGAAGCATTGGTGAATTTTCATGTTCAAAATTACACTGATACTGTTACTCATAAATCTAATGCATAAATGATTATTATCTAGTCAATTGTTCTTGTAAGTTTTCTTATAGTCCAACTCTGTTATAAATAAATTGAGTGTGTTGAAAAAAACAAGATGAATTGTTTTTTATTGTTTACTTATCACATATACATTATATAAAATCAACTACACAACATGTGAAATGATATATAAAATACCAATAAAATGAATTATATAATTTTTTTTTGCATGCATCTGCTAGTTCACCCCCTAGGGTACTAGCTGTAGATACTAAGATACATGTGTATGTGAATTGAAAAAAAAATAATATTGATTTATCTTAATTGATATTATTTTAGATAGCACTCCTTTAATGGATGCAAATGATATCAATAAGATAATATATCATACTTTAGGATAGATTACAAATATCCTTAAATGATCATAACTACATAATAAATTATTTTTACACTAAATTAAGATGCACGACTCACATATATGTTGATTTTTTTTCAATTACATTACTATATTTTAAGAATATGAGTATTTATTAATCTGTTTATGACTCATTATATTTTTAACTAACATTTTAGATTCAAGATATAAAATATAAAATGAGCAAATAGAAGATAGAGCATTTATATAAGACACAATCAACCCAATGAAAGATAATTTTATTCATAACTAATTACTTCTAGTTTGATCTAAATTTTATTCCGTTAGAGGTTTTTTCAATTTGTTTGAATAATTATTTCTTAGTGGAAGAAATTACAATCAGTTTAATTTAGCCATTTAATCATTTGTTACTGCCTTAGATTACAAAATTTAAACCCCTAGGGGTCATGGCATTACAATGGCAATGACCTCAAAAGATATTTATTACATTTTAATAGCAAGATACAAAGGTTTACAAATTCATATGTACATGTATGCCTAAATTAAAATATGGAAAACCCATAATTGTAAGAACTCCACCTTAACCCAAAAAAAATTGCATTCTCCATGGTGGAAAATTCAAGGCAGAAATAGCAAATTATAAGAAAAATGAATTTTAATCGTAGCATAGAAGTGTCAAATTCACAGGATGGTCTTTGGCATGAAAAAAAGAATGATAAAAAAATCGCCTTTTTAAAGATGCGAAAGAGAAAAGGACGCTCATCAGAATTGCAAAAAAAAAAAAAACCGATCATTTGATGCTATTATAAGAAGCTTGCAGCAATTTATTGAAGCATTGATGCCAATATAAGAAGCTTGCAACAGTCTATTAAATATAAGGAAGAATTGCATACAGACCACTCAATTCCTATGTATTTGCATGCCTAAGATAACCGTACTTTTTACATATATGCCACTTTACGTATGCATGAAAAAGTGTATTTCACATTTTAAAAGTTAAAATAGTGATTTTTTATATAGTATGATTAGGCTGGTAGAAAAGTAAAAAGTAAAATTTAGGTGTTAGATATGTAAATACATGGGAATTGAGTGTATGTATGTTAATGTCCCTAAAGATAATGCAGCATAAGAAATCTCACGGTTGATTTCTTGAATTCATTCCCAATGCAAAGATAAGCCTGAGTTGCATTAGTTGTGCAGCATGAAGGCTCAAAACCATCAGTAAGAGCTGTGGAACTAGAAGCTATTCTATGAGCACCAAATTCTGTTAAAAATGAGCTGAAGTCCAACATATCGTTCCAAGAAGAAGAGATTTTCCGGCCATGATGCAAATCCAGTGATAGACAGTTAGACTTTCCGTTTACACCTAATAATTAATAAATATTTATCAGTCTTAAAAAATTATCAACATTAATTACTACTGTCACTGTAAAATGAGTGAGAGAATTGAAAAAAAAAAAAAGCTCTTCTAGTAGAAAACAGTCAAAATAAGAAAGTCAGTTGAAAGAATCAGGAGCACATTATTTTTTCAATCAAAAGGGGGATTCAATTCTAGTAAGGTAATCAGACATTGACTGAAACAAATTAAGTTAGTGCGCTTGATTTGAGCCATATGAACCTGAGCAACAATGAGGATGCTGCCTCATTGTTCATTAAGGAAAACTACATAAGGTGACTGGTGGTTAGCCTTCTAACAAGACCAATAGACGAAAATAGTAATTAGTTTTTAGTTTTAATGTTTAAGTGTTCCAATGAACTTCAGCTAATATTTATACGCATTACATAACTATTTAAGTTTCCATATTTGGAAGGAAAAAAAGGGAGGAAAGGGGGATGGTGTCTATAATGGAGAAATCCTAATCACATACTTTTAATACTTAACCATTTCCAAAACAAGTCAATGCCGGCCATAAATATCACTAAGTGAAAAATAAAAATGCAAAAGTAACAAAATATAAATTAAATTTAAAATATTCTAAAATTTTGGCTTATTATTAGGGCTTTTGACTTTGCTCTTATACCTATGCCTTTTCTTTAATCTTTTTCATGAGCCTGAAATTTAGCTCTTACAATTGAACTTATAACTAGATTTTCTTAATCCACGTATTTTATAAATCATAAAGCAAAGTCATTTAACTTGGGAGAAAAAAAAAATCTTCTGGAAAAATTGAAAAATGATTAAGGCGGAATATTTGATCACACTTTCTAAGAGTATTGTTATGAATGCACCTAAGAATTATAAAGAATGAAATATACTCTGATACAATAAAAAAAAATAAAAATGTTGTTGATTTTTGAAAAGGAGTGGTTAATAAAGTCAAAAAAAAAAAAAATCTAAGTAGAGCCAAATTTGATGTGACATTAACGGTTAGTTGCATTAGGCAAATTTTTGGGTAAGTTCTAAGAGAATTAGATAGATCATGCATAAATAAGGAGAATCCTTAGTGAAATGAGGAGGTACAAAATGTTATTATGACAAAAAAATCTATTTTAAGGAATGACAAAACTAAAAATTATTTTCACATACAAAATCAAGTGTTGGTAGTTTTGCAAAAAAGTTATAAGAATTATTATTCGTATGGTAGGCCATGTACAAAAGAAGAAAAGAAGATAAAACTCATAAGGGTAAAGGAAGGAGATCTAAGAAGCTTTGACCAAGTAAAATCTAACAAGAGTTGAAATAAATGGCAGCGCTCAACATTTTTACATATCAACCAAACCTACTCAACATGCTCCATCGGAATGTAAAACAGGTCAAAGTAATCAAGTAACTTAGGAAAAAAAAGAACAAAAAATAGATTTCTCAAGAAATATTTGGGGAAGAGGAATTGGGTTTACTACTTGACCTGTCCCAACTTACCCAAATGTTTAATGCATAATGATAATTTAAGTTTAGTAATACTGCTTAAATTTTTTAAATTACATAACCAAAACTCATCCGCCTATCCTTATTTTATCATACTCTCCCATTTGAGTCATTTCTTTTGCCTTAACTTTGGCAACAATGGTGCACCAACACCCACTCCGTCAAACAATCTCCCAATCTACCATATCTCGGTTCCCCATATTGTGGGCTTTCTCATTTCTTTTGGCATCAAGCAATAACATTGCGTTGACACTCCTATATCTTTCTGCAGTCATTATCACATGCTCTAGCCTCTCTCCCAATAATGGTCTTCTTACAGTAACACAACCAAACATAGCTCACCCTAATCCTAAAAATTCACATGCACATGAGCGCTCAAACTCTTGAAGTCTTTAACTCCTTGATGATCACCGGCAAACAAACACCATTATCTCTCGTATGGTTCCAGCTTGTTTTTTATTGTTTGAATATTTTCATTTCTTTTCCAAGATTCTTATGGTTTATGATGCAAGGTAGCTGCAGCTTATTGAATAATCTGCTTATAATCTGATTAACAATAATTTGTTCATAAACTAGGTGTGGTGACTATTAAATATTTTTATTTTTTTGGAAAAGCCAATCCGCAACTAGAAAGCTGTCATTGCATCTAGATAGGTGCGGTGTGAAAATGCTGTTTTCAGCATTTTGAAAATGCATAAGATACCAAAACATAGTTTACTGAAACAGGCCAGGTGCGTTTTCAAAACGCCACCGCACCAAATAAGCTGCCCCAAATGGGCCCTATGATTCTAATGCAGATTTTGTATGCCCAAGGGTGGATTCACTCAAATAAATGGCCAGGGGAAGAGGTCATCAAGCCGGTCTCAAAGCAAACTCATTAGATGGGTTTGAGAATAATAGCAATTGAAAGCTAGAGTGCAGCTAAAAAACTGTCATCACACCTAGATAGGTGCGGTGTGAAAATGTTGTTTTCAGCGTTTTGAAAACGCATAAGCTACCAAAACACAGTTTACCGAAACAGGTCTGGTGCATTTTCAAAACGATACAACACCAAATAAGCTGCTCCAAACGGGGTTCTATGATTCTAATGCAGATTTTGTATGCCCAAGGGTGGATTCACTCAAATAAATGGCCAGGGGAAGAGCTCATCAAGCCGGTTTCAAAGCAAACTCATTACATGGGTTCGAGAATAATATAGCTTGCGAGCCAAGCTCGGAGAAAACTCTCTAGCAGGATCCTAAGCTAAATCACTAGTTGACTCACTAAACTCAAACTTCGCCCTCTCAACAACATGTTCTGGTGGCAGCTCATGAATAATGCCAGACCAACCAATTCTTGACTCATGCACAGAAACTTGTTGGAAAATGCAAATAGTATATGGGGCTACGGCAGGCCTGAAATATTTCTCACATTACTCAGTTTTGCATGTTCATGCAGGAGGTGCTGAACAAATAAAGAAGATGGGATTTGAAATCCCACAGTTTGTTAACTGAGATAAACTACTCCAAGACCCGAAAGTGGATTAGTGCCCCATTACTCCTGTATTGGGAAGGAAGTGGGTTGCATTAAGGATCCAATAATAGTTGCTGCAAATAGGAGTGCAATAGGTGCTTCTGTGCTTTTTAGCGTTCCTCACTCTCCAATAGTGGTAGATTACACTGCAATATATTCAGTTACAAGAATGCTTTATGTTTGGTCCATATTTCATTGCAACGTGATCCATCATGCAGTAGTTTATCCCACAAGTTTCTTTGACACCGGCATGATGAGCTGCAAAGTGAACGTGGATGGATCAAAGTGAATGTGGATGGAGCACTCATACCTTCTTCTCTTGTTGGCATAGGAGTAATCATTAGAGATGAAGTGGGAAATTGCATGCTAGCTACCGACAAACACTTGGAGCATTGGGATAGAGCTCATTTAAAACTACAAGCAATCGTTTTTATCAAGGAACTGTTCGAGCTTTGGATGTCCAAAACTAAAAGCATAATTGTGGGAGGGGACAAAAATCAATGTGATCAACTTCTTAAAGCAAAGCATGAAATCTCACAACTGGCAATCAAGGCCTGATATATGTACCGACATAGCATTTCTTCCCTTCTTTAAACAAGTTAGTTTCCATTTTGTTCCGTGGGGGCTCAATAAAGCTGCCCATTTTTGCACCGAAAAGGCTCTTTCTCATAGTTTCTCACTTTCTTTGGTGTCAGAGGTTTTGCTATTCTCCAAGAGGACTGGGCCATTTTGACCATGCCTGAGGGCGTGCTGGTTGTACTTTTTTTTTGTATTTTTCTTTTTAATTAACGCAAATGCACACCTTCATGGGTAATGGCTAGTCGTGGATGATGGATTCCCTTCTCTAGATTGGCAATGGCAGCTCCATTTCTGTCCTCGACCACGCATGGCTACTTGAGCGTCCCTTCTCTAGATGGCCAACATTCAATGATTGAAACAAGTTGGAGTGGCTCATGGTGGCAAACCTGCGACAAGGTGAAAGTTGGAAAATAGAAATGGTGTGACAATCTTGTGGCAAAGAGCTCCAAAGCAAAATTTTGGCACTTCCCTATGATAACAATGATCTAGAGGATGAGCTTGAAATGAAAGCTTGGATATCTGGGCATATGATTACTTCGTTGGCATATGCGGCACGGTTGGGGGAAGATGCGACACTTCAAGTGGCTGAAAAAGCTTAAATTACTTCCCTTGAAAATCTTTTTTGGTGGTGTCTTACACGAGACTCTATCCCTACAAATATGTGGCTTCACAAACATGACAGTGACGAACATTGAACTCATATCCCCAATGCCATGTTTGCCCATGGGAATGTTCGGTTACCGAAGATAGAACTCATATCAGCTACAAATGTCAAGTTGTGGTTGCGGTTTTTGGGGTTCTTCGTAATTGGGTTATAGCTATACCTCTTTTTTCCATCTGGGCGGAAACTTTATGAGCTTTCTCAACTTCTAATGACAGAAATATTGCACAATTTCACATTCTTTGCAACGTGATCCACCAATGTTGGCATGTACGGAACACTAAGAAGCACGAGAGATCCTTTGGCACCCCCACGATCATTGTGGCTACTATTTTGGAGGTGGGCTTTCTCGTTTGCTCACCTTTATCCAACGTAGAAGCAATGGGATGCTTCTCAGCCTTTTAGGTCGTCGTCTAAGCTTCTTTGTATCCCCACCCCTTCCCCTCCTCTCCTGGTTGGCTTAAGGTGAACATTGACAGAGCCTCTCTTCCTTCATGTGTGGTGGGTATCAATATGGTCATCCGGGACACCATGACAACTACATTAAGGCAGCTGGAAGACACCGGGAGCACTGGGATGCCCAAGTGGAGCTTGAGGCAGCCCTCGCCATTAAGAACTGGTTCGAACCTTCGATGCTTGAGGACTGAGGCATTATTATTGAGGGGATAACAAAAATGTGATTGAGTTCCTCAAGAGCTGCACAGATGGAACCAACAACCACCCAATTGTCTGGACATCGCATTCTTCTTGGAGTTCATATAGGTTTTGTTTCATTTCGTTCTTGTATCAAAGCTGCTCATTTTTGTGCTCAGCAAACTTTGCTTGATAGTTTTTCATTTTATTTTGAAATTTAATCAAAAGTTCTTTATGCTCTTTTAGAACATGACAGATTACACACTTTTAATGCCCTTGGGGCATAGTTTTGTACACTCTTTTGCACTTTCCATTAGCTTTGCTTGATAGTTTTTTGTTTTCTTTTGAAATTGAATCAGAAGATCTTTTGCTCTTTTAGAACAGGGTAGATTATACACTTTTGATGCCCTGGGGCATAGTTTTGTACACTTTTTTGTACCTCCATCTTTTATTAATGCAAAACACACTTTCAAGGGTATGGCTGGTTGCGGGCGGTGCTCGTCTCATTTGCTCTTTGCGGCTGATATATTGCTATTCGCCCATTCTTCTATGGCTGCTGTCAAGAACTTAGCCAAAATTCTACAAAAATACTGTTTGTGGATGGGACAACGGATTAAACATTCGAAATCTTCTATCCTATTCAGTAATGAACGCTCTAATTAATAGAAGCTTTCTTCTCTCCCTTCTTTGCTTATTGAAAGAAAAAAAAAACTTACGCTATCACACCTTTAATGCTTTCAAAATATTGCTTTGTCCAAGCCTCTATTTGAATGTGGAGCAAAAAAAAATGCTCTTTAAAGGAAAGACGGTAGATAAGAAAGTAATTTGGTAGAATATCATCATTATAATTTACTTTCTATCTCGGTATCACATTTAAAAAAAGGTTTAAAATATCAAACGGCTGTGGAGAATCTTGGGTTTTTGTAAAAGCCTCAGAATTTTTTTATAATATTTCACTGATGTTTCTTTATCATGGAGGGATTTGCCTTCTTTTTCTACATAATTATATTTCAAAATTGTAAGGATAAGGGTACAGTGATCAGATTTTCAATCAAAAGGCCAACTCAACAACAAAGCTAAACTATGATACCTTCGGTTTGTCATAGAACCATTCAGTTTCCCTCCTACAATATGACCGCTCTGTTTTTCTTCAAAATTACCCAGAAAGGGATGATTACTAAGCCTTCAGTTGCAATTTTTATAAAAAATGCAAACATAGCATAATTAACGCTACTTGCATCATCAAGTTAAAGGGAAAAAAGTTGACTGTTTTTAAAAGGAAAAAAAATTTTGATTGGGTTGATTTTTTAACAGGAAAATTCAACATATAACTGATTTAATGATAGTGTTTGGTTTTCAGATTTAACCTTGATCAGATCCTGTATCATCTATTGCTGGAGTAAAGTTTTCAGCTAGCTTCTCGAAAGAATTTCCTATTTCACCATCCAGGAGTGCTGGATCTTGAAGGCTTTCAATATCTGCTAATACGTTATCATCATATTTATCCAAACTTAATTGCTCTTCAATATTACGCAATGCTTGATTGACCTCTAGCTGTGATGACGAGTCAGAATTAACGAAGATGTTGAACATATTCGGCAAGTTTGTGCTAGCAACTATGCCATCATGCATGGAGTTTGCTTCACCAGAAATAGAACTATAAGAGGTTTGATAAGGATCACATATTACACTACTGGCAGAAGCAACCCTTTTCACTTGAGATTTATTCAGACTGGAATTCCCATTCCAGGTAGATAATTGCTCTTTTGTTTGATGTGAATCTGTTGGAGGAAGAAATGCTCCCTGATAAAATATTAGGTAACAGGTATTTAGGTAACATGCATGTCAGTGTAAAAATCAAACTTGTTAAAATGACAGACAGAGA
>NEWO01000700.1:238339-250921 GCA_003013225.1 Phalaenopsis aphrodite
TTTTTTACATTTATACCACCCAAATCTGTCGTATCACATAATAAATACCACCATTTTAACTTTTAAAAAGTGAAATACACCTTTCAGGCATGGATAAGGTGGATATGTATGTAAAAAATTGAAGTTTAGGTGTTTGATATGTAAATACATAGGAATTGAGTGGTATGTCTAACTCTTCCACAAACACACATACACACAAAAAGGAAACACACGCACACACACGCACACACACACCTGCAGTAAAATTAATAAAACCAAAGCAAAATGAAGAAAAAAAGGAACAAATTGGTTTAGGGAGAGTTAGACAAAAGTAAGAAATGAATCAAAATTAATATTAGCCTTATATAATCCAAAGAAGCAAAAGAAAATTACAGCAATACAGTAAACGTGTAGGATATATCATCACAAGAAGCAGCAGCTATCTCAACAACTAGACATCAGGCTTATAATTTCTTAACGAATATTCATTGCTGTCAGAGCTTGCAATGAAAGTTTGTCCTAATTTGGTGTTGATTAAAATTCAACAGTTATTCTGTACAGCTAGCCTACAACCTATCATAACCCTTATAGTCAAACTGCATCATGCTAAATTAACCATCTCTAAATAGAGATTTGATTACTTAAGATTAGGACTTGTGTCACAACCCTACCCAGGGCTTGAAATAAACCAAGGCGGGTACAGATAATAGGACAAAATTTTCTATATATACTTTCAATTTAATAAATGAAAGAACCACTCCAAATTAAATTAAAGCGGTAAATATATAATATCTCGTTAACGGTTGTCAACGCCTTCTATAAACAATTTCTCGTCTATCGCTCATCTTTTAATAATTTAATTAAACCTAAAAAAATAGTTAAACACAATAGTAAACTAAAAAAAGCTAGTGAATACTCATAATTTTAAACTAAAATAAGACAAAAAAAAGAAATAATAATATGCATGCTAGTTAAGCTTCTTTATAAATGAATATAAACATTTGATATGCTATTCATAGGAAACAATATCATTATCAAATCAATATCATTTAATAACTATACAATCGTCACATGAGGTATTGTCTAAAAATTGTGTCAATTAAGACACATCAGTATCAATATCATTTTTCATTTACGTGCAGGGTTGAATCATATCCAATTAGTGTTCCACCACTAGTACTATTAAGGGGTGCTCTATCATATCCAATTAGTGTTGAAATGTCCGTGCAAAGATTTGCAGTGTTGATATTGAATTTTGTGGAAGTTTATGTGGAATTTGTGAAAATTTATACAGTGAAGAATGTCTATAGAAGTTTGTGAAGTGCGGAGAAACTATACCAGCTCGAACAACCGTCAATAGGACTCAGAGTTCCTGTGGGAGGAAACTTCAGATCGAGAGAAATGACGCTGGTGATAGGTCGAGAAAGCTCAAGCTCACCAGGTCAAAATTTAAAGTGATGATCAAAATTTTAATTTTTATTGTTTTTCTTATTTGATTCGGTGTTGTGTTTCATTTCATTTTGATGTTAAGATTTATTTAATCTTGAATTTTATTTTGTTGCATTTGTTTTAAGATTTGGGCACAGTTTTAAACAGATGCAACATCTGTGTTTCTAAGAACAAAGTTTTGTCTTTGAAACATCGAGATGCATAATACTTCTCGAGGTACTACTATTGACTAGATATATGTGCAAAAATAACTCATTTTTTAAGGTACTATCAGAACTATATTCTTTCAAGCACACGTAAAGATGTGTTACTTCTAAAGACGTCACAGCTCGAGAGGTTGCAACCTTGTAAAGTTGTTGTAGTGGATGTCGTTTCTTCATCACTGGTTTGTGTAAAGATTGTCCACGTTGTCCTGAGGAATCGTTTTGACGTTTTTTGAATTGATGTCAGGGTTGAATCTTTTGGGCACTGAAAGAGATGACTTCAGTGTAGAATTTCATTAATTTTCTAATAACATAGTCATTTACTTTAGTTCTTTTTTTTTTGGGCCTAAGCAGATCTCAAAATATTTACTCATGTGATTAGAATATTTTTTTATCTTTCAAAGATAATTCTGAACCAATTAATAGCCGATCAAAAGACCCAAAATTGTTGAATTTTTTCTTGAATATAATATTGAAAGAATTTTCTTAAGAAAATATTTTAAGTCTTCTTTATTAGGGGAGGATTCAGACACTCATTTTTTATTATATGCCTACCTCAAACTTCTTCTCAAGAAGACCATCACATAATTTATATTTTCTCTTTGATTTGATATCCCATTTTTTTGCTGAGAATTAATATATCTGGCAAAACACATTTAAGGATTGTTGAATATCTAAGCTCAGAAACCAATTTTTTTGATTTTGTGGCCACCTCAAACTTTTTTTTTCTCAGGGCGATTTTCACATAATCCTTTTTTCTGTATAATTTCTTTTGCTCCTTCTGTTTTATAAGAATTATTATATCTGGTAGAGCATAAAGATTTTTAATATCTAATCTCCCCTAATTAATAACTCCACGAATATTCCTCAATATGAATTCTGAGATATTATAGTCCAATCAAAGTCAGGACTCAGTCACCTGACAAAAGTTTAAAAAACTTGTGATATCCTTAGTCAAATACTAGTATTATAATCACACTATTTTATTCTGAAATTTCCTTTGGATACAGTTCAAAATCTTTAACGTGAAGAACCCAGTTACTAGGGCATTAATTTCAATTTTTCCCTGAAATTATAATTTATTATCAAAGTATAGCAATTTATATCTTGGATCACCCCTTTTTGAACTTTCCTTAAGCTCTGAATGTTTTGTTATCCTTGTTTTCCAAACATTTAACATTTCTGAAAAACAACAAGTTCTTTCTTTATTTTATTGCGATGGGAGGGAAGAGACAGACAAACATTGATACCACTAACATCCATTTCGACAACAAAAATAACACAATAGTAATAAAAAGTCGTTCCATCCTTTCGCAGCTGCATCGGAGCCAATCGAAACACTAGGATCAATCGAAATCATAATGATGGAACCTTTTTCAGGTTCTTTTCAAATATTATTGCAAGATCACTATGCTCCAATTATTGAAGTTCTTCTTAAGCCAATCTTTGAAAGTGAAACAATCTTTTATGGTGTGTCCGATCAGCCTGTGATATAAGCAGCACCTTGGATGATCGTTTTCATCAACTTCGTCTGGTTTCTTCGGTTCAGAGAGCTTGAACTCAGGTTTCTTTATCAGATTCTCAAACAATTGTTCGACTGCCTCATCCTTGAAAGGATATATTCTATTCAAACAATTCTTTTTGTTCGGGGGGTTCCCTCCATCTGTTTAATAGGATCTTTGCTGAATGATTGTTGACCATTCTGTTGAGGACGTTGGTAGATCTATCGAGATTGTTTGACTTGTATTTGCAACGGTCGCTTGCCTCTATCAACCACTACTACTGTCCCGGATTTCTTCTCAGACGTCTTCAATGGCTTCTCAGCTTTCTCATAAAACCCAAGTTGCTTAGCTTCTTCTTCAAGATTCCCAACTTTGCTAAGCAGCTTCTCGAATGTCTTGATGGTGAATCCCTTGAGTAAGAAATTCACTGGACCATGGATGCTCTTTAGAAGGATTTCAACTGCATGCTGTGCCTAGAGTTATGACTCACACTTTATGCTCAAATTTCTCCATCGCGGAATGTAGTTCATCAATGTTTCAATTGGCTTCTGTCGCTCCACCACGAGATCACCGACGGTAATATGGTGTTTAACTCCAGCAAACCGTTTAACAAAGAGGACTTCCAATTCTACAAATGTTTTCACTAAGCCATTGGGTAGTTCGGCATACCGGTTAAAAGTGATTCCTGAAAGACTGCTCACAAATTGACGACACAACAACGTATAACTACCCCCCGTGTTGCAACAACTTGCTCGGAAGTGTGCAACATGCTATTGAGGGTTTCTCATTCAATCAAATGTTTTAAACAGCGGTGGTGCGAAACCCTGGGTTATTGCACAACATCAAATTCTCCAGATATGGCCTACCCTTTAGAATCAATGTTCTTCCATCTGATTGAGTCAGGGCTTCCCTCACTTGTTGTTCCACCATTTTTTTAATGTCTTTCTCCTATATCATGCTCTAGACTGAATCCTTATTCTGTTGTTGGTATTTGTCAGTAGAAGTAAACTATTTTCTTTCGTCTGTAATATGAACACTTTCTGACTGACTTGCTTCTGGAGCTGTCATTTGTGGTGACTGTGACTGTCCTTGAATTGTGGCCATTGCGGCCATCATTTCTTCTAATTATTTCTTCATCTGGTTGATCTGTTCATCATGTTGTTGAATGACTCTTTGCAACTCATCCGTGCCGTTCTCCTCAGTGGGTAAAGAAGCATCGCACAAGGATAAGGTGGCTCTGGCCTCAACAACATTACATTTTGCGAATTCCACTATCACTTAAACTAATGGATCGTAGGGTTCATCCGCATCTTTTCTTCGTTCTTCACACAACCGTGCAATGTCAGCTCGAAGCCTTTCCAACGTAGCCTCGATCGACCTTCCTTTGACAACTTTAAGTTCAATTGGAGATTTTTGACGAGCTTCACATATTTTGCTGAGCACTGGTGTAGTTGTGTAGAAATCAGTTGGAATAGTTGGATCAACCAAAATCATATTGATGGAATCAACCAAAATCATATTGATGGAACATCTTTCAGGTTCTGTCAAATACTCGTTCGGAATCGTTATGTTCTCATTTCGAGCCATTCTTTGAAGCTGATATTGTTTTCTATAGTTTGTCCGAGCAGTTTGTGGTGGAGGCAGTAGTTGAGATGGTCTTTCTTGTCGACTTTCTCCGGCCTCTTTGGCTCTCATAAGTTAAATTTGGGATTCATAATCAAATCCTGGAACATCTTTGCTATAACTTCTTTTCTGAAAGAATCTACTTTGTTCAACTGCTTCGCCGTAGATGGACCCTGACTTTCATCCATCTGGCATGGCCTATGTTGGAATGACTGTTGATCATGTTGTTGGCTGTAATATTGGCTATGTTGTAAATCGTACTGCTGCAGATATTGCTGGTTGTACTGTTGCAGATGCTGGTAGATCTATTGAGGCTGCTCAACCTGAATCTGTATTGACTGCTTGTCTTTATCCACCATTGTTACTCTCTCAGATTTATCTTTGAATATTGTCGCTGGCTTTGGACCATTATGGAGAGATGGCGACGGTATTGTGGTAGTCCATAGACTCCATTCTCTCGGTAGGTAGCAGACAACTGGTGAAACCTACTCCCCATGAGTAGAGATAAGACCTCATGTAATCTTGTCTCATATAGTTGGAGGGTGGTGTCAGTAGTAGCCAGCTCTGTGGCTTTCGCCTTCTCGACCTTTACAATTTTCCGGTTCCTCCTCATTTCCTGTGTCTTGATCAGTTGCACGGACTTTGAATTGGACCCAATCTCGAATACAGAAAACAGCGGGGCAAAAGCATCGACTGACAGGGCAAAAGCATCGACTGACACTTCTTCGTATAGAATCTCTTTCCCTTTGTTTAGTGGAACAGTTGGTGTAGTAACGGTGAATCCAGAATTTACATCAACAGCAGAATTCTTTTCAATCAACACCCTTTTCAGCAGGAGGAATTCCTTAGCAGACTTCAGATTGAACTCCACTACAGGCTTGATGGACTTGTCTGTTTCAGATTTCATTACGACAACAGCGACATTCCCAAAGCTGGCTTCATTATCATCGAATCCTTGTCCAAACTTAATGACCGCCGAGTCAGGCAACTCGCTCTTACTAACAACAAACTCCATTCCAGCGTCCAAAGAAAAGATCAACTTTGGTGAATACATTGTTCATGTCATTCAAAGAATTTAAGGAAACTAGTGACGTCTCATGCCTTGTAATTTCAGCGGCAGTACTCGAATTAACACACTTGCCTTATGAACTGGGCATCCCATGAAATTTTGTTCACATGAATTTTGGATTTTTGCTAGGAGTTTAAATGAAGGATGGTGAGAGTGAAATTTCAGTTCAACTTGTTCGCAACAAGTCAAACTCAAAGAGGAATGAAGCGTAGAACCTGATCCGAGATTTAGAGGGGTGACTTCGCATCGAACTCATTTCGATAAACTGCTCTTAACCTAACACACCTATTGGGGGCCCAACCCGCACTAAAAACTAAAGATTCTAGAACGCTTCTGTTTAAGGATGTTTAAACAGACGACTCCAGAATCCAAAACAGTTGTCTATACCTGCCCAAGAAAGAAATGAGCGAGACATGCCAACGGAAGAATGGTAGTCTGCCCCATGAGGTACATGGACACACTACCGATTTATGAAGACAAAACCTTCTAATCAAAATGGAGAGAGGAACTTCATCCTAGCAGAGTCGCCAAAAATTGTCGGTCAACTTTTTTGATTTTGAAAATTGAAAATAAATTTAAAATTTAATTTAATATAAGAGTTATATAATTTGAGTTTTAAAAGTAATATGTTTTAATTTTCAAAAAATGAGATCAAATGGATCTCATTCGTCTAATAGCCTGTATAATCGTGTCTGATACAGCGAATACTACACCTTCCCGAAAGGAAGTGTATACCTAGGCGATGGACCCAATCCTACAAATTAAGAGATTTGTGACATCCATTTTGCCTGTGAATCTTTTATGTGTGACCGACAAGTTTTCATATCTAATATAAATATTAAATAAAGTTTATTTTATCTGGGTTCCAAGTTCCCTACAGAGACAAGCCCTTATAGTTAATTACATCTCAAATGACGGGATCACTCGAGAAAATTCTCAATAGTGATCAGAGGTATTAGTCTCCAAAAATTCGAGGTTTAGGTTTTCACGGTAGAACGTGGAAATGCAAGTGAGAGTGACTCAAATATGAATAGTTCTTTTCAAAAGTCCAAAGGAATGAAAAAGTAAGGGACGTCACAAATCCTGAGGAGAACCCTTAGTGACTTCCCAAGCTATCCTACTGTGTGGCTGCATTTTGCAGATAATATTATTCGAGTGTTCAATACTGTCAATTTTATTATTTGGGACTTACATTTGCATAATATACGATTATGTAGATAACCCGCGGAGATATGAGGATTTAGGTCGTACCGAACGACAACCTCAGACTCCTAAGTCGAGATAAGACTTATACTGCTTAGCATGACTGTGTAGGGGTCTAAAAATAAGTTGAGAACTTACGTCATGCTAGACGGACTACCTCGAAGTCCTATATCTTGTTGTTTTACTATTGTAGACTCGTTTGCTCTCTCAAAGATACCATTCTGTAGGTCCTTTTCGTGCAGCCCACGACATATACTCCAAGTTCCTCGTCGAAGTAGCAGTCATAAAGCCTTAAGGTTCAAAAGGTTTTACCAAGTGTGTTGCAAATTTTTGGTTTTGTTGTTATTATTCAAATGTTATATTTGGGGGAGTTTTAATTTAATTAGAGCGACATCGGTTAGGATCACACGGTTCCCTCATTCTGGTATCACTTTTTCTTTTGAATTTACTTAGTCTAAACGAGTTGTTAAGTTTATTTGTACAGTGAAGATCTCATTAGTAACCATGGATTACCTCGTCCGAGGGACTCACGCAAATTCAAAAAGATGCGTTATGTTTTTTGTTTTGTTTTGAAAATGTTATTTAATTTTGAAAAACAAATTTATAATTTTCAATTTTGGTATATGTTTTGCAGATAAAGTAAAAAAGAAAAGTAATATAAAGAATAAATAAAATTGCATTACATAAAATAAATGCATATCTGAGTCTCTGTTATCGCTGCATGATTAACATCATAAAATAGAATATATATTTGTAAGAATTTTAAATAAATTGCAGAAAAGAAACGGAGGCATCCAGTATGAGAAAGCCAGAAAACGTGTAATAACAAAAACACAAGTAAAAGAAAACCTATAGTCACATATAGAATACCAAGACTGGGTGTAAGACAATGGTAAAGGTGGGGACTCAGAGCTGAACTGCGTGCTTCCCGACCTTGAACAAGAGCTACCAACCCGATAATTTACGGAGGGCAATCCTTAACCTCGATCCAAAAGACTAACCATGAACTTTTATAAGTTTTCGTAAAAAATTCTTTGATGCTCATGCAAAAGCTGTTGTTTAAGTTTTTTTATGCAAAGTTCTTTTTAACTGCAAAAGAGATTGTTTTATTTTTGTAAATATTTTGTAAAATAGTATAGTCCACAGACTAGTCACTCTAATCGAGCTAGGACTACTGACAACCTAAGAGCGTCGGGGGCAACGATCCCACAAAGAGTCGGCAAATAGTATCATCGATCATTTCCTCTCACTTATTAAAGGTCTTTGTGGTAGGAGATGCTATTCTGATAATTTCACTTCGTATCCCTTATTTAAACACACATAAGCAATGTCGTTATCGCCCTCGCTATTTAGGCCCTACACTTATTCTAGTCCGGTTATCCATATATGACATTAACAAATGTCCCCAATTGCTAAGAGGATTTGAGTGTAATGTTCAAGCACAAATTCCAGTGCATTGGGTTTCACTGTAGGTTAAGTCATGTAGGGAATTTCACTAGTTGATTTAATTACGGAAGAAATGAGTCGCATCTTGGTGCATACTCGTGTTTAGTGTTTTAATCAATTTGTGAATTAAGGTCATGTGCTTAGTTTCATCTTTCACTCGAAAATTAGGGACATAGACTATCACTAAGAGTGTGCTCATAAAACCTAGGAAATCTACACTTTAACCTGAGCTTGCAGTGATTTAAGGTGTTTTACCCTAAATTAAGTGTTTTCCAACTAATACTCAAATATCCTTAAGTGTCTTCCGAATAATAAAATCAGAAATCCCCATTTTAACTTAACCTTGTAACAAAAAAAAACAAAACAAAAGAAAGAAAAACGCCGACCCACTTCCAAAACTAACAAAGCCAAGAGGGAAACAACAAGTGAATCGACCTAAAAGCGTTTAAATTCTTTCAAAATTATAACTAAATCAGTTCCCAAGAAGAGTGTCTAAATCTGCTCCCAGGACTTTGTTTTGATCGGCACAAAATAACAACATTTAAAGATTCCAAATCAGCATGTAAAGCAGTGCTCAAATGATGCCCAAAACATCTCCAAAATGATGTATAAACAACCGTGAAATGATGCTTTTAATGACTCCAAAATAGCATTAAAACAGTGCCAAAATAGTGTTCATAATATTTTCAAAACAGTGTATAACAAAACCCCAAAATGATGCCTTTGATGTCTCCAAAGCAATGAATAAAACAACCCCAAATGATATTTTTACATCTCCAAAAATGCTCAAGACTAGCCCACATCAGTCACAAAAGGCTCCAAAATGGTGCATTTAAAGATTCCAAGACTATAGTAAAGTTAGCCCAAAACAGTCCCAAAACCTCCCAAAACAATGTACGTTTAAAGGCTCCAAGACTACAACAAAAAAACCAGCCCAAAACAGTCCTAAAACAGTGACCAAACCTCCCTAAAAAAGTTCAAAAACTACAGCGAAACCAGTCTAAAACAGTCCCAAAACGGTGACAAAACCTCCCTAAAAAGGTACCAAAAACTGCAGCGAAAGCAGTCCCAAAACATCCCCAAACAAGGTGCATATAAAGAATCCAAGACTAGCAAAATCAGCCCAAAACAGTCCAAAAACAGTTACCAAACCTCCCTAAAAAGGTACAAAAACTGCAACCAATCTAAACCAGCCCCAAAATAGTGACAAAACCTTTCTAAAAGGGTACATTTAAAGCCCCAAAAACTGCAGCAAAATTGGCCCAAACCAATCCCAAAACAATGGGCATGCCAGCACTTTAAATGAGGCACCAAACCCTAAAATCAATGATGGATCGACATCCGAATGACATATAAAGCTGCTAAAATCAGCTAATAAGTCAGCTTTTTATCATGGGTAAAGTGATACATCCACAAAGGGATTAAAGCTCATAGTGTTTAGATGTGAAAATTCCTAAGGAATTGTATGTTGCATATGTAAATTCACCATTAAAGGATAAGAAGAGAAAAACATCTGATCAAACAACCAATCCATTTTTTTTTAATCGCAAGCATAATAAGATCAAGATTCAACCCTTTTTTTTTGTGATACGGAAAAAAATGTTTTCAGTATCCCAACGATAGATCCAATCAGTTGTAAAGAAGTCCACAAAACCTCAAACAACCTAGCTTCAAAGCTTAACTAGGGACATCCGTCAAACCTGAATGCACAAAATTCTAGCAAAGGGACAAAACATGAACAATTTTTACGAGGCAAACATAAAAGAAACTTCTCTAACAAATATATATATCAGCGTTGGAAAGATATTCTCCAAGATTATGAAAAAATCCTTTTCATGTTTCATAAATTCTCAGTTAAATTTGACAGTCAATCGAGTGCCACCATTTCCATCCTGAATATCTGCAAGAACTCAAACAAACTTGGAGGTGTTGCCTTTATCAATGCATACTTTTAAAACAATGAAAATTTTTTACAAAAAGGTAATTGAATATGTGCTTTACCGATTGCCACTTGACTCAGAAACAGAAAAAAAATGTCATCATTAATCCGTGAGGAAGATACTTCCAAGTATCACTTTCAATGAGGATTTATACCTAGCTGCAGCTACTTTCAAATTCTGGCAGAAATTTTTTTTAATCAACTCACAAGCGGAAATGCCCAAGAAAAAAAATTAGGTAGATATTCATTCAGTTTGAAAATAGTAAGAAGATTTAATTGAGTATAAAACAGAGAACCTGAGAATATGTTAATTCTGGAAAGATTGAAATCTCAGATTTCCCAAATTAATTTCTCACTTTTTTCTTCCAAATTTGAGTTGACTTCACAATTCCAGATTTCCTTATGTAAACTTGCTGGCGGGAGCCAGGGAGCAGGTTGACGGCGAGGAAGCATCTACGGCGAAGAAGCCGCGAGGGAAAGGGATATGTTTGGCTAGAAATTCGGACGGGAAGAGCGTGAGATGAGGAGGCTAGGGCACCGTGAGTGTTGTTTCACTTGAGGAAGGGCCGAACAAGAGCTTCGGTGGAGATGGAGAGCAGGTCGAGCAAGGGCTTTGGTCGAAGAGGAGGAGACGAGCCGAAGGATTCGACTAGTGTATGACGGATGGGGTGCGAGAGAGGGAGAGCGAACGGGTGCTTCTCTGGGTAGAAGGATCGGGAGAGAGGGAGAGTGATGGGAAGAAGAGAGGAGGTGGGGTTCTGTGGGTTGTTCGACGTGGGGAAGAAGCGCAGAGAGGAGAGCAGATGGGAGCGGGTGAGGAGGGGCCGGATGAGGAGAGAAGAGGCGGAGAGCTTCGGTTTGTCTGGAAGGAGGAGGCGAGGGAAAGCTTTCGGCTGGGATATTTAAAGCAGCTGTGTCTCGAGCTGGCGGGAGAGGGATCGTATTATTCCAGACAGAAGGAGTTGAATGTCGGGGAGGAGCCACCCAGCCGAATTCAATAGCCACAATTGTCCGTTACAGGGCATTAGGCGGGCTATTGAATGGTTTCAATCCCTGGGAGCCCTATTAAAGTAGAATCAGGCGGTTAATTTTGAAATCCAAATTTTTAAAATTTGAAATTATTTAGCCTGTGTTCAGCTTGTGTCCAGCCTGAATTGCACCTGGGTTGAGCCTAGACTCGCACCACCTAATTAAATATTCAAGTGCATCAATTTTCGTGTCATTTGTGCAAGTGCGTAACAATAACAATATGATTGTCTTTCCTAGTTAAAGTCAACGTTCTGGATGCGTTTGCGGGGTCTATTTCGTCATTCGAGGTCGTCCGAACAAGTTCGCTGACTGTCAGGTCAATTCAAGTCAACATCGTGTGTGGTGCAATGAGCGCGTAAATTGCGGCGTTCGCTAGTGTTCGAGTCACATATGTTTTACCTAAAGCCTCCTAAATCTTTTGGGAACTCATTTTAAGGCCCTCCACATGTTGCTTCTTAGCCCTTGCAACTAAAAGTAGAGTGCTTGGGACCACTCATGCGAGGACTTCACAAAAATGGGTCAAGAAGTGGTTTGAAGTTCTATGTGAGATGGGTTCCAATACTAGTTTTCTAGGAAGGTCAAACAAGGAGAACCTAAGTCCAAATCCTAGGCTCTAAGGAGGGGAAAAGAAAGACCTCAAAAATGAGGTCAACAATTGTAGAGTTATTAAATTTAATGTGTGAGACTACGATTCACCATCTTGTGCTTCATCATTTTCAGCTTAGAACAAGGTGATTTTGCAACTAGGCATGCTCTGAGGTAAATGACTGATTCTGCTTGCTTTCAATACATTGCTATTATAAGTGGATGTAAGAATATGTGTTATCAAACACTAGCAAATTACTTTGGATCACCACTTATTTTTCTCTCAATTTTTTTGTGAATATTGATTAACATTAGCTCAATGACTATATTATTGCAAGAATTTTTAACTTCCAAACCTCGAATCACAGATAAAACTCACATAAATAAGTTAATTTGTGAAAAAAAAATTCATGAATTTTATTAAAACAGCTCAATTTACCCCCCTCAAGGTTTATATAAGGTCTTTCCAGAAATGATTTAACCTTCTGATGTTCCTATGAGACACTGCCGAAGAATAGAGGAATGATAAGTGGATGTAAGAATATGTGTTATCAA
>NEWO01000700.1:251042-273580 GCA_003013225.1 Phalaenopsis aphrodite
TTATGAATATTGGTTAACATTAGCTCAATGACTATATTATTGCAAGAATTTTTAACTTCCAAACCTCGAATCATAGATAAAACTCGCATAAATAAGTAATTGTTTTAAAAAAATTCATGAATTTTTTTTAAAACAGCTAAATTTACCCCCTTTCAGGGTTTATGTAAGGTCTTTCCACAATTTTTTTAGCCTTCTGACGTTCCTATGAGACACTGCCGAAGAATAGAGGAATGATGGTCCATTCCAGTTCAATTTGGAAAAAAAAAAAAAAAAAACTATATGGAACAGACGAAAAATCCCATGCATGCGAAAAAACAATTTGTAACCAGTGAAGTTGTGACTCTGAAATGAGTGCAAACGTTGGAAAACATAACCGTCCCACTAACTTTGATAGTACAATTATTCGTTACTTCATGGAAAATACCAAAATGTTCATCCTTACATTAATAACTGAGAAGTAAACTGTCCAAGCAGTTGAAATATACCATATTTAGGCAGACATGCAGTGAATTACTAATATCCAACAATAACAAGATAATATTATGTTCTATTAAATCGCGCAATAAATAAGTTAACTTTTTGGTAAAATATATCTAGGCATCACAGTACAGGGAGAAGTCAAGCACAAGTGGAGAACATTTAGTGATGTGGAACAAGCTAATGGATATTAGAGAATCCTTCCATTGATCTTAGAGACTTTTGTGATATGTTATTGAGTGTTTGTGTAGCTTTTTTTTAACTCATACACGCAAATGTGCCAAGTCATGAACTCAGAATATTGTGTTTGGAGACAAAGCCCTAATCAATAGGCTATGTGTATAGCTTAACGGTGAGGTTTAATTTGTCATTTCTAGAGTAAAATTCATTTTCATTTTCCGAAATTATAGCTTAAAAAATATGCAGTTTGAATGAAAAATAAAAAAAATTAAGAAAAAACTTGAAAAGACCGTACAAACCTCAGACACTTCTCTGTAATGAACTAGAGCAATGTGATCGTAAGCCCTGCAAAGAGAAAGACATGAAGCAAAAGATGACTTATTGTTTGGTATTAATATAAAAACAGAATGAAAAAAGTACATGAGTAATAAAAGACAAGTAAAACGCAAAATATGGGGCAAAACAGAAAGCGGCACTAATACCAAATAAATTTTAGAGAAAAGAAAGTACTAATAAGATTAAAACGCCAAGTTGCTACTGGAGTCTAAGAATGACTCAACTTAAAATGCTTATTTAACGAAATTTTATTGCACCATACATCCCTATGAGAGCACAAGCACTTATATGTTTCTTGAGGATATACAGGTTGCCAGATCATTGGATGACCTCAAGCCACTAGTGAGGGGTTCAATCGAACCCTCTAGGTTTGCAGGATGAACCTCTAATGATCACCAGTGGTTGGTGTAACACCCAATTTTGACAATTTTAAAATATATCATAAATTTTGCATCCTTCAGACGTCAGCTGAATCAATTTTATAAAATTCTACACATCAAATTGATTAATTTGATATATAGCACTATGAATGAATTTCAAACACATGAGAAGATATAAAATTATAAAGGTACAAGTGTAATTATCTTTAATTAATTCTAATCCCATAATTGTTCTCCCTAATCTCATCATTGTTCCCAGCCCACTCCCTCTCCTGCACTAATGTGCGTATGCAAAAGCTGGATTCGGCCGAACGGATGGGATTAAATGGGATCACGTTTATATGTCACATTTCCCTCAATTTCCCCTCTCCTTGATTTCAAATTCGCTTGGAAGAAAGGTCCAACGACTTGGTCCCTATAGCAGCCGCAGACGCGCGACCTTTAATAGCTGCAAGCAGAAATTCAAGGTTCTAGGGAGAGATAAAAAGATAGGAATTCCTCTATCACAATATCTATAACATTCCTTTCCTTACATTTCCATTTTGACATTTGCTACGGATTGAAGCATTCCATTCGTTTGCTATTTTTGTAGCTTTGCGGGAACAACCACAAAATTGTTGAATCGAGAAATACGATCACAGATAAATCCATTTCATGAGTTGGGGAAAGTTTAAGTGGATAGGAGGAAGAGGGAAGAAAAATAGAAAGTATTGGAGAATGGTTGATTATGCTGAGAAGTCTATCTGAGCCGGGAAAGTTATGTTGGGGTTAAATCGCGAAATAATCTAAGATTTCAAGAAATCCTAAGATGCTTACGAATTTCAGGTTGTCTACACTAGGCAACGAGCTCGAGGTGGCTTGAGAAAACTTGTTATAGGGTTGTTTCGTCGATTCAGATGAAATGATCATATGCTTAAGAAAATTAGCTCTGTAAGTTTTATTGACGACTCGGTGCGTGGCTTAGAATTAATTAAGATGCAAACAACAGTCAGACAATATTAACAGTTAAACAACCATCTGCAGAATTATGAAATCTTTCAATTTATAAAAGAGCCATTAAAATTCACAAAGTGTACTAAAATTTAAACATCCAAAAATAGCATAATAAAAAACCACATCTTAAACCAGTACTAAACAATATATCAATATCGAAAGGAAATGATAAAAAGAAACAACAACACATTATAGCTAATACCTATCAACTCTAGTCTTCCTTTTGTAAACCAACTCCTTTCAGGCATATTAACCTAAAATTTTTCTTCTCCTGAAAAATATATTAATTTCAACTGTAAGTTTGACTTGGAGAGTAATTATAATCTTAATATGTATTAAATAATCATGCCAATGCTATTTCTTTTTTAAGCTTTGATATTAAAGTTATTCCTTCTCATTTCACTTTATGTATTTACCATTTTTAACAACTTTAAAAGTCAAAATTGGATTATCATCATATTTGAAGGTATTCTAAAAAATATACCCAAAATTACTCTCAAAATATACTCGTAGGTACCGTAATAAATTTACATGAATATACACCCAAATTGCACCTGAAAATATACCTTTACCATTTTCTTTACCATATAAAGATAATCCTGTATATTTCTTTACCAAATTTACTTTAAAAGTTCATTGGTACATCACATCTCCAGCCAGTACCATATAAAGATAATCCTGTATAATTTAACATTTACATTTAATTTCATATCAATTTAAAATTCTTGAAAATGTGCATTCATATGCCTGTTATTTTCCTCCTATCTGTGATACAATTTCAAACTTTCAAAATGTCACACATGAAAGAAAAAACTTGTTTTAAACTATTTAATAAAGAAATTATTCTTTTAATAAAATATTAATTTAATACATAAAAACAGATAATCACTCATCTTGTTTGATGTGATTACTCTCCAAAATTTAAAATCTTTTGAAAAAGAAATTCTTTAACCCTTGGCAATATAGAACACGATATTAAAATTTATTATATATTTATCACGCTAAATATTTTGAAAACTAATAAATCCTTAAACGTACCTTTCCTTTTTTTCTTTCAGTAAAGTCCACAATATATATTATAGAGCAAAACTTCCTTGATTTCTTGATGTCTATTAATAATATAACTCACTATTATTAATCAATAAATGCTGAATTGAAGAATTGTTTATTAATTCATAATAATAATAATAGATCAATTTAAAGAGAATTCAATTTACTATTAAACCAAAAATTAAAAATCTCACTTACCTATTTGCCCATATCAATCTTCGTCCTCCCCAACATGCCCACTTCATCAACTCCTCTTTCCGAGCCAAAATTCCTATAATTGGAGTTCTAATTTAATAAAACTTTGCATTAATTAAATAAACATACCCTCACACAAATATAATTATTCATAATATAATATATTAACTAATTAAAACATAAAACTTACCTTTATAAAGTTTTTAGCCCCTGCCCCTAACCTCACGCATGTGATTAGCTTAGCAGAGAGCCTTCCCTTCTATGTGCCTGTGGATGAAAGGAGAGTTTCCCCGTTTTGGTGCAGACAGAGGATGCTAATATACCCGCATGTGTAGATATTATCCTACAACAACATACAAATTTGACGTTGAGTTACTACATCTTAACTAGCATATTATATATTTTTTTGTGTTATTGTAATTTTAGTGGTATGAGCATTCAACAAAATTGTTGATAACCAATTATGATACGCTAAAATTTTCATATTTAAGCTTTTAAATAAAAAATATGCAAAAGAAGGAAAAATATTTATAGAAAATGTAACCAACCTAAAAGAAGACAATTTTAATCAATAATTGCATTACTTCTAGATTTTTAATTGTTAATGGCTCTTTTGTTTTGCTTAGATGCTTGTTTGTATTAGTTAGTGATAGAATTTATATTTCATCATCCAACCGTCTCTTCTAACGTTGATAATTCTAAGCCCTCGTGCCGGATCGTGACACCCAAAGATGACTAAGGCAAATTGGGTACAACTCATGCACGTCATGTCCGTAGCCCTTCGTTGTTATCACATTGACCAAATCGACCACGAAAGGGTTTCTTTTTTTATATAAATTTCAATGCTCCAAGTAGATCGGCATGATTCATCTTATGAACAATTGTCATTTTGGACACTTGAAGCAATCCAGCTATTTTTTATGTAGTGATGAATATAAAGTTTATTGTATACACTAAAGAGTCATTCTTGGCTGATTGGGTGTTTTGAACGCAGTAAAACAGTCTATTTTCCGAACAAATGTTGTCTCGGCAATTTTGATGGTGATCGAAATATTTCAAATTTCATTGTGCGTCATCAAATTGATTATTCGTCACCTTTATCAAGCAATCTTTCTTAGGGATTTTTGGCACTCTTAATTTGCATAGCATGCATTCATCCTTTATCATTCTAGTTGTGTCCGATTGATTTATCATATGCAATAAATATAGAGGTCAACATGTCTCTCAGTTGGATTTGTCTAGTCAAGGTTGTTCATCCAATTTAGATTGATTAGAGCATCGATTCGTCAACACCCATTTAATCGAGCAAGCCCTGAATTTGGGTTGTTGCAACTAATAGGTTGAGTACTGAAAGACCTATAGCAGCCAATGAAACTAATTTTTGACATTTACATTATCCCTAAATAGTTACAAATTGTACATAATACCACATACAATTGTGTTTATGCATGCATGCTCACATGTGAGAGAGAGAGAGAAATAGTTAAACAGAATTCTTTGTTTCAAACTTGACCTGGGTATATAAGGCATGGCTATGCTTATTTACATTGCTGCAAACGCCTACAACCAACAATAACACAAGATGAAACTGTTAATCTATAGCCTTTAGCAAGGCTATTTCCCTAGGAAATTCTAATCACAAGAGATTAGACTAGTAGAACATCGGCACAACACAAATAATATCTTCAACCGATATGATATTTGAGTAAATCATAGTGTGATGCCCCAGGACTTTCTAATAAATTTCAACTTCTGAAGTCCAGAATCTTACCTTAGATTTTACCACAGAAAGCTCTATCAGAGTTTAGAAATATTTCAGTTCAAGTTTTGATACAAATGAAACAAGATGGAAATTTCTCTTCAAAAGAAACAATGAGAATTTTTTTCAAAATGCCTAGTAGTAGAGTTCGGGAAATTTTCAGAAACAAAACCAGTTGGTGAAATAGAACTACCAATCATCAAAGTGGAAATTACCTCTATAATAAAATTACTTACCTTGAAGTTCATATACTTGCAAACTTAAAACAGATTTCGAAAGTAATTTTTGCTATCCTTAAATTCATAGTTTCAAGAATATAGCAGCGAGGACAACAGAATGCTTATCCTTAAGAGTTCTAAGTAAAATTTCATAAAAGAAAAAGCAAATAATAAGTACACACAAATCAACCTATAAACTTGTTAAGAATTTCAAGTGGATTATGGTATTGGAAAAGCATTTCGGCCGGGTTTTGACAATTCAACCAAGGCATGAGTGATGCCTTGTGGATACAAGTTAACAGAAAAGAAATGATCAACAAAAATAAATAATAAATAATAAATAGTATCATACAACTAAAAAGTGTGCCACACTAACTTACGGGTCCAGCATCCAATAAATTCGCCTCTTAAAGTTGCGATTTTCACCATGAGCATAGTAACAACTAAGAGCATCAACATTTCCAACCTGAATATTAAAATGTACGCAGGCAAATATCATTTGCGAATAATATGAAAATAACCAAAAGACTAATCACAAATATGAAAATAGCCAAAAAGGCAGTTAATCACAAATATGAAAAAAACCAGAAGACTGATAACTGAAAACATTATCAACATCATTAACAACTTACGTATTTGCAGTCAACTATCCCGATTATTTGCAGTCAACTTTATGCATGCTCATTTTCTATTTATATTTGTTGACTGATGCCAGAGGTGTAAAATCATTCTTCACAAATTATTTTAAACATCTATTTATGCTACCTTAAACCTGACATTTTCCATACACTTTGATACTAATTTTGTCTACTCAAATCATGTGTGCATTTTCTAACCTTCGGTTTTAAATGTCCAAACTATGTAATTCTATTTTCAACTAGTTTATCTTTGTAGATGTGACTACAAGCATTCCTCTAACAGAATCATTCTTTAATCGTATGCTTCAATTGAAGCGTGGTTCTATTCCCCAAGAGATGCGATGCGACATTTGTTAGACGTAAAACTGTGTCAGTCGTGGTCCGAACCGTTTGGTCCTGATGATTTGTGGGTCAACCAACCTTCTGGTTTGCTTTGGGTTTCCTCGCACCCTATGGGCTCCTCTATACCCTAGAACTATAAGGATGTTGTTTTTATGTTTTAGAGCAGTTTTTTATTGTGTTTTTGTTGGGACAGCCGTTGGCGTCCCCTGTTTTCTCGTCTATGGTTGTATCCAAGGGCAAGTAGTGCCCTGGTATTAGCTCATTTTAAGGCGGTGATCTTCCTCCAAAGATAGAATGGTGTTCCAGTTGTATCTCACTCTTGAGTGGTATTTATCCTTTCTCAACTCTTCCGCATCCCTCCAACTTCCCTGCCATGCATTCCTCCTCACTCCAGGCCACCCCAACAACAGGCATTTGCTATTCTTCCTGCAGTTCCTCGCTGTCCAACCATCCTCCATGCTACTGCACCCCGGACAACCCTCTTTTTGCTGTCTCGCAATTCCACGCATTCCTTGTTGCCACCTCCATTATTCGCCCTCGCTGTCACCGCCCTAAACAGCCATTCCATGCGGTTTTTCTATTGTTCTGGCTGCCCAAAACTAATCCCAGTGCCGCCTTGCCGTTGTCTAGCCCTACATCCTTGCTGCCACCGCCTAGAGCAGCCCACCTTATTATTGTTCTGGCAGTTTCTCATCTCTCTTTGCTGCCACCATTATCCCCTTGCTGCCTCCCCACCATCCAGCCTTCCAAACCACCAACCAACCACCTCACCTGTAAAATACAAACCTATTTAAGTGTTGTATTTGTTGTTTTCCCATTTCCTTGTATTAGTTGTAACCACCTATTTAGATTTTAGTAATAATATTTGGTTGCTTATTGTTGTTTCGGTTAACTCCAATATCATTTGATATCAGGGCTACCCTAAACATAATCTTATACTAGGGTTTCTAGCATCCACCAATACCAAGCCCCACCTGCACACAAAAATCCATCCCTTTAATGATTTTTCAATACAATCACCCAAATTTTTTTTTTTTTTAACCCTCCATCATCCCAAAATACCCTCTTCCACCTATATAAACCTATGCAACAAAAGAAACAATTGTCGGAGCCCTGATCATGAGGAAAAGTCACAATGTCATTTATGAGAAGTTCATAAAGAGAAGTACAAGTACTTTCCATGTGCAGCAAGAAATCCTCCAACTGTAATAGAGGCATGCCACTTTCAAGATGAGACAATCAGGAAGGGTCACTCGTAACCATAACTGTGACTTGCCAGATCAAAGAAATGAAGAAAATCCCTTCTACCAGGCGGACTCTGGGTATGAAGAACCACTGCCCCAAAGATTTGGCATGAATTATTGGAGAAGCCAGGATTTTGAAGTAAAGATGGATTTAACATATTTTGACGGCCACAAGGGATGAGTTCATTGAGTGGTTCTAGACAATGGAATGTGTCTTTCAGTGTCAATATGTCCCACTAGACGTAATGGTGAAACTAGACTCCAACAAGTTAAGAAAAGTGTATCTTCTTTGTGGGAGAACTTGAAGATTCATTGACAACGAGTAGGGATAAGTAAAATTACTACCTGGTTCAAGAGGAAAAGAGAAATGTAACACGAATACCTAGCCGCATGGCTTATGCAGGATATGTGCATAAGGTCTCACAAGTTATAGCAACATCCTTGAGTAACCGCCATATCTTACAGCAGAGTTCAACCCCAGATCAAGGAGTAAGAGTACACCCAGTGGAACATCCAAGACTACCCCGCCTAAGGAGACACTAGTTCAAAGTGTAGAACGCGTAGAACCAATCCACATTCCCAAATTTGTCTCAGCCAAAAAGTATTTTAAGTGCCACAGATTTAAACATATTGAATCAAATTGCCCAACCAGAGGAATAGTTTCTTCACTAAGAAGGGAGTAGTTGACAAAATAGACAATGACACAAGAAAGGTTGAAGACGTCAAAAATGAGCTTCAACTTCAAGTTGACAAGGAAGAGACACTAGTGATTTAGGATGTGCGGATGAGAGAGATTCCATCTAGATTAGACGGGGTTCTAGAAGATAGCGAGTCTGAGGAGCCGATACCTGAGAGAGGACGACCCTTGTTGGTAGAATTTTCAGATAACCTAATTGTCATTTCACCTATTAGGTGGTTACGTCTTAAAGTGGTCTAACATGTAAAAAATGAGAAGCTTGTGAGTTAATGTTGGCAGTTATATGGAGTTAGTCAGATATTAAATTCAATTCAACAGTGTACACACTAACAGATGTTCAAATAAGAGGGATGAACCACACAACTTTGAAAATTGTCTTAGAAGGTTGGTGGAGAATAAAATTCTACAATGGAATCTAGGATTGCCAGAGAAGAAGAATATACCTCTCCCAAGTGGCTGCCATTGAGAGTTGCCCAGCCCTTTATAGATTTTGACTCGAAGTTGAATCCTACTTGCACACTTGTTTAACAGAGACACTCAGACGAACATGAGGAGTGGAAAAAGCCAATTATAGACTTAATGACACAAAGTTTAGTTCGTAATGATACCTATCTATGCACTGTTTTAGTTCTATTTATGCTAAAAGAGGATGAATACCTATTCTATCAGGATGTGTTTTAAAATGAAACTGCCAACAAGATTGACTTGTCAGAGGATTACAACATTTTTGTTACCTTCAACATAGACTTGACTCCATACTATGTGAAAACACGAGCTTCAATGGATGAAGTCGAAGCTCCCACAAACAAGGGATACTGACGCTCTCAGTGAGATGCGTCATTAGCGTCTGATCGATTCGAGGCCGCTTCAAGCACGATTTGGACCGTTTGGTCAGCATAATTAAAGGGTCAACCGACTTTTCGGTTTGCTTGGGGTTGTTGCCCACGCTATAGGGGTCAACCATCTTTATCCTAAGTCTATAAGTATGTTGTTTTCATTTTTTAGGGAAGTTCTTTATTGGGTTTCTATCAGGACAGTCGTCAGCAACCACCCCTGTTTTCCAGTTTGGGTAATAGCAAAGGGGGAGTGGTCCTCTTATTGTAACTCGTTTTGAAGTTGTGATTCTCCTCTAAGGGTCGAGTGGTGCTATGGTTGTATCTCACTGTTGAAATGGTACTTATCCTTCCCAAACTCTTCTACATCTCTCCCGCTTCACTGCCACGCATTCATCCTCGTTGCAGGCCGCTTGACAGCAACCCTTTGTTGTTCTTTTTGCAATTCCTTGTTGTCCATCCATCCTCCATGCTGCCGCACCACGGGAAAACCCTGCCTTTGTTGTCCAGCAATCCCACGCATTCCCGGTCGCTGTCGTCGTCATTTCTACTCGATGTCACCGCTCTGATTATTGCTGTTCTCGCAGCCCAAATCCAATTCCCGTGTCGCGTTGTTGCAGTTTAGCCCCTTGTCCTCGCTGCCACCGCCCTGAACAGCCCAACTTCTCGTTGTTCCGATAGTTTCTCACCTTCCCTTGGCTGCCATCATCGTCCCCTTCCTGCCGCCACACCATCTAGTCTTCCAAGCAACCAAGTGACCACCTCCCTTATGGGATACAAATCTAATTGAGTGTTGTGTATGTTGTTTTTCAATTTCTTTATGTTGGTTATAATCTAATATTTGTTTGTTTATTGTTGTTCAGATTAACTCTGGTATCATCCATATTATGATATTCATCTTAGCATTATCGTTTCAACTAAACTTAACTATCAACCAAAGATCTATAATGTAAATACTAAAAAAAAGAATTTCTACCAGCAACACAAATGTTTTGAATACAGGGGAGATGAAGTGAAGGAACGAACAAGTTAAGTAGATGGAGAGAGGGTTGAAACCCTCATGTGATCAAATTAAGTGTGAGGAAAAGGGAGAGATTCGATGTAACCAAAACTAGCCATTGTTGAGACAAATGAGGGTGATGAATAATCAGGAATGGAATCTTTAGCGAAAAATTATTTCAGAGCATCAGGCCGTCCATATTTAAGGAAGGAGTGGATGCTAAAGTTGTGAAAGAGTACAATAATTAGGATAAAATATAGTTGAATGAGATGATGAGTCTATGTGATAAGCGAGTAGCTTTGGTTATCTTTAACCAAAAGAGAGAAACATAAAGATGGCAAAGAGGCCAACATCTAGAAAGCTCTGAAGGCAAACTTGAGGAGCAGATTACTGTAGAAGAGTTTGAGCAAGTCTTTAGATAATGGTTCATTCCTGCATTTGCAACATAGGCAATGCAAAAGAGTTCTATAAATCTGATTTGGGGATCAATATGGTGATTCAATAAAAGACACAATATAAATTTTTATTTAAATATGATACACAACTGATAAGATCCCAATGAAAAATATTACAGATTTTTTTGAGGGTAAATAGATTAGTTAGATCCCACTTCATATCAAAAATTTTATTGAGTTAGTGGAGAATGCAAGATTATTGGAGGATGATATCGCTATGGTGAGACAAAACAAAGAAAACAATAATAAAAAGAGGTAAACTAAAAATCATTTGCATGATTTGAAGGTTTGTTCATCAAGAGGTGGAAAACAAACTTACCGGATTTAACTACCTTGATCAGTCATAGAATAGAGATATCTGTATTAAAGTAGTGTAATCCCCTAAAACCCTTGCATAAAATCATAAAAATTTACCAGTATTGAGTTTATCTCAAATGTGATTGTAAGTAGAATTGATAAATTGGTTTTTTAGATTTTTGAGAGAATTGAAGAGCACATCTCTGGTTCTGATTTTAGTAATTTTGTGATAGTTGATTAATCTGATTCACAAGAGTCCATGCACAGAAATCATGATCAAATCCAATTCCTAGAGTTTCATCATTATTGTTAAAACCCTTAATTTATTCATGTCCTTCCGTAGTTAGATTTACCCTCATTCTTACTACTTAGCATTTTGTATAATTTTTGCATCAATTTTACAATTTTTCTATCGTTTATATAAAATTAAAGCCAATCCAGTTTTGACACTTAGAGATGCAATCACTAAGGGATGATATTTTTGTTACTCATTAATTTATTATTTGTGTGATTATGTACACGTGTGTGAATTTCATCATATCATTACCTTCAAAAGATTTCAGATTCCTGTAACTGTTCCCTTGGCCATCTGGAAAGATTACACCACTCAATCTTTTAAGAAAAGTTTTATCAAGCTTAAGGGAATTAATGTATTCCTCATCAATAGTGATATTCTAGATAAATAGAATTTTATTATTGTCGGTCAACTTTTTCGATAGATTATGAAATATTGAAAATATGAAAATAATTTTTGAAATTTAATTTAATATAATAGATATATAATTTGAGTTTTAAAAGTAGTATGTTTTAACTTTTTTGAAAAATGAGACCAAGTGGATCTGATTCGTCCAATATTTTACATAATTGTGCCTGATACCGCGAATACTACACCCTCCCGAAAGATAGGTGTAAACCTCGGCGATAGACCCAATCCTGCAAACTAAGAGATTTGTGACATTCATTTGATCTGCGACCCTTTTATATATGACTGACAAATTCCCCTATTTAATACAAAGATTAAATAGGGTTTATTTTACCTGGGTTCCAAGTTCCCTATAGAGGCAAGCCCCTATAGTTAATTACATCCCAAATGACGGGAGTCACTTGAGAAAACTCTCGATAATGATCAATGGTTCTAGTCTTCAAGAATTCAAGGTTCAGGTTTTCAAGGTAGAATGAGGAAAATCGAGTGGGAATGACTCAATACGGAACACTTATTTTCACGAGTCCAAAGAAAGAAAAAGATAGGGGATGTCATTGATCGAGGTAAATCTCGGTGACTTCCCAGACTATCCTACAGTGTGGCTACATTTTTGGAGATGATGTTATTCAATTGTTCAATCCTGCCAATTTAATTATTTGGGATTTACATAATAATAACAGTGTGGCTACATTTTTGGAGATGATGTTATTCAATTCCCAGACTAATACCTGATTATGCAAATAACCTACAGAGATAAGAGGGTTTAAGTCGTGTCACACGACAACCTCGGAACCTAAGGCTGGTTAGGACTTACGCTGCGCAACATGGTTATACAGGAGCCTAAAAAGGGAGTGTGAGGATTTACGTCGCTTTAGGCGAGCTACCTCGAAGTCCTATGAGTTGTTATTATGCTAAGGAAGAGATAATGTTGAAGAAGATCCTCTTGTTGCTCGGTCTGAATTCATCGCCGTGCTGCCCACAAAATTGGCTCCAAGCTCCTATTGTAGAGATGACTCCAGAGTTTAAGTGTTTGAGATTTGGTGATTTGTGCTTCTCAGTTTTTTTGGTGTCAACGTTTGGTTTTGCATACAGAATAATCAAATTGCAGGTAAATAAAAGATACTTGAAAGGTAAACTGCAGTAAAGTAAAATGCTGTAGATAAACTGCAAAAGCGTACCTGGGCATCTGCTACTGTTGTGCGATTAATGTTGCGAGCATAGTATGATTTGTAGGAGATTTAAATAAACTTGTAAGAAGATTAAACGGGGCAAGAAAACTCCACACAAAAGTCTGAAAAACGAGTCGTAGAAATCACAAGCAAACAAATCACTTAGCCACACATGAAAGACCAGGACGGAGTATAAGACTTTGGTAAAAGTAGGTGGCTCAGAGCTGGGCTGTGTGCTTCCTGATCTTGAACAGGAGTTACCAGCCCGACAATCTACAGAAGGCAGTCCTTAACCTCAATCCTAGTGACTAGCCGTGGACCTTTATAAATTTTTATATAAAGATTTTCATGCAAAAGTTATTATTTTAGTCTTTTTTATGCAGAGTTCTTTTAATCATGCAAAAGGAATTTTGTTTTATTTTTGTAAATATTTTTGTAAAGTCATATAGTCCACAGGTTAGTCACTCTAATCGTGCTAGAATTACTGACAACCTAAGAGTGTCGGGGGCAACGATCCCACCAAGAATCAGCGAATAGTATCATAGGTCCTTCTCTCTCCCTTATTGAAGATCCTTGAGGTAGGAGATATTATTCTAATAATTTCACTTCGTATCCCTCGTTTAAGCACACATAAGCAATATCGTCATCGCCCTCGCCACTTAGACCCTAGACTTATCCTCGTCCGATGGTCCATATGTGGCGTTAAGAAATTTCTCCAATTGTCAGGAGGATTTGAATATAATATTCAAGCTCAAATCCCGATGCACTGGGTTTTATTGTAGGTTAAGTCATTATAAGAATTTCACTATTGATTTAATTAAGGAAGCATGGACTACGCCTCGGTGCATCATGATATCTAGTGTCTTGATCACTTTGTGAATCAGGGTCAAGTGTCAAGTTTCATTGCGCATTTAAGGATTAGGTGAATGAACTCTTATCTAGAGTATGCTCCTAAAACCTTGGGATGTTATGCTGAGAATTAGGTGGATGGGCTCTCACCTAGGGTGTGCTTCTAAAAACTAGGAAGTCTATGTTGAGCACTAGGTGGATGTGCTCTCACCTAGGGTGTGTAGCTAAAATCTAGGAAGCCTACACTGAGGATTAGGTGGATGGGCTCTCACCTAGGGTGTGCTTCTAAAGTGTAGGAAACCTAAACTGAGGACTAGCTGGATGGACTCTCACCTAGGTTGTGCTTCTAAAGTGTAGGAAGCTAAACCGATGACTAGGTGGATAGACTCTCACACATGGTGTGCACCTAAAGTCTAAGAAGCCTACACTGAGGGTTAAGTGGATGGGCTCTCACCTAGAGTGTTTACTTAAGCTCTTGGAAGCCTACACTAAGGACTAGGTGGATGGACTCTCACCTAGGGTATGCTCCTAAAATCTAGAAGCCTATGTTTTAATTTGTGCTTAAAATAATTTCAAGCATTTCACCTTCAAATAAATGCTTTCCAACTAATTAAATCAGAAATTCTCAATTCTTGACTTAACCATTTAACAAAAATACCAAAACAAATAAAAAGAAAAGATTGATCCACTTTCAAAACTAGCAGAGCAAAAAGGGAGAGAAATGAAAAGTGGATCGATCTAAAAAAAACGTTTAAATGACAATCGATCGAAACCCAATACAGTGGAAAAAGAAGGGCTCCATAGATCCAATTCTGAACCGCTTGTAAATCAACATTTAAAGGCTACATAGACCTCTTCAAAACAAAGCATGAAACAAACCTCAAAATGATACCTTCAATGCCTCCAAAAACAATATTCTAGGCAGCCCAAATCGGCCATCAAAAGACCCCAAAAATAGTGCATGGATTGTCTCAAAATCGCCGACCAAAATGCCTCAAAACAATGTCAAAATAGTGTCAAAGCCAGCCGACAAAAGTACTCAAAATGATGATTTATAATGCTCAAAACAGTGCTAAGGTGGAGTAAAAATTGCTCCAACACCGGCCCGCCCAAAAATAACCTTTAAATTCATCTCAAAACAATATACAAACCTCTTCAAATTAGTCAATAAGAACACCTATAAACAGTTCTAAAATCAGCCCCTTTAGAGCCACCAAACAAGCCAAGTAGTGCACCCTCGCAGCTACCAATAGACTGAATCACTAAAAAGAAAAAAAAAACTACAACAATTCCAGAACTTAAGCTATCCCAAAGCTCAACAGGTGCTAGATAAATAAGTTCATGAGAGTTATTGCTATGTAGGATTTGAATACCACATACATTTGTAAGCAGTTAAGTGGCATACATGTGAGATTTCCTGAATTTTCACACCTATACATTAATTTTTGCATTTATGCCATGCAAATTTTTCATGTGTATATACCATCCAAATCCTTTATATCACAACAAAAATGCTAGCAATTGGACTTCTACAAAGTAAAATATACACTTTCATACATAGATACGGTGGCGTGAATGAAAAAATTGAAGTTCAGGTGAAATAAGTATAAAAGCACAGGAATTGAGTCATACGACTATAAATATAAAATCTTAGGTGTTGATTGTGTAAATACATAAGGATTGAAGAGACACTGCATGGAATGCGCGTAAACTATCTTGATCATGCTAAAAAGTAAAACCAACAATTTCAAATTCAACCAATTAATTTTATTATTATTATTATTATTATTTTTTTTTTTGCCTTAATCAAGGATTAAAGTAAATACACTCATTAAAAGATAAAGTTATGGGAATTAAGATTCTGAATAGGAATTTGAGAGAAGAGCATTACTTTTCTTGATGGTTTCGGGTAGGAGGAGCCAAAGAGATTTCAGTTGCCTTTGTAAGCCGCAATCCAGTTGTTGTCGCTTTTCCGGCAATTGAAGGTTCGACGAAGGGATTTCAAAGCAGATTTTTGTCAAGGGCGGGGAAGAGAAGTCGGTCGCACACGAGCAGGAAACCGACGAGGGTGGGCGAGAGTGAGCGAAGGCTTCTGGACGAGAGAGGAAGGAGCGGGAGAGTTTCTTCTGTGTGCGGAAGAGGGAGACAGAGAGGCTTTGGTGCACGGAGGTGTCGAGGGCTTCGGTGCAGAAGAGGAAGGAGGCGAGCGAGCTTCTGTCGAGAGGAAGGGGAGGCGAGGTCGGGCGGGAAGATCAGAGGGCTCGAGGGAGGCGAGTGAGGCCTCAACGGGTCTTCTACGTGAGGAAGTCGAGTGAGGTAGCGGGAAATAGGATCGAGCAGGAAAGTGCGGGAAACTGGGTTCCTTCGTCGCAGGGAGGAGGCGTAAGGGATTGAGCGGTCGAGACTCGGTGCCGAGAAGAAGAGTCGAATTTGCCGTGAGAGGAAGATGGAGTCGAATGCCTCTCCGGGGAGAGAGCGCTCGATCTGTATATCCAAAATTTCAATGTGCCCGTTATAGGTGAAACGGCGGGGAATTGAATACCTTCCTCTCTGCCAGCCAGCTTAATTGGAAAAGCTTTATGGGGGGAATTAAATGATAAATTTGAAATTGAAATTTTGAATTTTGAATTTTGAAATTTTTGAGCTGAAGTAATTAGCCCGTGCTTAATCCATATCGAGCCTGAATCGAACCCGAGTCGGACCTAGGTGGAGCCCAGGCCCACGCACCGCTTAAAAAAAAATATTGATATTCGTGTTAGTCGCTCGCGCGCGAAACCATAACAATGCGGGTGTCCTTTCTAGCTAAAGTTGACGTCCTGGACGCGTCGGCGCGGTCCATTTTGTCATCCGGGGTCGTCCGGACGAGCTTGCCGGCTGACGAGTCAATTTAAGCCAAAATTATGTGTGGTGCAAAGAGTGCATGAATTGCGGTGTTCACGAATAATCGAGTCACAAAGGGTTCACCTAAGGCTATTTGATCCTATAGGAACTCAATTTCGGGCCCTCTACATGTTGGTCCTTAGCCCTTGCAACTAAAAGTTGAGTGCTTGGAACCACTCATGCGAGTTCTTCACAAAAATGAGTCAAGAAGTGGCTTGAAGTTCTACGGGAGGTGGGCTCCATTGCTAGTCCGCTAGGATGGTCAATAAGAACTCCTAAAGCTAGATCCTAGGTTCTAAGAGTAGGAGACTAAGACCTCACTAAAAATGAGGTCAACAATTATAAATTTACATTTAAGACTTAATAGGAATTACATATTTTAACAATACTTATTATTTTCATGAGAATTATCATGCAATAAGCGATTTAGAGTATTTTGGCTTTTAAATGTCAAGCTATTTATATTAGATCCAGCCTTTTTATGTTTGTGGGCCATGTCAAAATCTTAGAGAAAAAAGATGGCTAAAATAAGACTAGAGTGCAAAGCTGAGAGAAGAAAAGAAAAATACATTATTAGCTCAAGGAACAATAATATAGGCTAGAGTACATAAGATTGCACAACTGCAAAAACAAAACGAAGTAAAACATGGCTCGCCTCACAACTCCTTATTTATAAGTGAAGATTAAGGTTTCAAGTGCTGTAAAAAAATATGTTAAAAATAATATATGAATGTCATAACCGGCCTAAGGCATGAAATTAATCAAGATGAGTACAGACAATCGGATGATGAGAACAAAGTTTTCTATATTCATTTAAAATTTAACAAATGAAATAGTCACTAATCAATTGAAATTAAAGTAGTTTATTTATCTTTTTTGATTGTCCGGGTCTCCTATAAACATTTTCCCTTCTATCACACATCTTTTAATTACTTAATTAAACCTAAAATGTTAAGTTAGAATAACAATAAACTCAAACAAAGCTCGTGAATACTCATACACTTAAACTACAGTAATATAAATAAAAAATAATAATATACATGTCAGTAAACTTTTAATAAATCAATATAAATATTTGGTGTTATTCAAGTGAATTTTACAATATCAATAGCATATCTACATCATTCTATATATGTATAACCGTCAAAGAGGCAGCGTCTAAAATTGTACCACTTAAGGTACTACAATATCAATATCTTTTTCATTTACATCCATGAGTGTCTTAGTATCCTCTTCTAGTACCATAAAGAGATGACTCCATTATAGCCAAATATGCAGATAGAAGTTGTCAATATAAACATATCATTTGTGTGTTCATTACATTCAATTTAAAATATTATATCATACACCATTGCATGATAGTAAGTAGCTACTAACATTCATAACAATGTGACCAATAAAAAAAAATACATAAATCAAAATAAAACTTATACAAGTATCTACTAATGAAAAATAGCGGAGAAGAACTAAAATATTACCACAGATTAAAAATACGAGTACTCACTTCGATGTTGATTAGTTTGTTACTTGATTTGTCTTAACGCCGACTCTTTTAAAATTGAAAGCCTAAACATGGATATTCATATTATAAAATTTTAATTAATTATTATTTTAATTAGCCATTAAATTTACATTATTAAAGTATTAAGTTTCCAATATTTACTTGATGAAATCCTAATTAAACTTAATAACTAAACTTTTCCTTTCTGAAATTTGTGTGGGTCAATCTTCCTCTTTAGCTCACACGCTTCACCTCCATCCATTCCCCCCAAATATGATATTATAGACCTTGAATTTTAATTCAACAAATTTTCTATTAACATAATTTACATGCTCACATGGTATGTATGTATATATATATATATATATATATATATATATATATATATATATATATGTGTGCTGATTGATGTCGTCTTCCGCGTTCAGCTCTGCTAGGGTTTCGACCCATGTCGAACCCTCCCAACTCTTATCGCATAAGATCATTTCCTTTCCTCACATTTTTTTCTCCGACGTCGTCTCTCCGTCGTCGTCGGCTCGCGCTGCTTCGACGTCGACTGCGGCCCAAATCTGATATCATAGACCTTGAATTTTAATTCAATAAATTTTCTATTAACATAATTTACATGCTCACATGGTATATATATATATATATATATATGTATTGATCGATGTCGTCTTCCACGTTTAGCTCTGCTAGGGTTTCGACCTATGTCAAACCCTCGCAATTCTTATCGCATAAGATCATTTCCTTTCCTCACATTTTTTCTCCAACGTCGTCTCTCTGTCGTCGTCGGCTCGTGCTGCTTCGACGTCGACTACGGTTCGCACGTTTCACACGTCTTCTTCGGTTCTTGTCTTCTGTGCGGCATTCTGCAGGGCATTCTGCGGCTTCGTCCATACCGTATTCGGCTCGTCATTCCTGCCTTCTGACTGATTCTAATTGTTGTGATGGAGCTTCCTTCTTCGGCTGAACCTGACAAAACCTCCTTTGCCCACGTGGTGGGTAATCCTCAGATGGAGACGACGATTGTCTTCCTCACAAGTTATAAAGAATATCGTGATGACACAGGTGACTGCCCACTTATTAAGAATGCAAGCAGGAAAACTGAGAAAATAACACTTTTTTTCTCAGAGTTAGAAATTTCAACCCTGACTAACAAATTCAAGTTTGTTTTTATTGAAAAATTTTAGTTGGGGCACCCACCTATGAAAGTTATCAAGAAAAGTTTTGATGATCTCAAATTAGCAGGAAAGTGGAAAGTGGGGCTCATAGATGGGAGACATGTATTGATTCAATTAACCGTGGCTGAAGACTACACTCGGATTTTCTCCAAAAGATATCTTAGCATTGCTTGTAAATCAATGAAGCTGCTCAAGAGGTCTCTTGATTTTGACCCCAATCATGAACCTCCTACTGTACCACTATGGTTCAGTCTACGAGGTCTCCAGCTGCACTTTTTCATCATCAAGTTCTTTATTCTATTGGTCATATTTGGGACCCTATGAAGCTAGATCTACCAACTTTCAACCTAACCAGATCTTTTATGGCCAGAATACTTATGGAAAGAGAAATTACTTTACCTGATGTTACTTAAGTCTGGTTGAACACAACTCATAATGGATACTGACAACAAATCGTCATAGAGCATAGACCGTCTTATTGCTCTCATTGTAAAATGTTTGGGCATACACTTGATAAATGTCATAAGTTTCATTTTAATTTGAAATCTAAAGATCAAGTGAATAAGGGTGGATCTAATCCCACTACTCTGAACATATCTGTTCCATTTGAAGAGAAAGCTACCACAGGACAGGTTTTGGATATCGCTAAAGATCAGCCACCTACCATCCCTGCTGAGAAAACACAAATCAATCATTTACCCAACATCGCAGTTCCTGATGAAGAACATCATACTACAGGTACAGATCCAAAAGTGTTTATACCACTTACTGTTATTGATGAAGGCTCATTTACATGTTAAGACACACAAGAGTGCTCCTTTGATTCAATCAAAGATCAGCTGGTACAACAAGCAGTTATTTATAATGTTCAACATCCTACACATGTCTGACACACTTAGACCAATCCACTGATCAGGTGAGTCAATCTTCGGATGAGGAATGACATGTCTATTCAAGGAGGAAGAAGAAGATTGGAGGCTGACTCAGGCTTGGGAACTTATTGGATAATACTTTGGTCACTACTGGCAATGACACTCATCTTACCAATTTATTAGCTGGCTCCTTTCCAAGAACAAGAGGCAGAGGCAAAGCAAAATTGGGTCGCTCTCTAGCTACATCATACTACATTTTTTGGCATTTTTTGCATTTTTCTTTAGGTCTCTTATAATTTTTTGTATTTTCTCTTTTTTTGAAACCATTTGTATGTGGTGGTTATCATGGGGGAAGTGTGTCATGTTTGGGCCCTTCCACACAATCTATATGTATCCTTATTTCTTTTTAATATATTAGCCTTTGGCTTTCTCATATATATAAATATATATATATATATATATATATATATATTATGAAAAACCCAAGGGCTAATTTTATTGAAATAAAAAAGGATACATAAAAGTTGTATGATGAAAGCCCAAAAGAAGCACCCTACCATATGATACAAGTACAGTAATACCCCAACAAAAAAATACAGATATACTCAATAAAATGTAAAACAAATTTAAAATATGCAGAAAAGAAGCAGCTAGAGACGAGCTAGTTTAGTCATGCATCTTTCTCTAGTTTTAGAAGCGGAACCAGATAACAAACTTTGAAGAGTCGTGTCATTGTCAGGAGTTACCAAAGTATCATCTATTAAGTTTCTAAGTTGGAGTGAGCCCTCAGCCTTCTTCTTCCGCCGAGAATTGTAAACCTGTCATTCTTTATCTGAAGACTGGCTTATGTGATCATCGATCTGATTTGATGTTAGCACCGCAGTAGGAGGAAAGACAGTCATTACCACCGCAATAGGTTACAGTGTATATGAAGTGAAAATTATTACCTCTGCCCCTGATGCTTCTTGAATATGAGCTGCGGGATTATCCTGATTTTCAGTTCGAACATTATCCGTTATAGTATGATCAGGAGAAGGGATCTTAGGGGCAGACACCAACTCCTGTCTTGTGGTTCCCTCCTTAGGTTGGTTGTCATCAGATTTGTCGGGAGCGCGTTCAGGCACATGGGGTGCACTAATAGTGTGTTCGTGTTTTTGACTATTGGTTCTTAATTGTGGGTGCAATCTGAAACATTTCTCCTACGGGTGTTCAAACATCTTGCAGTGCTTGCAGTAATATGATTATTGTTCCATAATGATTTTTTGCGAATAACCATTGTGAGCAGATCTAAGCCAGACTTCTTCTACATCTGGTAGTGTAATATTTTGTTAAATCAAAATCCTTACAATAGAGGGTCTTGAGAAATGAATTGTAGGTAAGTCTACCTGCAAGGGTTTTCTAAGGATAGTCCTAATTGCATATAAGATAAGTAGGTCAAAGAAATGAAGCTTGAGTTCAGGTAATGAGAACCAGATAGATGCAATTGGGGGTTCTTGACTGGGATCAAAATTAGCCGTTTGAGCAATTTCATATGTTTGCCCTTAATTGTGATGAATTTCTTTGAGAAAATCCTCGTGTAATCATCTTCTGTGCTCAGTTGTATCAGAACATGTCTTCCGTCGAAATAACTCACATGTCGATCCCCAACCAGTTTGAAATCTTAAAAGACCTTCATGATGATCTCCATCTTAGAGCAACCTAATTAAAACTTTCCAACTAGTGTAAATTTGTATTTTCCTGCATGAGTTGAAATTTCAGCGTCACAAAAGAAAATTGCTGGTTTGCCCGCCTTTTTCTCTACTTTTTTAATGAGATTGCAATCGTCATTTCCTGCAACAGAATAATGGTAAATCTGCGGGAATACTGCACTATCTGCGAGGTGAAAAAGGGAGCTGCGTTTGTGAACCATTGCAGCATATGAGGGTTTGGCGGGGTTATCACCGGCGAGGGCAGCGGTGTAGGAAGGCTCTGAGGCCATTGCCGCAGCCAGTGCCAACCTACAGCACAGTGAGAAGCTGCACAAGTGTCAAATGACTCTGTCGCAGACAAGACGCAGTAGAATCAATCGGCTATGTGGCAGACGAGACGCAGCAGAGCGGTTCTGTCGCAGACGAGAGAAGCTGTCGAGCGGCTCTGTCACAGACAAGACGCAGCTAAGCGGCTCTGTCATAGACAAAGACGACCGCAACATTGCCGCTAGACGAGACGCAAAAGCAAACGCGAGACTTCGCGAATGAAAGCAGACGACGACGGGAGTAAATCCCGAAGCCGAAAGACGCTAGGGTT
>NEWO01000700.1:273665-297203 GCA_003013225.1 Phalaenopsis aphrodite
TATATATATATATATATATATATATAAAGAAGTTTTATTAAATAAATTAATATTAAAACCTTGCCTCACTCTTCGGTCGAACCCTAACCTGCAGACTCGTGCGCTCGCTTTGCCTCCTCTATGCTCGAGAACTCTGGCTTTGGACCCCTCCCGCACGAGCCCAGCTCTTCTATAGAGCCACAAAGTCCTCTTCGACTTCTTTGATTGCATCTCGACCGCTACCGCCTTCCTCATCCTCTCCACGAAAGCCTCATCTCCTCAACACGCACAAAAACTCCTCTATCTCATCTTCCTTTACCACAGACAAGGCGCTTGGCTGAACAGGTAAGTCATTCAACAATTTATAGGGCATACTTCACCTACTTGGCCTCTCGGCACTCCTCACTTCATTTTTCCTCTCCTCACTTCATTTTTCCTCTCTTTGGCTGCCTGACTCCTCACTTTCTTTTCCCCTCTTCAATTCTCGACTCCTCGCATCATCTCCCCTCCCTTCAATTCCTCTTGGGTAGTTAAAATGAGACTTCACAATGAAAAAATGCAAAGAAAAATAATAAAGGCATATAGTTTAAGTAAGCTTGTGGACTGGTAGTCAGTTTCCAGACTTGGAGAAGTCATCGGTTCTTTTGGTGGTACTCACTGAAGGGCTCTCTAAGCTCAAGAGAATGTCTAAACCATAGTGATATGATGAGCTTGATGTTGTCTTTACGCGAGTTCTTCAAGCGTTTAGTGAATATATCCTCGTAATTGACTGAAGCGTTCACCTTGACTTTGGCTATTTCAAAACAGGTTTAATGAGCTCCTCTAGGAAACTAGCTAGCATATAGTTTAACTAGCTCAACTTAGAGAGTCATCTTGGGAATCAGCTAGCAAATACGTCAAATCTTATTTGACAAATCCTGGGACCTAGATGACAAGTCCACCTTTAAGGCATACAATTCCTATAAATAACCATTACTTCTTTATATAAATCATTAAATTAAGAATTAAATGAAATTTTCCTCAAGCTACCTCTGAAACAAATAGCGGTAGCAGGCAATAGATACTGCAGGAGGTTGTAGAAGGCGGTGGTCGGAGGCAGCGACTCATGGTGGTAGTCGGCGATGGCTGCTGATAGTGTTGGCTAGCAGCGGTAATCAGTGAGTAGGGGTGGTGGCCGCTAGCAGGCAGATGAGCGAGGTGTCTAATGACAGTTGCTAATAGTGCCTAGATGGTGGCAATGGCAGCGAGCAGCGGCCTGCGAGGCGTTCGACGGTATTTTACTCTAAGATGTGTCTTTGAAATTCGCCCAAATAGAGTGAATTCTATATTAAAAAAACTGAACCAACAATTGAATTTCAATTACAAAGTTATTTTATAATAAATTTCAATTTATTCCAAACAAACAACTAAATATTTAAAATCCTTGTATTAGGAATGCAATGTACTCCTAATGCTACCAACCAATCAACATCAATTCAAATATCTAATAGTCAGAATTTTGATATATTAGTTGTTATTTCTTTCAATTTCTAAATATCTCTCGATCTTTGCAACTACCATGCGCTAATATGCTCATTCAAATTCATTTCAACCAAAATTGTATAATGTCTAAGCTCCTCCCTCTCATCTTCATTCACCACAGACAAGCCACTTAGCTCAATAGAGAATTCATTCAATAATTTATAGGGCGTACATCACCTCCCTGGCTTCCCGACACTCACTTCCCTTCCCCCCTCTTCAAATGTCTGACTCCTCGCTTTCTCTTCCCCTCTTCAGTTCCCAACTCCCACCATCTTCCAACCCTTCGGTTCCTCTCGGGTATAGTTGAAACGGGAAGTCACAATGAAAAACTGCAAAGAAAAGAATTAGGGGCATAAATCTTAAGTAAACCTGTGGACTAGTAGTCGGTTCCTAGACTTTGAGAAGTTGTCGGCTCGTTTGGTGGTACTCGCTTAAGGGCTCTCTAGGCTCAAGAGAATGTTTGAGCTATAGCGATTCGACGAGTTTGATGTTATTCATGAGTTCAGTGAAAATATCCTCATCATCGACTTAAGAGTTCGCTTGGATTTTGGCCATCTCAAAACTAATTTAATGAGCTCCTCTAGGAAAATAGCTGGCGAGTTTGCCTTGAGCTCATCTTGGAGAATCATATGGGGAATCGACTAGCAAATACGTCAAACCTTATTTGACAAATCCTGAGACCTAGAAGACAAGTCCGTCTTTAAAGCATACAATTTCTATAAATAACCATTTATTCTTTATATAAATCATTAAACTAAGAATTAAATGAAAATTTCCTCAAGCCCACACTTTGAAACAAACGACGGTGGCCGGCAATAGCTACCGAAAGAGGCTGCAGGAGGCGGTGGTCGGAGGCGGCAGTTCATAGTAGTGATTGTCGATCTGCTGGCAGCAATCGGCGAGTGGCGGTGGTGGCCGCTGGTGGGCGGATAACAAATGTATCTAATGACAGTAGCTGATGATGTCTGGCGGGTGGCGATGGTGGTGAGTTGCAGCCTGTGGGATGGCCGATGATATATTACTCATAAGATGTGTCTTTGGAATTCACCCAAATCGAGCGAATTCCTGATTCAGAGAAAATGAACTAAAAATTGAATTTCAAATACAAAGCTATTTTCCAATGAATTTCAATAGCTAAATATCTAAAATCCTTGTATTAGGAATGCAATGCACTCCTAATTCTACCAACCAAACAACCCTAATTTAAATGTCTAATGGTCACAATTTTGATATGTTAGTTGTTATTTCTTTCAATTTCTAAATATCTCTAGATCATTGCTCCTACCATGCGCTAATATGCTCATTCAAATTCATTTCAACCACAAGTGTATAATGGTCACAATTAAATGTATAATTGAATAGATCATATACTAGAAAAAAGCATTCCCCCCCATAATAACATAAGCTCACTTCTTAGGCATACCATTGAGAGGAAGAAATGGCATGATACTTGCACGAATGATTTGGACCTCTCATTTTTTACAATTTAAACAAGTTCTTTTCTGTCACACTATCAGACAACAACAAAACATCCCATTGCTCAGCTCTACTTATAGGATAGTTTTATTTCGAAAGATGTAAGAGATAATCACTCCCATTTTACTTTTGTGAGAGATGATAAATCTCATTTTGCATATGTAGTTACCCACTCTACATACTTTTCTATCTTTTTTTAGTTTAAATGTTATATGCATATACTCAAAAGAAAAAAATTACATTACAACTCCCTATCAAAATTCTCAAAAGTGGAAAAGCAAAATAGATTTAAAAGTCATATAAATAATAAACAAATAAGATGAAGTCCAACAACATTCGATTCATCAAAAATCACTATCCGTCCATAAAATTATGAGCATTTAAGGTTATCGTATACAAATAAAAATCCCCAACATATCTAATAATAGCAAATGCACAAATTTTAGTTTCAAAAAATCAATCGATCACCTCTATCATGTATTCTATATTTTTTTAATAAGAAGCTATTTCAGATTGTTATAATACTTGAAAATCTCAAATGCCTGATCATAAAAATACGCTAGAGTTATTTACATTTCATTTTGTTTTATTTTATATATTTCTGTCAATTAGACTATGAAGTTAGATTATGAATCCTATGATAACAAAGTTTAGATTTTAGAATTGTTTTTATTTTTTATATTTATTTTTTAATCATATTTAAATTTATAAAATATTAAAAATTTAAAATTCAAGTGGCTTTAGCCCACATAAAGGTAAAACACCATGCCTTCACTTTTTGAAACATCTATTGTAGTAGCCAAGAATTAGTTTCCTACAATAATCCTCTTCATTGATAACTTCATTTTGGGTTGGCTAATTTGTAACCAATATTAATACAAATAAATCTTAATCTAGGAACCCCACTACACAAATCAGCCCCAAAATACCCCTTTGATTTCATTCACTAAGAGACGGTTGGACATCATGCTATCTCCCTGAATCTAAATCATGAATTAATGTGATTAGCCTTATGCTCAAAAAACAAAGATATTGCTTCAGGATTCAAAACTAGATATTTTGATAGAGCTTTAAAAATGAAGCATGATGATAGTAAATGTTTATAATAGTTTTGAGGGTGTTAGGTGGTTGGGACAATAGTAAACTAGAAAGAAGCAATGAAACATTAATGGTAAAAACCAAAAGGTAAATTTACATACGTAGCACACAATTCTGATGCATTTACACATCTCATACCTAAACTTTCATATTTACATACATACTACTTCGGTGCTTTTACCTATGAGGTGTACTTCATTTTTAAAAAGTTGTACTTGTGCTATTTTTTATGTGTTATTAAAGATTTTGAGTGCTATGTGTGTAAATATGAATGTTTGGGTGTCAGATATGTAAATAGATAAGAATTGTGTGCTATGTACTTAAATGACCTAAAAAAAAATTGTACCCAGAAAATGCTCTTGACAAATCAAATAACTCCTGACACACTCAGAAAAGGATGGAATCTCACTGATCCTACAAATGAAGCGTAGGATTGCTTCAGGAAATGAATGATCTTATTCAGCAACTTGGTCCAAAGGACTCCAAGGCTATTTAATAGGCATAGCATGACCTGGATTTTATTTAAAAGCCCCCACATGTAAAGAAAAGTGAGAGAAGAGTCCTAAAAGGAGAAAAGACACAAAAGCCCTGTACAAATTATAAAAAAAAACATTAAGAGCTTGTTTGGGATCAATTTTTTTTTACGTTATAGTTTTTGTTTTTGGCTGTTTTTAAAAATATATTTGTTTAATGTGTTTTTAATATATTTTTATTTTTTGTTTCTAAAAATAAAGAAACATACTTTTGATAGCACTCAAAATAGATTTTAAGTGTTTTCAAAAACAATTATATCTTTATAAAACATACCAAACATGTTTTGTTTCAAATCAAACATGTTTTATTTCAAATCAAAACATAAACAAAATAAAATAAAAACACAGTACAAAACAAAAAATAAAAGTCATCCCAAACGACCCCAAAATTTTGTAATATGCCTAAATTAATAATATATTTGGATTTCCGAGTAACAATGTTACAAACAAACTATTGCTACATATTGGCCCTCTACTTTATCTTTAAGGGAAAAAAAAAAATATTGAACAAACCTTAAGGCGCTCATGGCCTTCATTAACTGTTCTACCGTCCTTCTTTTTCCTCCAAATGTGACCATCTTTACGGAAAAACCTAAGAACCCTGCGGTCAAAAAGGAGCAAGGAACCACCTGTTGAAAAATCAGAAGTGATAATATTTAGATGTTTAGCACTACTACAATGCACTATGGGACTGAATGACAATAAGAAACCAATAATAATAAAAAGAATAATAATAATAATAATAATTTTGCAGGAACAGAAGTAATACTGATTGGCTTTTCAGGAGTTTCATCCTCAATTGGAAGACGACCCTTATGATTCTGCAATATAAAAAGGACTTCTGAATTGTTTAGCCACCTGCTCTTAGCTTCCTGGATCAATTTGTTGAAGTCAAAACTTGTACCTATTACATAAAGTGCATAACACCAACATGAAAGTCCGTTTCTTCTGATGTCATTAAAAAAACAATTAATCACGGGACAAAACAATGCCATTATGTATCATTTCAAAACACAGAAACTTCCCTTATAGCTTTAGAAAAGCTAGAAACCATATTATATAGGATGACTAGATCATAAACATATTTTGCTTGTTACGTTTCAGAAGAATACAACCCAGAAAGAACTCGAAAAATGTACATTTTTGACAAATTAGCAATCCCCCAAAAGAAAATTGCAATTAATTTCAAACAACAGTTTCAAGTACATGAATTATTTTTGAACCATTCAAATTTACTTCATGAATTTCAAAATTGTCAACACTCTTAAATAGAATAAAGCTAAACGCTTAAATATCAAGGTATTTTTTTGTGTAATGGTCGGAGTTTTATTAGATACTCCAGATTTAAGCATGCCTATACAGAAGCACTTCTGGGATGAGTGATTTCTAGGGAAGTTACACAAATGGAACAAAATCATGAAGTCATTAGGCGAAAATGAGTAAAATCTCAATGGATGGGAGCTACAAGCTGTTAGAAATGGTATCAGAATCTTACACTAATCATAATACGGGAACTAAGTATTATACAAATAAAATGTTATATTATGGGAGCCACCTTTGAACTCTAGATGGGACCAAGTGCTATGTAGTGAGAGCTACATCTTGAATCTGCAGAAGCTGCCACTAGGATCCTATATATGTCTAGTGCATGAATTTGGGTAAAAAAAATGACAAGGATGTCAATTACTTGAGTGGGAGAGATTGCGAAACCCCTTGAGTAAAATGAAGATGAAATTTTAAACATTTAGGCGCCTTTTGGTATAATGGTTGGAATTTCAGTTAAAACTCTAGGTTAAGCGTGCTCGTACAAGAGCACACTTGAGATGGGTGACCTCCTCATAAGTTACATCAATGGGACAAGATTGTAAGTTCCTTAACCCAAAGAGGGCAATATCTTGATCGATGAATGTTCATGTTACTACACAAAGTATCCAAAAGGTTGGAACATACATCCTATAGGATTGTATAATCAAAGGGAAAAAAAGGTGATTAATTCCAACAAATAGAGATAGAATTTAGTGATAAACTAACATGTACAATTAAAGCATTAAAAATTTGGGATTTTTTATTTTGATATGGTATGATCCAGCATCAAATTTGTGCATTAGGCAAATGAAACAAAAGTGAGTCTCACAATAACTATCACAAAACCACTAAGTAAATTGTATTTTTCCGTTTTGCTTGAAATTAAGACCATAGAACATGTTTTCAAACAACAAGATGGTATGACAGTGCCTAGCCTAAGGGCAATTTTTATGTGTGCATATGGGCAATTTAGTTTTTTATCATTTATTATTATTTAATATAAATAGGCTAATAGAATTAGGGCTATGGTCATGCAGAAGATTAATGTTGTGAGGCTTAGGTTTAGGGTTTGGTAGAGTTTTTTTACCTCTCAAATTGTAGGACTTTAGAGATATACATCTCGAATTGTAAATGATTATCTATTATTTTATATGTTTGTGGCTGTATCATTTGCTTTAGAGAAACAATATATTTGTTTTGCTCAAATTTCTATGAGAACCCTATCAAATTGGTATCAAAACATCGATATGGAAATAAGAAGGGATATCAGCTCATAAGAGAGGCTGTTCTAGGAAGCACAAGGGTTGAGGATCGGATCGAGTGATGACGGGATTGCGACTACACGATACTGTCACGATTTGAGCCTAAGTCTGCAAGGAAGCGATGACAGAAGAAATACAGACGATCGTGGCGTACAAAGAATGCGGCATACAGATGATCACGAGATATAAAAGAATGCATATTCTCCTCCTGCCTCGTTATCGCAATTCAATCAAAATTAGAGTTAGTTGTGAAGCAACAAAGACGTCACGAAATACAAGGCATAAAATTGGAATTGCATACAAATGCCTAGTCAGGATTTCCTCATGGCTTGGAAGCCAACAACGAAATCATAGGGCACAGAAGTGCGCAGGGAAGTGAACGAATCGTAGAGAACAGAAGTTCTACACCATTCTTGATCAAAAACAATGATCGAGATCCCTATGTAAAGGAGTTCTAGACCGCGCACGCGATCGAGACGTGTTACGATTTCAAATTTTGATTGAGAGAGGTCAGCAACAGGATAGTAGCGTCCAGAGTTCCATGCTGAAACCACGTACAAAAATTTCTAACCTTGCAATTTTGGCATAAAGGAGTTCCAGGATTATATAGGGAGTAATAGAGACCAAGAAAGTAGATGATTTAGAAACGAAATTACAAGAAGAGATTAATCAAACCAGATCTAGGATGGAGGAAAGGTTCTCCACCATAGAAAAAATGTTTTTCTCTATAGACAATAGATCTTCCATGGAAAACCAAATTGAGGGCTGATTCGAGCACCTTGAGAAGATGATGAGAAAACTTATCGAGATGCAACTCAAGGCCCCACCGACAGTTCATTTTGCAAACCCTAACCAAGAGTTGACCAGAGAATCCTCGGCTAAATCGAAATGGAAAGAGATTGAACGAAAGGAACACAAAGAGGAAACCATCCCACATTAAGAACCCCCTCGTAGGGCTCCGATTGGTGGTGGATTAGAGATCTTAGATGGAGGTAGTTGGGTCAAAACATGGAGAAGAGACTATGTAAGGGGTATGGAGGAGCACAAAGAAGAAATGAGAGAAATTTGGGATGGGATATGTCTATAATCAAAGGAGGAAATTTTACCCTTGGTACACGGGGAAAAAAGTGGAGGGAGAGGAAATTGGGGTGAAGATGCAAATGTTAGGAAATTAAAGATGTCAATTTTTAAGCAGGAAGATGCAAAAATATGTGTCCCCAGTGTCAAACAACAAGAAAATAGAAAGGAGCGATGTGAGAGAGCTGTCGAGGAGATAGTAGTAAGGATGGAGGGTTGAAATGGTGGCGACCACAAAGATGGAGGGTTGGACAACTGCGGTAGCTAGGTAGAGGACTGGAACAACAATTACGGTTAGAAGTAAGAGCTGGACAGAGGAAATATGCAAGAAAACAACAAAAGGGCCATTGTCGAGACGGCTTGCAACGAGAAGAGAGGCATGGCAGTGAAGCACCAAGGACGTGAAAGGGTATAGGGAATATATATACCACCTAGAGTCAAAGATATAGCCAAAGTACCACTTGAAAGCCTAGGAGCACATAAAAAATGTGTCAGCACAAATCTCACAAAAACCTAACAGCAGCCGGAGAAATGATATGGCGGTCCGATACGCACCAGGGGTAATTTGAGGGCCCGTATTTACCCGCTTGGCTCCTGCTGGCCAGGAGAAAAATAACCCTGTGGCTAACAGAACTCGACTATCTTCAGAAAGGGTCACCAGTACTAAACTCGCATTGATGAATCTACTGACATTCCTCAACAAATTCGTACGGATGATTAGAACTGCTCGGATCTTAGGCAGACCACCGACGACTTTCGGTCACCCTTCAGCCATAGCCACCCGGGTCATGACCCAATCGGTCACCCTCTTAGACTCCTGGTGTATAACCATCTGAATCACGATCTGACTGGATGCCATGTAAGGCTTTCGACCATATAACTATATATTGTCTAAAATACACCTGTTAGACCTGCTTTACTAGGGACACATAATGTAATCTTACAACTCGCAATCCTATAAATAAAAGCTCAGTTCATGAGTAAAGGTTACACGATTTTACTATTCACTATTGTGCTCTCTCAGCTCTTTTACTCCCTTTCGTGCTCCATTCCTTAGATATCTCTCAGACATATTTGGATTCAACATCCTCAAAAGTGCGGTGAGCGTGGAGTCATGTTATCGACAAGAAGAGGAGTGCAACAGTCACAACGAGAGGAGAATAGGAGAATCACCAGAAAGACATGGCAAATTCAGAGCACACCAGAGAAGGTGTGGAAGAATTCATGCAACAGGAAATGTAAGAATTAAGAACCTAGATAATGAATCAGGTTCGGACCAAATTGCAGAACTCCTGAAGGCCGTCATGGTCTTAGGAGAAGATCAGACTACCCAAGGAAAAAATGCTCCTCAAGAAACGGTGTCAGGACACACAATGACGGAAGGCTAAACCACAGCCCCAAGAGAGCTGAAGATTCATAGTACTAAGACAAAGTTAGATCCGCGCAAGTGGAGAGACAGTGGTTCAAGCACACTGAGGCGTCAAATCACCAAGAGAATCCCTTCTCCCTTCATCTCTCGGGAGCTAAGCCCTCGGAGAAGTTCAAGCTGCCAGCATTGAAGGCGTATAAGGGTTGGTCAAATCCTAACAACTATATTGCCTCGTTTGAATCTACAATGTGTCTGCTGAAAGTTTCAAACACATTCAAATTTTTTCTGTTCTTTACCACCCTGAGGTCGTCAGCCTTTAGGTTGTTCAACTCGCTTCCTGTCAAAAGCATCTGCAGCTTTTCAAACTTCTGCAGAATTTCCTTAACATAATTTGCCCAAGAAGAGCGTGCAGTCCTTGTGATGGCATAAACAATGACCAAAATAGAGCCTGAATTCCTACATCCTAGGATTTCAGATGGAGATAATGGATGCGAATGACTTCCGAACTGACATGGGACAAGTTACCCTAAAGTAGGGTCTGAGGTCTGAGAGGTTTCGTTCTGACATCAATTTGCAAAAGCCCCAGGATTACGACGGGTTGTTGGAAATTGCCAACAAGCACATCATCGTCAAAGAAAACATCCCCCAATCAGATCCGGCAGACCACCGGGCCCAGAAGAGAGCCCCGCAAAGTGGCGAATGGAAACCATGGGAAGATCCCAGAACATCTATTCGACCGAGAAAAGAAGACGGCCGACCTGCTCGTGACAACAGAGGACAAGTAATAGTTAAGTTTGGGGGATTTTGACCAAAGAAAAATATGTTGAGATTTTCATACCTATTTTATATTGATTTTGATGATATTGCACTTTAAATAAGGGTATTTTTGATGTTTTGTTGCAGATATGATGAATTATAGTCATTAGAGAAAAAAGATGCAAAAACGGTGTAATTTGGAGCAAAAACAAGCAAGAAATGATATTTTGCCCTATCACCTTTCCATAAGTCTTTGGATGCTTAATCTCTTTTACACTTCTTGCATATTTTTGAATGAGATTACACTTTAAAGAAAGGTTTTTTTCATGCTTATTCTGTAGGGCTATCTGTTAGAAACACAACGCAACTGAAATGGGGCGAAACGGAGCTAAAACGGAGTCAAACATACCGAAACGGTGGAGCTGCGCAGTCTGCCCGCAGACAGCGCCAAAACGGCGCTGACGGCGAGATTTACCCGAGAAGAACGAAAAACGACATGAAAAGCTCGCCGACAGCGCCCGGGATGACTATGGACCGACTTTTGGCGGTTATGGGCTGAAATTCAATTTATTTGGACGCTTTTTGGAAGGGTGCTTGTGACAACTCTTAAAACTTCATCCCTACCCTTTAAAAAAATGAATTTAGGTTAAAAAAAGGGGGATTTATGTGAGAGGAATGTTAGAAAAAGTGTGGAGAAAGTTTAGGTTTCTTAGAATAGGAGTAGAAATGTAGATTTCTACCCTTTTAGAGAGATTGGAGAAGGGATTTTGAGAGAATTTGTAAGGAGATGTTCTAGCATTGCATGGATCGGCGGGAGACTTTGTGGGAGAGATTTTCTTTTTTCTTCCAAGGAAAAAAGCTAAGTATTGTGTTCTTCATTATCTTATGGTTTTGTAAACACTTATCTAGTGGATTTGCTTTGGTTAAATGAAGTTTCCGTTGTGTTTTTTTCGTGCTTTGTGATGGGTTCCTCTTACTCTCTCTTCTTGTTTAAAAATAATGGTATGAGAAGATTATGTCGTTGTTTTCATTTTACTTTTCTTTTGTAATGAGTAGAATTCATGTTTAGGATTTTGTGATGCATGTTAGAAGTGGATTTAATTATCAATGTGATGGTTTTTACTTGCACTTTATTTACATTACAATAAAGGTCTGTTGTAGTGTTAAAGTTCGTTGTAATTGCATTAAGACCCGAGAGGGCTGTGTAATTCTCAACAAAGTAGAACCACATTCAGATTCCGTGGATGGTTAAGTTCATGGGAGTTGAATCCAAATAAATAGGGAAATATACTTTGATGGGCGTAGAATTGGAGATTTTAGAGTGACAGACTAAAATCCTTAATTCGGTCCTATTATTTGAGTACTGAAGCGGAGATGTTAGCCCTCAGGCGAAGGGAACGTGGGAGCTCCGAAGTGAGAGCCAGTATCCTCCCAGCCTAGCCACGGATTTAGTAAACAAGCATAGGATTAGTCAATGTTCTTTATGCCTGGACCAAAAGGTAAAGAATAGGATTGCTCCTATTTGACACATACAATATTTAATGCATCTCATTCCTTTACATTATCTAATTCATTACATAAGAATAGTAGTTTGTAATATCTCAAAATTCTACAAACCAATTCATCCAAAAAGGGTTATCTTTAGAATTAATATTTGCATTTAGTTATAGTTACTATCTTTACATTTAACACTTGTATTTAGTAGTAGTTGATAGATAAAACATCATTTTAATCGACATTCCTAACTAAGGACTAATTGTAGTAGACTAGGATTTGACTAAGAACATCTTACCTCGCTTCCCTGTGGGATCGATAAACGGGACTCCACTAGAGCTCTGTATTACTTGAGCGATACGTATACTTGCGTTTGAAATTGTGACTTTACAAAATCATTATAAATATATAAATTTGAGTTCATAAATTCTTGCATATAAAAAGTCACTCTCACACTTATTCTAAAATCATCTCCACATGTTATTTATGGTGTTTGTTAACCACCTTTTTGACCACTAGACTAAAGTTGTTATCTACTTATGAGTGTACTTGGTATATATAGTGCCCAGCTTGTTCCACCACAAACACCTCTATAGACACCAATTGCTCATCAATTCTTGTAAGAAGAGTTCTTCGCACTTCATGGGAGTTAATCTAGGGCAAGGTTATTAAGCATACTATCACATGCCTTATTTTGCTTTTCTTATTAAACCACTACAACAACAGCATATCATGATTGATCATGTAATAAATATTTTAAAAAGTGCTAATATATGTAAAAAATTCTTTCATTAAAAACTTCTCTTAAAAGAAATATCCATGATATACTTTGATTGAAATTAAATTATTTCTTTTTCTTATTTTCATAAATGCAAGTCTTCTTTATAAATATTAGATTCTTGTAAGAGAATTACAATAATAATGAATATAATACATTTTGGATGCAAATTATCCATAATCCCCGTCCCCTAATCTTCTATCTCTAGTTAATAAAAAATAAGCCTTGCTATCAATGCCCAGGCCACGATGTTAGTGAGGTACAAAAAGAAAAAAGGAATATACCACGTAGAATAGATGAAATCATAACAATAGAAAAGTGATATATTATTATTCATAAGAGTAACAACATTAAAATATATAAATATTGTTTCTGATAAGCAAACCAATTTCTCTTACTAAGAGAGAACTAGTAAATTCTCCACTATTATCGAGCAACTCACATGATGGAATAATTATTTATAAGCCCTCTGTTAAATTACATCAACAAAAGAAAACAACATAGGACCGTGAAGAGAAAAGGATTTAGCCACACATCATTGGTTTTAATTTTGCACTTTTAATTTGGTATTACCATAATAGGAAATAGTTGATAATGGCCCATTGGTTAAATTATCCTTTATTGGAATTGATCTTAATTGCAATCTTTCATTATCTCCTTCCCTTATTAAGATAAGTTGCCAAAAGATTAGGATTGATAGAGGATGCCAAACTTACAAGCTACTTGCTTCTAAAGTTTAGCCAAGCAAAAATGAAAAGAGAGAGGTTCCATGTCAATGCCAAGAGAGTGGTTCCATGTCAATGCCTTCATGATGCTTGAATTCTTCCTTCATAGCTTCATTTTTGTTGAAAATAAAACAAACATAATTTTATCTTTTGTTAGATGAAAATAATGAAGATAATTCCTTTTCATACTCCATGTTTCTGAATTTTAGCCAAAACATATAAGGAAACAAAATGAATCCATGTTAATTCCTTCAAAATGCTTAAATTCATCTTCGCTTACTTCAATATTGTTGAAGAAAAAATTAGATAATCGTTCCTTTTTTTAGATGAAAAGTACAAGGACAATTAATTTTAATATTTTTATGAGGATGATGGAAACCTTGATTAATTTCATGTTTGGATGATAATGATGATGCCACTCAACTTGATCACGTTCAAGATGATGACAATGACAAATATAAACTTTTAACATCCGGATATCGATAGTGATAGCTTTAATTTTTCATTAGTGGTTGAAAAAGTATAAAGATGAATAATTTATCTACTATGCTCCCTTTCTCTCTCTCCCTACTTTTTTATCACTCATGCTCAAATTCTTCTCCTTCCCATCTTTAGAGGACTTCAAATCCTTTTATCCATCAACAACAAAAGCGTAGGCCACAAGCCCTTAGAAACAAGAAGATCCTCCTACTATGGAATTCACATCAAAGGGTGAGTATTACTCATTTATGCTCGCCACTGTGAGCTATACCCAAGTAGATCTGCTTTAATGAACCTATTGTAACTATATTTCTCTATTATTGAAGGCTCTTTACTCGCTAAACGAATCTTGATCATTCCTCCCACACATTTGAGTTTGTTGAATCAATTCAAGCGACTCCACAACTATGATTTTTATGGCAGCTCTTGTTATCAACAATCTTTGTAACAAATATCTAGCAAATATAAATTAATATTTTTTTGTCAATTTTCTTGGTTGTGTGATTTAATGTCCAAAAGCAATCCTCTCTATCTCCACCTTCATCTATACTTCTAATTGCATGTGTAGGGACATGTCATCACCAACAAACTTCATATTATATCTTGAGTGTTTATTTTTTCTTTTTTATTTTTTATTATTTTTTTTTAAGGATGTAAACATTTTCCAAATATTTTATTAATTTTAAGGAGAAAAATTATAAATGAGTGGGAACTGAGACCAATTGCAAATAAAAAGGTCATAAGGCCGGTTACAAATCAAATTTTATGTAAGAATCCCAAGGAATAATAAGCTCAAAGTAGAGCACAAATTGAACTCGAATCATAATTCCATCATAAGAACCAAGTAAAATACCACTTAAGCTAGAGCTCTTTAGTCTATTATATCTAAAGGAATTTACATACATACCACCCAATTCTTATATATTTACATATCTAACACCTAAAATTTCATTTTTACATTTATACCACACAAATCTTTCATATCACATTAGAAATACCACTATTTCTAACTTAAAAAAAAAAGTAAAATGCACATTTTCATTCGTAGGTAACGTGTCAGATATATAAAAATTAAAGTTTAGGTGTTTGATATGTAAATACATAATAATTGGGTGGTATGCTTGCAAATCTTTCGTTTTCTCTAATAAATGAATTTACATGATCCTTTAACAGCTTCCAATGCATCTGAACAAGTTTGTTGAATCAGAATCAACTCACAGGCAGAAGACCATGTATTCTGATAAGTCTACAACTAATACGATGTCCGAATTGACAGTCAATACCAAGTCAAAATTAGCACAGATACTCTGCATCGAACGAGATCCCATTGGCAATACTATACTTTATCAGAATTTGCAGGAGGTAAATTGTTCCCTCCGATAAAACTGCTTTAATATTATGGCAGGTTCATTCAACCATGATTACAGCTTTTATGCGCTTAAAACAATAAATTTTTAGCATGGTAAAGCATTAATACGCCAATGGCAACTTATACGAAGAAAACCGCTCAACAAAGAAAATCAAATGGTAACCACATCACAAACCACACACACGAAGCAAGAAGCTAATCATGATAACGTTTCAATCCTAAGAAAACTCGCGAACTGCTAAAATTGCAACAAGGCAGAAGAAATTTTTCTTCCGAAAAGGTATCCAACTGAATAACCTAATAATTTACCATTCCACTGATTCTTGTACGTTTATGAAGCTGACAAATAAGAAAACCAAAAAGATTTTTTTGAAAAGCATTATAATGTCATAAAAGAACATAAATCCACAATTTAATAAAGAAGATGAATGATTCAAAAGCTAATGCTCTGACAGATTACACAGGACGACAGCAAATTTGATTTTCCGTCTCACCTGTCTGCATTATTTGCCAGCAGGGGCGGGCTTTTTTTGTCCCGACGGTGGACACAAATCCACTTCCAGTTCGAGCGAGAGCTTCAGCTGGATCAGAGATTGAAAGCCTTAGTCTAGAGAAAGTCAAGATTACGCCAACTAATAATGGAGACGGAGAGGTAAAGAACTGGAGTGATTCAGGATTTTGCGACAAGTACTGAGAATCTCCACAAAGAGGGTTGGGAAAACGAAAAATAAAGCCATATAATTCGCGGAAAATTGACATCATATGGCTGGAAAAGGTTTCTATTTTTATTTATTTATTTTATTTTTTTTGACATACTTTTCACGTTCATAAAGTTTTAACATCTACATGCATACAGCTCATATCTCTAAAATCACATAAAAAAAAAAATATTTTATAAAATTAAATACAACTGTTCATGCACCCATCTATGAGTGTAAATATCAAATTGTGAGTATAAAAGAAGGAAAAATTGCATAAAAATGATTTTTTAAAGTGTCGAACTGATGCGCCTAGTTGTGCCACAACCAAATTATTGAGAATTCAATAAAAATAAAAAATATGAGTTTGAGTTTTATTGTCAATTGTGATGTGAGCGAGAGTTTGAAAAATGGGTGAAAGAGACGTATAAAATTGCCTCATAAATAAAGTTAAAACTTTTTTGTAAGTTGTGCCAAAAACTTTTGAATAGCATAAAAATCAAATTTTTCCCAACATCATTTCCATGTAAAAGATGTGCGAGAAAATTCAATGGCAAAATTAATATTCTTTTCCCCATCTCCTGCTTATTGCTCAATAAAAGTAATGTTATAAATTTTATTATCTTTTTTTAAAAATATTATTCAAAATCTAAACTTGAATCCATAATTGCATAAGTAATCAAATAGTTATGTTCAAATCATATTCAAAGCATGGACTATCAGATTACGATAGTTTGTCTGCTGCTCGATAACATTGTTTTACTCCATCGACGGGAGTTTCCTATCACAAGATCGATGGTCGACAACCATATTAGTTGACCTTTGAATTGTATTGAAATGTCTAATTAGTCAAGTTTGACCGATCTGAAGAACATCAAAGGTCAACTAATTAGACATTTCAATACAAGTCCCGATGAAGCAGAACCGACTAAGTTCGGTAGACCAAGTTAGAGGAAGGTTGAACCAAGAGTTCATATACAAAAAATACCAATAATAACCTATATAGTCCCCATTAAAGTAATTATATAATTGTAACTTCATATATTGCACTCTCTTTTCATATAAATAGAGGATCATTTCATGAATAAAATATAGTACACGCCCCCCAAACTAAGGAGTTGAAAGAGTGACCCTTTTGCTATGCTTTGGGTCTCCAACAACCAAAGATCTTACCTAAACTATTGGAGCTGACCAACAATCATATTTCGGTTGAGGAATACAATTCCACCCCACCAGTTATAGAAAAAGGCTTCCAGAGACAACAAACATGTCCTTTCATTTGGTTGCAATATGAAGATGATTGGCTGCCCCGAGATAACAAGTGCTCTGACATGAATGACAACCAAGTGCTAGGATGGTACCAGCCATTTTCTAAGGAGGTTGAAATTAGTCTCAGTGAGCCAACTAGAAGATGCTTCCATCATGAGAATTATGCATAACTACTTTAGCTTTGAAGTGCAGCACTCATTTACCAATCACATTCACTAACGTAGATTTGCCCTCTGCGAAGAAACCCTTCAATAATGTTATTGTCGTCACTGTTATGTTAAGGTACCTTCTTGGTTGACGCTGGCAGCTTTGTAAACATTATGTTCAAGTCAGTGATCAATAAGGTGTGACTCAAAAATGGCATACCGACTGCACTAGTTGGTCCACTCTATAATCACCTATGGAGAAGGTGAAAATCAAATAGAGGACTTTTTGGTGGTTGAATCATCACCAACCTACAAATCCATTTTCGACCAGCCTCTGCTCAATGGCTTCAAGGTTGTAGTCTCAACATACCTCGTAGTAGTAAGATTTTTGTGTGATGAGGAGATCTTCATCTTTGTGGGAACCTAGTAGTCTCGAACATAGTACCTTCAGGCAATCGACAGTGTGGAGCAGGAGTCATTCAACCTCTAGAACCAGTGCAAAAGAAATCTCGAGACCAGTGTGGCCATACTTGAAATCTCTGTGTCTAATGGGGGGCCCAATAATTTTTTCCTAATATGAAAAAAGCTTTAATGGATGGTTGAAGGACTTGCCGATCCAAATCCTTCGGAAGCATCGGGTTGTCTTTTCTTGATAAGCTTTTAAAATATTAGGGATATTTGTTGATGTCGCTTACCACTAACTGAAATTCAATCCTACCACCCCACTAGTGAAATAAAAAATAAGGTCTTCAGTTTTGAACTTGGCTAGACCAATTTGAGAGGAGGGTCGTAAGCCTAAAGAAACCATATACATCTTTTTGGTGCAGTACTCAACTTGAGTCTCGAATGTGGTGATTTTATAGAAAAAAACTAAAAGTAGAGGATTTGTGTGAACTTCAAAAACCTAAACATTCCATGCCTAAAGGACATCTACCCACTGTGAGGATCAATAATTGTTGGAATCATCGATAGGTCATTCCATGATGAGCTTCTTAAATTGTTTTCTGGGCTAGCACCAATTCAAGATGCACCCGGCCAAAGCTGAGAGCTAGCCTTTATAACTAGTTAGAGTGTAATTATTACAATGTATTATTTTTTGGGCCTAAAATGCTATAGCAACCTACCTGATTTTCATAGATGTAATTTTTTTTAAAATAAAAGAAAAAAAATATTAAAATGTATGTTGATGATTGATTCGGTGTTTTTGTATATGCGTTGTAAATATCTTCCAATGCTGCAAAACACCCACGACAGCACAATTAGTAAATATGCAGATCAATCACAATAAAAATCACTTCAGTATAAATAGTTTTATATTTTACAATCTTTAAGCTGCAAAACCTTGATAATTACATAAGTATATGTATCGCTCAAGTAATAAAGGGCTCTAATGTAGTCCTAAGTATTGATCCCATAAGGAGTTGGAAATTCTTATGATTATAATGTAAAACACAATATTCAAACTATAAAAACTTAACTAAGTAAAACAAATTTAAAGTAAATTTAATGTACACTAAATCAAATGCAGCTAAAATAACTAAGTTAACTAAGCTATATTCTAAAATTTAAAATTAAGCTTACTAAGACTAAACACAGTTTTGTAATGAAGAGTTCAAATTTAAGAAAGCATCTTTCCCCTTTACAATCAGTTTATGGATTGTGAAGCAATTAAAATCATTTAAAATTACATATATAATTGTATTGTGTCAAATAGAAGCAATCCTATTTTTTACCCACCGAACATTGAGTAATTCAAAGTTCGGTACTTAAATCTGTGGTTAAGTTGAGAGGATACTGCCTCCCACTTCAGAGCTCCCACTTTTTCGTTCCCCGAGGGCTAACATTCTCGCTTTAGTTTCCAAGTAATTGGACCAAAATGGGGATTTTAATCTATCACCCTAAAATCTGTAATTCTGCGCCCATCAACATATATTTTCATATTTACTTACACTCAAACCTATGGACTACATTCTAACCCATGAAATTGAATGTGACTCTTACCTTGTTGTAGAAAGCATGGCTCTTTTGGACCTTATGTTTCTCAAAAAATTTTAACATTTCAATTAGCCGGATCAAAAACTAAATAAAGATCAGAGTTCAAATCATTACAATTTATTGACATTTAAAACCTTACAAAAAAAATTAATTCTTCACAAAATCATATCTCATTGTAGGGAGAAGGATAAAGAAGACTACTTAGAATTCATAAGAAGGATACGATAAAACATGGATTATATATATATAAACAAGTTTACAAAGCAAAGAAAGGAAAGAACATAGCTTATCTCACACTCCTTCTCAAGAAAATCCCTTGAAGTTTCCTATAAGCATTTTATCTCTTTATAATCACACTCAATTCTCTCCTAGAAATGTAATGAACAAGAAATCTCTCACCTTCCCTCTCCTCTTACAACTTTAGAAGAAAATATTAACTCTTCCTTCACAACTCTCTCTCACATCACCCCTTCCACACTTCTCAAAAGACCACACTTTTTAATTTGGGCACCAGCCTTATCTTCAAAGAATTCAAAATTCCCTCCTTTTACCAAGAGGCACACCTCTTCACATCAGACAAACCCCTTCATCCAAGAGACATATCTTTCCATTCAAGAGCATTTCCACAGTGTCTAGATGTATTGAATCACTCCATGGGACGTTTGAATTACTTGGGGCCTTATAGAACCTCTCAAACATAGTCAATAACCACCACAGTCCATCTTAAATTCATCTCTAACTCCTCTGACACTTGTTTATTGGAGTTCTGCACTATTCTTTGGATTCAGGCATCTCTTCTCTATAAAATGGGGCCACTGGAGCCAGGATGCTAAAAATTGTATTTTGACTCCAAATCTCTTCTTTTTTGCTCTTTTTTGCTTCAAATGCCTAAAATTGATATGCCCGCAACATAACATGAAAACACCCTTCTTTGAAGTACAATATCACCAAATTTAAGTGTAAAATGTATACATAAAATTGTCTATTTTTTTGGTGTATGAAAATCCCCCAAGCTTAAATGTTGCTTGTCCTCAAGTGACTCTTTTACTACATAAAAATATGACTCATGGTAGAGATTAACTTATAAACTTCTATAATTTGGTTTAATAGATATAATAGAATAACTTAAGAAAAACTTTTAATAACTTAGGTTAAAACTAAAAGTATAAGAACACTTAGTAATCAAGTTTAAGATTTTGGAATCTCTATTCATTTCAAGAAGTGTAATTTGTCATATCAAAGATACTTAGAATCTCCATATGAAAAAGAATTTCAAGAAAACTTTATTAGTAAGAATGCTAATACTCAAATACAAGATTAGAAAATGTAATAAAGCTTTTTTACTCGAGTTGATTCAAGCGAAGCCAATTTTTTATTAGGGATCTCCTCAAGATTCTCATGGAATGTTTTTCTTTTCTTTTCTTTTTCATTTCTTTAGAATCATTTTCATTCATTTCTTTTCTTTTCTTTTTCATGTGAGAATTATTATATCTGGATAGCCTTTAAGAATTTTGAACTTCACTATCCTCTTCTTAAAGTTAAAACTTCTTACCTTCCTTCACTTTATAAATTTATATTAGCTTTGAAGATTTTTCATAAAGTTTCATTCTTTTCTTCTTATATGAAACTCTAAGATTCTTAATACTTCAAAAATACAATTTCCTTTACTTTAAACAAAAAAAACATAGTCTTATCCTTTCATACTAAATATCTTAACTCTAAAATTGACCTTCATTATTAAAAATTTTTTATTAAATTTACTATACTATTTAAAAGAAAAAAAATAATTATATAAATTTAGACTTTAATACCCAATATCATGTTAAATTAATTTTAAAAATATAGTTAACTGAGGGCAAATAAAACTTACTTTACTTCTTTTAAAAAAAATTTCTTTCCCCCAAACTTAGATTTTTTTTAATAATAAGTAAAGCATTTTGTACAAAAAATTGTAGGGTGAAAGAAATGGTAAATGCATAAAAATAAACTAACCTGTAGAGGGTTCGGAATATGAAACTTAGCTCTGACACATTGCAAATACTAATTTAAATAGTATAAGCTTTAAAGCATCAAATGAAACATAATATATCATGGGATTTGCTAAGAAAAGGTAAATTTAAAAACATAAACAGTAAATTAAAGAAACAAACAATGCTGAAAAAAAATCCTATAATTTACATCTATACACACAACAAGTTTAATAATACCATAAACAAAACACATAAATTGTCCAAATTATAGCAATGACAATAAATGAAACAAACAACAATGAATGAAAACAGATAAAACCCATTAAATCATCATTCATTATCTTCCTCCTCTTCTTCTTCCTCTTCAAACTTATCTTGCACCTAAGGCATAAAGCTGGGGCATGTAGGAAATTCTACAGTATGATCACTCGTATGTATCTAACCATAGCCTCTTGATATGCAATATCAAGTTGTAATCTTCTCTGTTGATAATCATCATTGTGACCATTTCTTGATTCTAAACCACCTATTCTGTTCTGCATTGCTACAATATCTGATTTATGAATCATTAACTGTTCTATAATATTTTCAAGTGAAATAGTATTTGAAGTAGATGGTCCTACAACTGATGTAGAAGGTCTATCACTACTTCCACTTCTATATCCATCAAATGATTAAAATTTATGAACTGTGGGTTTTCCAATTGGTTTAAGTGGTTGTAACATTTCATCATCCTTATCAAATTCCACTCTTAATTGTTCACATAAAGTGAAAATCAGGGCAGGATAACCTAAACCACTAGTGGTCCCACTTCTATCAATACTCTAAGCATTATGCAGAATGAGAGCACCAATATCAACAACCTTCATTTGTTGTATGCAAAAATTCAATACTGCTCTCTCTTTGGTTACTTCACTAAGGTGATTAGATGGAAGTAATTTTGCAGAAATAAAAGAATGTCATGCTTTAGATTGTACATTTAACATAGAAGTGGAGGCATTGACTTTGTGATTATTCTTAATTTTCCAGTATTCCCTTCCATCAGTAAGATAAACAATTACTTCATCTAGTGATGAATTAGAAATTACAAATGCAAAATATTCACAATGAAGTTTGTTTCACAACCGGTATAATGCATTGATGCTTTCTTGAGTAAATTCAATGTTTTTACCTCTAACATAAACATGCTCATCAGATGTCACCTGAAGATTGACATAATTTTTTTTAATGATTGGAACAATTGCTAATGCGGTGAAGTAGCAAATGGTCTCCCAGTCCTGAGCAATTATCAACCTTTTAATCTCTCCTCCCGGGTTTGAGAATGTACACTCTTGAATCAATTTTCTATACCCATATGAGTATTATAATTATACCGAGCCTTCAATTTAATAAATCGTCTCACATCAAAACCTCCCGAAGGCTTTCCTCATTTCATTCTTGGAGCCATAGCAATTTCTAAAGAAATTCACATAGAATGCAAATAAATTCACAATATCGTAAATTAAATCCCAAAAATAGGAATACTTGGTAAGAAACTTTTCAACCAGAGTTCTCTTTAAACTTCTTCAAAAAAACCATCAAAATTTTGGATTTCCATAATGTAGAAAAAATCCATGGTGAAAATAAAAAATTTCTAAGTTAAAGTGAAGCTCTTACTAAAGAAACATAAAATCTAAGACTTTTTAGCCTTTAAACCTCCTCAAATCCAAGAAATGGCAAGCCCTAGGTTGAGTTTCGGCCTTACTACAAAGTTAGGAGACAACCCAAGTAGTAAAAATGGGGTTTTACATTGTTTTTCACAATTTTAAGGAAATCTGGGTGTTTTCGGGAAATTTTAGATTTTGATTTTCTTTTGAAATTTGTTGTATACCAAACCACGCCAACCTCTAATTAACTTAAATTAACACTTATATTCATAATTAAATAATCTTCTAACAACATATTTTCTCAAACAACATAAAACTCACATTTATATATATATAATCCACACGATTACAAACTAACATTTTTCAAGCCAATACATTTAATTCAGCTTTGAAATCATACCATACAAAGTAAGGATGCAGGCTAAATATCAAACACTTAACATATGACCCATATAAAGTTCAACAATGAAAATAAATAAAATCTAATACAAACATATAACACAAAAATGTAATCATAATTACAATTATGTACTTTAGAGGGTTCAAATGTCTCTTTTCATCTTCTTGAATATTTCCTAGGTTGAGTTGTGAA
>NEWO01000700.1:304896-316914 GCA_003013225.1 Phalaenopsis aphrodite
CTCAAATAATAAAGGGCTATAATGGAGTCCTAAATATCGACCCCACAGGGAGTTGGAAATTCCTATAGTTATAATGTAAAACACAATATTCAAACTACAAAAACTTAAATAAGAAAGAAAATCTAAAGTAAATTTAATGTACGCTAAAAGAAATGCAGCTAAAATAACTAAGTTAACTAAGCTATATTCTAAACTTCAAATTAAACTTACTAAGACTAAACACAGTTTTGTAATGAAGAGTTCAAATTTAAGAAAGAATTCTTCCCCTTTATAATGAGTTTATGAATTATGAAGTAATTAAAATCATTTAAAATTATATATAAAATTGTATTGGGCCAAATAGAAGCAATCCTATTTTTTTTCCTCTGAGAGTGCATAAAGAACATTTACTAATCTAGAGTTTGGTCCTTAAATTTGTGGTTAGGTTGAGAGGATATGGCTCCCACTCAAGAGCTCCCACTTCTCCCTCCATTGAGGGCTAACAATCTCACTTTAGTTTCTAAGCAACTGTACCAAATTGGGGATTTTAGTCTGTCACCCTAAAATCTCTAGTTGTACGCTCATCAAAATATATTTCCCATATTTATTTGCACTCAACCCCATGGACAACATTCTCACCCATGAAATAGAATGTGAACTTTACCTTGTTGTAGAAAGCATAACTCTTTTGGATCTTATGTTTCTCAACAAATTTTAACATTTCAATTGGCCAGATCAAAAAGTAAATGAAGATTAGAGTTCGAGTCATCATAATTTATTGACATTTAAAACCTTAAATAACAAAATTAATTCTTCAAAAAACCGTATCTCATATTAGGGAGAAGGATAAAGAAGACTACTCAGAATTCATGATAATGATATGCAAAAGATGGATTTTATACATAAAAATAGGTTTAAAAAACAAATACATGAAAGAACACAACTTGTCTCACACTCTTTCTCAAGACAATCCATTGAGGCTCCCTTTAAGCACTTTCTCTCTTTACAATCACACTCAATTCTCTTTTCGAAATGTAATGAAGAAGAAATCTCTCACATTTCCTCTCCTCTTACAACTCTAGAAGAAAAACCTAACTCTTCCTCCATGAATCTCTCACGCCACCCCCTTCCACACTCCCAAAGGATCACACTTTTTAATTGTGGCGTTTGCCTTGCCTGTAAAGAATTCAAAATTCCCTCCTTTTTCCCAAAAGGCACACCTCTTCACATCAAGAGACAAATCCCTTCATCCAAGAGATATATTGATACACCAAAAATATATAGTTCTTATGTACACATTTTTATACTTATTTTTGAAATATTGCACTTTAATGGAAGATATTTTTATGTTTTTCTTTCAGGTACAATCAAATGAATGAAAAATGGTGAAAGAAGTGAAAAATGATCAAATTTGGAGTAAAAATGAAGAAGTTGTGCAAAAGAACTGTGGCGCTTAAGCGCCCAGAACTGGTGCTTAAGCGCCAGTAAAACCAAGACGGTCGTGCCTAAGTATCAAGTACCTCACGCTAATGCGCCAAAAGTAGTTACTTGATGATTCAATGAATTTGGACAATTTTTGAAGAGGTCTTTAAAGTAACCCGTGGTGAAAATGTGGAAAATAGTTAATGGACACAAAAATACATTCAATTGGCTTTTAAAAGGGGCCAACTCTTGGAAGATTCATTGAATGTCGACATATTTTGAAGAAACACCAAGGCACCTTTTCAAAAATTATAAAAGAAGGACTTGGATTGAATTGAAGAGAGTCTCAATTAGGAGCTGTTGCCCCCCTCTAGACACCACTGATGCCTCTCTCTCTTAGATTAATTAGGATACTTCTAGAGAGAAGAAGAATAAAGGATTTGTAGTGTGAGAGTAGAGAGTATTGTAAGAGAAAAGAAGAGAAGAGATTTAAAGGAACTTCAAGAGTTTCGTGGAGAGGATTTGAGATAAGTTTTTATCTTTGTGACTACTTTTGGTTTTAATTTAGACTTCTTGTTTGTTTGTATGATTTCTTCTTTCAAACTTAAGTGAGATTGTGTTTTCTTCATGAATTCTGAGTATTTTTATTTATCTTTTTCCTAAAAATGATAAGTGATTAAGTATTGGATGGAAGTTGTGTGAAGTATTAATCTTTAATGTTGGAATAAGTTGTGATGATTTTAAACCTTGTGCTTTATTTACTTTTTGATTTGGCCAATTCAGATGTTAATACTTGTTGTGAGAACATGTAAGATCCGAGATGGTATTGTCTCAGTTAACTAATGGTAAGAATCACATGAGATTGTATGGATGAGAATGTATTTCATATGGTTGAGTGCAAATAAATTTTGAAGGGTGTAGAATTAAAGGACTTTAGAGTGACAGGCTAAAGCCCCAATTTGGTTTATAGTTTAGGTTTTGATATGAGATGTTAACCCCTAGGTGGAGAGAGAAGAGAGAACTTTAGAGTAAGAGCTGGTATCTTCCATACCTAACATGTCATTAAGACTATTCAGACTTTAAATTAGCCAATATTTTTATAGCATCTCTAGTAAGGGTAAAGAATACTATTGCTCTTATTTGAAACAACATAATTCGAATACTTCCACAACAAAATTCCTATACTTATTACTGATTCATGATAAGGAAAAAGATATTTTATCTATATTGACTTCATCTTACAAATATCTAATTAAGTTTAGTTAGTTGTTGATACACCAAAAATATATACATTTTTAGACCCATATTTTATACTTATTTTTGGTGATATTGCACTTTGATGGAACTTTTTTTATGTTTTATTGCAGGTTGTTGATTTTTAGGACTTGAAGCAAAAAGGAAGCAAAAATGATGGAATTTAAAGTCAAAATGAAGTTTTAGAAAAACTGTTCAGTGTCGATAGCACCAGACTGGGTGTCGATGGCGCCATTTGATAGAGAACACAGATTAATTAAAGCGACCACTAGCACCGACGGCGCCAGAATGGGCGCCGACGGTGCCAGTGTCAGTGCATGCTCTATTTCTAGAAGATTCGATGAATTTAGATGCTTTTTGAAGAGTTTTTGGATGAAACTATTAAAGAATTGACCCTAGGCTCTATTTAGAGCCAAAATTGATAAAAAAAAGCAGGCCTTTCTTCATCCATCTTCATCTTTATTCGCCTCTATTTGCCATCCATCGCCCCTTTTGCTCACTTATTATCATTCCACGCCATTAGTGAGTTATTTTATATATAGTTTTGAGTTTTTGTGGTAAGTTTGAGTGTAAATTATTCTCTAAGAAGTGTTGGAGAGGAAGAGAAGTGAGAGATTTCTTCTTGCTCCATTTCCTAAAAGAGGCTATAAGGGATTTGCTTTGAGAAAGAGTTTCAGATAAGTGTTGTTTGTTTATTATTGTTGTATGAACTTTCTTTTATATATGAAATTTGTATTTTGTTGTATCTTTCTCATGAATTTTGAGTAGTTTTCTTTATCTTTCTCCCTACTCTGAGATATGGTGAAATGAAGAGATAATTCAGATGTGCCAATATTAAAACTTAAAATAAATTGTGATGGTTTTTCAACTCCTCTCTTAATTTACTTTCTGATCTGGCTAATTTAATTGTTAAAATATGTTGTGAAACATATGATCCAGGAAATGGAGTATGAGTTCGACAACAAAGTGAGAATCACATTTAATTTCATGAAGGAGTATTTTGTTCATGGAATTAAGTGCAAATAAATAGGAAAATATTCATTTTTGGGTGTAGAATTGGAGATTTTAGGGTGACAACTAAGATCCTCAAGTCGATCTTATTGTATACGAACTAAAGTGAGCGTTAGTCTTTAGAGGAAGGGAAGTGGGAGCTCTGGAGTGAGAGCCAGTATCCTCCTAGCCTAGCCACGAATTTAAGGACTAATCCTGAGATTGGCCAATGATTTTCTATAACACTGAATCAGGGAAGAGAATTAAAATTGCTCCTATTTGGCATAGTACATATTTAAACCATTTGTCTCATCTCATTTTAACAAAAACTCATTAGAGTGGGAAAGATACTTTTTCATATCAGAAAACTTCATCATATAAACATAGTTTAGTGGCTACTGTTTTAAACTTTGCATTTAAACTTTACTTGTAGTTAATAATTTAGTTATGATAGTATCTCAAATATTTAAAATTAGTGACAAAAATTTTATTTTATTTATGTGAATTTCCTAGTTAACTTATCATTCCAAATTTAAACCTTTCTTGTGGGATTGATATTTGGGACTTAAAAAGAAAGTTTTATATTACTTGATAATGATATGTATACTTGCATAGAATACCAAAATTAAGTGTTTAACGTTATTATTCATAAAATACAACATCAATTTTTTGGCACCGTTGTAAAGCAGAGTCAAATTTAAAAATTTTACACAACTATATTTCTGTTGGTTAGTTGTTTACTTTACTTTCAATTATCAAAAATTACAAAAAGAATCAAACTTTCATTCCTATTATTGCTTCTATAGTTTGAGTAAGAATATTTTGCAAAGTAGAATTTGTTATTTAAATTCTTTTGATTTTAGTTGCATATTGTATTTTTACCCTGTGGGTTCGTTATTTGTGGCTTAATCAAAAAGTCCTATATTACTTGATAGTGATATGTATACTTGCGTAGTATCCCATATTTAAATATAATAATTGTATTCTTATTTTGTTTGAAGTCAAATTTTTGCCCAGCTGTTGCTGGTGATCAAGTTTTTGGCTACTGTTGCAAAGTAAGAAATATAAGTAAGGAAAAATTAAGATTATAACTGCATACATCATACTATCATACAAAATCAGGATCACATATCTCTTCATTCAAGAGCATTTTCAAAGTGTCTAGATGCATTGAATCACTCCATGGGGTATTTAAATTACTTGGGCCATCTAGAACCTCTAAAAATAGTCAATAACCGCCTTAATCCGTCTTAATTCATCTTCAGAGCTAGCTTATTCGAGTTCCTGCTGTTCTCGGGATTTTGACACCTCTAGCACCCTTCCTCTAAAAAATAATGCATCTGTCACCAGCTCTCTGTAAAATGGCGCCTCTGATGTCAGGATGCTGAAAAACTGCATTTTGACTCCAAATTTCTTCCTTTTTGCTCCTTTTTGCTCCAAATGCCTAAATCAATATACCTACAACAAAACATGAAAATACTTTCTTTAAAGTGCAATATCACTAAATTTAAGCATAAAATGTATACATAAAATTACACAATTTTTTGGTGTATCAATGATGAGTTTATTAAAAGTAAATCGACCAAACAATACATAAATGACTTAAAAGAAGTATTTTGAACACTTAAAAAATATCATATGATAAATTCACTCATATGCACCGTTAGAGTGTTTAATAAAAAATTTGTTGGTTATCGATTGAGTATAGAGGGAATAAAATGCAATTCTGAGAAAGTACAGGCATTGTTGAACATGTCTTTACCTCGAAACACAAGGAAGTACAAGCTAATTGGTTGGATTGTGGGTCTCAATTGGTTTATCTTCATGTTGAATGACAAGTATGCAAGATCTTTCAAAATGCTAAGGAAAAAAAAATTTGAGTGGTCAGATGAATGGAAGCAAACATTAAAGAAGCTAAAGGACTCATCATCATCATCACTTCTTCAAAGCCTAAAAATAAATGAAAAACTATCTTTGTAACCTAAATCCATAAACTTGGTTTTGGTCTAAGAGTAGCTGGGTAAGAAGTTCTCAGTATACTGCACCAACCAGGTCCTTAAAGGTGCCAAAATTGGGCACCACATAATTAAAAAACTAAATTTTGCTCTTGTTGTGTCCGATAGTAGGTTTCAACCATATTTTTAAATTCATCCAATCTGGGTCATCACTGACCATCCTCTCAAATCTATTTTCACTTAGTTGGAGCATTCTAGTCATCTCTTCATGTGGGTGATAAAGCTAAATGAGCTTGACAACTCTTATGTACCTAGACTTCGATCAAGATGCAAGGTGAATCTAACATCTTTAATGCATGGTTGAAGGACTTGCTGATCCAATCACTCTGAAAGCATGGGGACATATTTTCTTAGTAATCTATTAAAATATAACGGAAATTGGTTGACTTCGTCTACCACCAATTGAAATTCAATCTTGCCACCTGACTAATGAAGCAAAAAACAAGGTCTGTTATTATGACCTTGGCTAGACCAATTTAAGACACAAGCTCAAAGAAATCATATACATCATTGAGGTGTAGTTCTCAACTTGGGTCTAAAATGTGGTGATGTTATAGAAGGAAAATGACAAGTGAAGGATTTGTGTGTACTTTGTAAACCTAAACATTGCATGCCTAAATGACATTGACCAATTGTCCAGGATCAATCATTGGTGGAATCATCGGTAGGTCATTCCATGATGAGCTTCTTGAATTTTTTTTCGGCTACCACCAAATCAAGATGCACTCGGTCGATGTAGAGAGATAGCCTTTATAACTACTTATGGTGTAATTATTGCAATGTATTATCTTTTAGGCTTAAAAATGCTATAGCAACCTAACAGCTTCTCATGGATGTAAATTTTTCAAAATAAAAGAAAAAAAATATTAAAGTATATGTCGATGATCTGTTGGTTAAAAGTAAATTGAACAAACAATACATAAATCACTTCAAAGAAATATTTTATACACTTAAAAAATATCATATGATAAATTCACTCAAATGCACCATTAGAACGTTTAGCAAAAAAATTCTTGGCTATCTATTGAACTTAGATGGAATAAAAGCTAATTCTGAGAAAGTACAGGCATTGCTAAACTTGTCTTTACCTTAAAATACAAAGGAAGTACTAGCTAACTAGTTGAATTGTTGGTCTCAGTTGGTTTATCTTCAAGTTGAATGACAAGTATGCAAGATTTTTCAAAATGCTAAGGAAAAAAAAATTCAAGTGGTCAGATGAATGGAAACAAACATTAAAGAAGCTACAGGAATCCTTAGCATCATCATCACTTCTTTAAAGCCTAAAACTAAATGAATACTCTCTTTGTACCTAGGACTGAGACCTAAATCCATCAGCTTGATTTTGTTCTAAGAGTAGCTGGGGAAGCAGCTCTCAGTCTACTGCACAAACCAGGTCCTCAGAGGTGCCAAAATTAGGCACCCCATAATGAAAAAACTAACTTTTTCTCTTATTGTGTCTGTTTGTAGGCTTAGACCATATTTAAAAATTCATCCAGTCTGGGTCATCATCAACCATACTCTTGAATCTATTTTCACTTGGTTGGATCATTCTAGTCATCTCCTCAAGTGAGCAGTGGAGCTAAATGGCTTGACAACTCTTATGTACATGGACTTCAATCAAGGTGCAAGGTGAATCTAACTTTTTGATAGATTTCTTGAAGTCATGCGAGTTGAACAAAAGAACCATTATCGATAGTCACACATGGAACATAATATCAATGGAGCTTCTAGCCATACAAAACAAGGGTTTGACTTTGCTCTATGCAATTAAATCGGGGAACACCTCTATCACTCTGCATAATGAAATTTGAAGTCATCAACAACTAAACAGAATATGAAGCCCTAATTATCATATTGCACCTTACTTATGAGAAGGGGTCCTGACACCTCTAAGTGAGATTCAACTCACAACTAGTGGTGAATGATACACCTAAAATATATAGTGTTTTTAGACATATTTTTAAACCTATTTTTGAGATATTGTGCTTTAATGGAAGGTATTTGTGTGTTTCTTTCAAGTACAATTAAAAAGGTGAAAAATGCTAAAAGGAGTGAAAAAGATAAAATTTGGAGCAAAAATATAAAAATGGTGCAAAAGTGTTTAGGCGCCTAAGCGTCAGATCCGACACTTAAGCCCTGGTGAAAAAGAGAAGGCCGCGCCTAAGCGCCAGAGGCCCCGCGCTTAAGCACTTGAGGTAGTTATTTGATGGTTTAATTCATTTTGCCAAATTTTGAAGGGAAATTTGAGGCATCTATTGGCTAAAGAGGGTGATTATGACCACTAGAAACAAAAATATGATTAAAAAACTTATGAAAGGAGGCATCCCTTGGGAAATACATCAAATTATGACACATTTTGAAGAGATACAAAGGCACCTCTTTAGAAATTATAAAATAAGGAAGTTCAGAGAAAAAGGGGGGGAGTCCTGAGAAGTTCTTTTGGAAAGATTTTTCAGGCACCACAAATTTACTTTATCCTTTTTTTTTAGTTTTATTGTGAGAGTTAAGAGTTTTGTAAGAGTGAAGAGATTCAAAGCAACTTCAAGAGTTTAGTGGAGGATTTGAGATAAGTTTTTATCTTTATTTTTAAACTACTTTTGGTTTTAATCAAGACTTCTTATTGGTTTGACAATGATTTCTACTTTTAAACTAAAGTGTGATTTTGTTTTCTCCATGGATTTTGAGTAGTTTTCTTTATCTTCCTCCTTAAAATAATATGTAATTAAAGTGTTGGATGGAAATTGTGGAGAGTATTAATATTTAATGTTGGAAGAAGTTTTGATGATTTAATTCAATGTACTTCATTTACTTTTTGATCTGACCCATCTAGATGTTAAAATTTGTTGTGAGAACATGTAAGAACCGAGTTGGTATTGTCTCAGTCAACAATTAGAAAGAATCACATGAGGTTGTATAAATGAGAATGTAATTCATATGATTTAGTGCAAATAAATAGGGAAATAATCTTTGAAGGGTGTAGAGTTAGAGGACTTTAGAGTGCTAAAGCCCCCAACTTGGTTTATTATTTTAGGTTCTGATACGAGATGCTAGCCTCCAGTTGGAGGGAATTGAGGGAACTCTAGAGTGAGAGCTGATATCTTCTCTGCCTAGCCGGTCTTCAGAACTATTCAAACTTTAAATTAGCCAATGTTCTTTATAACATCTCTAGTAAGGGTAAATAATAATATTGCTTCTATTTGGCACAACACATTTTGTATACTTCCACAACAGAATTCCTGTACTTATTACTGATTCATGATAAGGAGAAAGATATTTCATATTCAGTGCTTTTCTTTTACATACACTCAAGTTATCTTTAGAAGTTTTATTGTTTTGTCAAAATATCAAAAATACCAAAAAGATTTGAATTTTACCTACTGTAAAAATATCTATAGTTTAAGTAATTGTCTTTTTGAAATTGAAAGTTTGATATTTAAAAGTGTATATTGTGAATAATTCTTGTGGGTTTGATATTCGGGGATTAATAAAAAAGTCTTATATTACTTGATAATGATACGTTCACTTGCGTAGTATCCCAATATATATAAATTGAAAAGTTAAATTCTTATTTTCTCCATGATCAAATTTTTGGTACTGTTGTAAAGTAAGAAAATATAAGTGAAAAATATAATAAAAAATGTTATTATACTGTTGCATTTAAACAATCAGGATCAGTGAACCAAATTAATGGTGAGTTTGACGCCAGAGATGAAATGATGGCTAAGTCTTGAACAACGTGAAGAGGGAGATTAAAATATTTGCAAGCTTTAAAATCAAGCATACCGTCAGAGAAAACAATCAAGTAGTCGAGACCTCAAAGGCTTATTTTATTGACTGTTGAAGAACCGAAAATGATGGATGCAAAGGTAAAAAGAGTGAAGAGTTGGATGGACTCCTACATCCATTATCTAGAGACTAGAATGACAGAGAATGAAGACATCAATCCGAGAAGATTCAAATGCTAATGGACTCAATACCTTTTGATCAAATAAAAAGTTTTAAAAAATCAACTACCTCTTTATAATTAAGGTGCATTATGAGAATGAGATAGAAGACATCCTCCAAGTGCTACACTCTAGAAAGTGCAGGCTGTAGATAAAATCTTAACACTTAGATTCTAGTAATAAGAATACTTATAGCCAATGCCCTTTAAAGATACATATGAATTCTCAAAGAGATGTGAACAATGGCAGATGTATGCATCACTTCATCACCAGCTTGCACACAAACTATAACTGATCATGAGTCTATAGCCCTTTGTCATCTAGAGACTCAAAATCCTCTGATCATTTCCAACATCAAAAAGCCAACAAAAATTTTTCATTATCCACAGATTATTTTTTTAAGTGAATCAAAGCAAAGCCACTTTCCTGTATTACAATGGAACTCATCTGTAGCTTCATTTAGACAAATCTTATCCGTTGGTATGGAACTATTATTAGTCATCATCATGAATAACTTAACGTAGTTTGTTGACTAAGGGGTCAATGAATTTTGCCAAAGTTAGTTGAGCAGCCTAAACTTCTTATAGTGCATTACCCCTAGATGAAGAGACAAGCAAAAGGTGCTAACTGACATGTCTAAAATATGCTACTTTTATATACACATTTAATGCCTATTTTAGTGATATTTTTCTTTAATGAGAGATATTTATATGTTTTTGTTGTATGTGCAATAATTCGATGCAATTGGAGCTAAAAGAAGAAAAAAAGGAAGGAATTCAGAGTAAAAAAAGAAGCTCATTGTAAAAGTTAACCTGACGCCTAGGCTCCAGGATCTGGTTGTAGGCACCACAGTTAGGTGCCTAAGTGCCGAAACATTTTCTTCACAAATTCATTGAATTTGGACGATTTTTGAAAGGGCACCAGAGGCGACTCTTGGAAATTTAGCCCTATGCTATATAATAGTGATTTTATTATAGAAAAATGGGGAAGGATAGAAGGAGGAGAGGAGGAGAGTAAGTAAAGAGAAGTGGAAGAGAATATAGTCTCTTAGAGTTTTAAGAAGAGAGGGGATGTGAGAGATTTCTTCTTCATTATATTTCAAAGAGAGAATTGAGTGATATTGTAAGGAGAGAAAGTGATTCAAAGGAACTTCAAAGGATTTGCTTGGGGAGAAGATTGAAATAAGTAGTTTGTACTTTACTTATTTTACTTGTTCTCATTATGTAAAGTTGTTTTTATATATAAATCTGCATTTTGTTGTATCTTCCTCATGAGATCTGAGTAGTTTGATTTGTCATTTTGCTTGCAATGAGAAATAATTATGTGAAGAATTGAAATTTTTTAGATGTGCTTTACTTTCATAATTGTGATGATTCAAACTTTGAACTTCATTTACTTAATTAATTTGACCAATTGTTACGTTAAAATTTGTTGTAAAACATAATAATCTGAAAGGACTATGTTTTCCTTGACTAAGTAAGAATCACATTTGATCTTATGGATGAGAATGTAGTCCATGTGGTTAAGTTCAAATGATTAGGGAAATAAGTTTTGATGGGTATAAATTGGTGATTCTAGAGTGACAGGTTGGAACCTCCAATTTGATCCAGAAGTTGAGAACCTAAGGCTAGATGTTAGCCTCCAGGCAGAGGGACAGTGGGGACTTTAGAGTGAGAGCTTGTACCTTCCCAGTCTAACCAAGGATTTATGAACTTGACTTTGGATTAGCCATTCTTCTTTATGCACTTGTAAGAGGGTAGAGAATAGTTACGCTCCTATTTGACATAATATATTTTTTAACAATTTGAATTATTCAATGATTATAATCTCATTTCAAGAGGAAGGATACTTTCCAAAATTTGAACTCTTCTTCATAAAACTTAGTTTAGTGATATTAAAATTTACTTTGAGTTTAGAGATAAGAGTAGTAGATATTATTCACTTAGTTTAAAAACACAAATTTTGACTTGCATCCTAGTTAAGTTTTCTGCAATTTAGATAGAGTTTCTTTGAGTTAATATTATATGATTTCCAAAATTTCCTATAAGATCGATACTCAAGACTCTATTAGAGCCTAATATTACTTGTGTGATAAGCATACTTGCGTCAGCATCTAGTGAATATTTGAAATCGATAAATAATACCTTAAATCTCTAAGAGTGGAAGTTATGTAGATTTAAAGAAATATTAACTATTTTGAAGAATATTATTGGTGTGGCTGCCACAACAACCTACAATCAAGTTTTTAAGGAAAAATTTCTTTTTAACTTAAAATATTTTATTTGAATTGTAACACTTATTTTAGGAAAATTGTAGTGTAGTCAATATATAGAAGCTCTTGTTTGTGCTTATTTTAAAGAAATAAGATATGTATATATATATATATATATATATATATATATATATATATATAT
>NEWO01000701.1:7691-31182 GCA_003013225.1 Phalaenopsis aphrodite
CATTTAAAATATGTGTTTTTAGGAGATTCATCTACATTTCCTGTTATTGTATCTTCTGATTTAATTGAAATTCAAGAACAAAAATTAATAGAAATGTTAAAAAGATATAAAAAGGCTTTTAGATGTACTTTAACATATATTAAAGGAATTAGTCCTTCAAATTGTATGTACATAATTCTATTAGATGAACAATACGATCCTAAAGTTGATCCTCAAAGGAGATTAAACTCACTAATGAAAGAAGTTGTTAAAAAGGAAATCTTAAAATGATTAGAAGCTGGAATTATATATCATATTTCAGACAGTGCTTAGGTAAGTCCAATTCACTGCGTTCCAAAGAAAGGAGGAGTGACAGCTGAAGTAAATGAGAAAAATGAATTAATTTCATTAAGATAATTTACTGGTTGGCGAATTTGTATAGACTACAGAAAATTAAACATGGCCACCACGAATGATCACTTTCCTTACCCTTTTTAGACTAAATATTGGATAGATTGGCTGGAAACAAATATTACTGCTTCTTAGATGGATATACCAGGTACCATCAAATTCCAATTTCCCTTGAGGATCAAAAGAAAATAACATTTATAAGCCCTTATGGAACATTTGCTTTTCATAGAATGCATTTTGGACTATGTAATGCACCTGCGACATTTCAAAGAAGTATGATGTCAATTTTTAATAATTTTATTGAACATGGAATGAAAGTATTTATGGATGATTTCTCTGTATTCGAGGCTTCATTTGAATTATGTTTAAATAATTTAGAAAAATTTCTAGAATTATGTGAACGAATCAACCTAGTACTAAATTGGGAAAAATGTCAATTTATTGTTGCACAAGAATTGTACTTGGGCATAAAATTTTTGAAAGTGGCATGGAAGTTGATCCTGCAAAAATTCAAGTTATTGAGACATTACCACCTACTACTACGGTCAGAGGGGTAAGAAGTTTTCTAAGACATGCTAATTTCCACAGTCACTATATAAAAATTTTTTCAAAAATAACTAAGTCATTATGCCAACTTTTAGAAAAGGATATAAAATTTGATTTTAAGGAGAAATGCATAAAAGCATTTGAATTATTGAAATAAAAATTAATCGCTGCACCTATAGTAGTTCCACCTGACTGGGAGAAATCATTTGAAATAATGTGCGATGCTATTGATTATGCTATTGGAGTTGTTTTAAGACAAAGGCACAACAAAGTTTTTAAAGTAATATATTATGCTAGTAAAACTTTAAATGATGCTCAGATTAATTATACTACTAGTGAAAGAGAGTTATTAGCTATTTTCTATGCCTTTGATAACTTCAGACCTTACTTGATAGAAAATTAAACATGACCACCAGGAATGATCACTTTCCTTTACCCTTTCTAGACCAAATGTTGGATAGATTGGCTGGAAACAAATATTACTGCTTTTTAGATGGATATATCGAGTATCATCAAATTTTAATTGCTCTTGAGGATCAAAAGAAAATAACATTTACAAGCCTATATGGAACATTTGCTTTTTATGGAATTCCTTCTGGACTATGCAATGCACCTGCGACATTTCAAAGATGTATGATGTCAATTTTTAGTAATTTTTATTGAGCATGAAATGGAAGTATTTATGGATGATTTCTCTGTATTCTGGACTTCATTTGAATTATGTTTAAATAATTTAGAAAAAGTTTTGGAATTATATGAATGAATCAATCTAGTACTAAATTGGGAAAAATGTCAATTTATGGTTGCAGGAGGATTTTTACTTGGGCATAAAATTTCTGTAAATGGCATGAAAGTAGATCCTGCAAAAATTCAAGTTATTGAGAAATTACCACCTCCTACTGCGGTTAGAGGGGCAAGAAGTTTTCTAGGACATTCTGGTTTCTACAGGCACTACATAAATTTTTTTTCCAAAATAACTAAGACATTATGCCAACTTTTAGAAAATGATATAAAATTTGATTTTAATGAGGAATGCATAAAAGTATTTGAATTATTGAAAGAAAAATTAATCACTGCACCTATAATAGTTCCACCTGACTGAAAGAAATCATTTGAAATAATGTGTGATGTTATTGATTATGCTATTAGAGTTGTTTTAATACAAAGGCACAACAAAGTTTTTAAAGTAATATATTATGCTAGTAAAACTCTAAATGATGCTCAAATTAATTACACTACTACTTTAAGAGAGTTATTAGCTAGTGTCTATGCCTTTGATAACTTTAGACCTGAATTGATTGGAACCAAATGTATAGTGCATACAGATCATTCTTCTATCACATACTTGATGCAAAAGAAGGGTGTTAAAACAAGGTTAATAAGATGGATACTTCTGATGCAAGAGTTTGAATTTATGGTAAATTAAAGAAAGGGAAATGATAATCAAATAGCTGATCATTTGTCTAGACTAGAAAAAAAAAATATTAACTAATTTTGCAAATGAAATTTTAGAAAATTTCTCTGATGAATAATTAGATAATATTGATATAATGAATATATTGTGGTATGTCGATATAGTAAATTATATTGTAAGTGATATTCTACCACCAGATGTTAAGAATCAACAATTAAAGAAATTTATTTATGATTCAAAATTCTATTTTTTGGATGAACCATATTTGTATAAATAATGTAAAGATCTAATTATTAGGAGGTGTGTGTCTTATGAAGAAACTCAACAAATAATTGAAAGATGTCATGATTCTAAATTTGGAGGACATTTTGAAACAAATAGAACTGCACATAAAATTTTGCAAACTGGATTTTATTGGCCTACTCTTTTTAAAGATGTTAATGAATATATTAAAACATGCGATTGATGTCAACGAGTAGATAAAAAGAGAGTTGAGAATCAAATTATTGATCATTTATCTGGAACTAAATTAGAGAAACCACTTAATTTTGAAAAAAAAAGATTAATGAACATTTTCTAGATGAAGAATTGTTCAATGTTAATGAGTGGTGTGTTTCATGGTATGCCAATATTATGAATTTCATTTTTAGTGATATTATACCCTATAGAATGACATACCAACAGAAGAAGAAATTCTTATGTGAAGCTAAGACTTATTTTTGGGATGACCCATTCTTATATAAGCAAGGAAAGGATCTAATTATTTGAAGATGTGTGCCTTTAGAAGAAACTTATAAAATTATCCAAAAATATCATAATTCAGATTTTTTGGGAAATTTTTGTGTTGATAAAACAACATACAAAATTTTATAATATGAATTTTATTGGCCTACAATCTTTAGAGATGTTAACGCTTATATCAAAACTTGTGATCGATGTCAAAGAGTAGGCAATATTTCTAAGAGGAATGAGATGCTCCTCAATTATGTGTTAGAAGTTGAGATATTTGATGCTTGAGGATTAGATTTCATGGGACCATTTATACTATCTTTTAGAAATTTATATATATTGTTAGCAGTAGACTATGTATCCAAATGGATCGAAGCTGTTGCTTTAACTTAATGTGATGCTCAAAGTGTTGCAAAGTTTTTAAGAACAAATATATTTTGTAGATTTGGGATGCTGAGAGTAATCATAACTGACAGGAGAAGTCATTTTAGAAATGTAATAATCGAGAAGTTATTAAGTAAATATCATATAAACCATAAAATTACTACTGCTTATCATCCTCAGACAAGTGGTTTGGCTGAATTATCCAATCGTGCAATTAAAAGAATATTGGAAAAAACTATGAATCCAACCAAAATAGATTGGCCAGTCAAACTTGACTATGTTTTGTGGGCTTATAGGACTGCATACAGAACTCCTATAAGAATGTCTTCATACATGCTAATATTAGGGAAAGCTTGTCACTTTCCAATTGAACTTGAGCATAAAACAAATTGGGTAGTTATAGAGTTTAATTACAATTTAAAATTTACTCGTGAGAAAAGGTTATTGCAATTGAATGAGCTTGAAAAGATAAGGAATGAATTTTATGAAAGTGCTAGGATTTACAAAGAAAAGATGAAGATGTGGCATGAACAGAGGATTCTTACTAAAAATTTTCAGTCAGGGCAACACGTTTTGCTTTACAATGCAAGGTTAAGATTATTCCTAGGACATCTTAAGTCCTGATAGATGGACCCATTTGTTGTGATGAAAGTTTATCCCTATGGAGCTGTGGATATCAAAGATTCTAAAACTGACAAAATGTTTAAGGTGAATGGTCACAAGCTAAAATCCTACTTTTTAGGTGACCAACAATAATTAAATGATTTTATGATGTTGGGTCAACCAGAAAAAGCGTTGGTTATGTCGGGCTAACGACGTAAAACCGAGCGCTCTGTGGGAGGCAACTCATAATTATCTATTTTATTATTATTATTGTTATATTCTTGAGTGTGATTTAGAAAATTCTGGTAGTATTTTTGATTATATATGAAGTTAGTAATTATTTTAAGACCTTTAAAGATGACTTAGACATGTTAGAATGAATAATTGGACATTAAGTTAACATGTGCTAAATTGAGCACTGACGCGTAAGCGCCAATATCTGGAGCTTAAGCACAACAGTTTAAAAAACATGTGGAAATTTCGGTTTTGAGAAGTTTTAACCAAGATTTTTTTGGATTAAACATGGGATATTATTCTAAGACATGTCTAGGAGTTATAGGAAGAGTTTGGAGCCTATAAATTGAAGGGTTTAAGTAAAAATCTCACCACACCTCCACTTACCCTAAATTCTGAGTGAAATAGAGAGATTTTGGAAAATGTCATCTTGGGAGAGTGATTTGAAGAAGAAGGAGGAGGCAATGAGAAAGAATTTTATTAGTCAGAGTGTGCAAGAGTTATCTAATTGTTTCCTCATCATTAGTATCGAAGGGATAGCAGAGAAAATCACTAAATTTGAGGTTGATGTGGCTTCAATTAAAGCAAAAGTGATGGAAGTTAATGCGCATATGAATCATATAGGATGATAACTTAAGATGCAGTTTAGCCATACCAGTTTTATAGAAGAAGTAGACAAGGCTATGTATCTGAAGAACAAGTGGATTGAAGAAGATTCAACTAGAGTTATTAATCATCGTCTGTTCTTTCAGATTCACATTCCAAATGTTGAAGGAGAAACTAATGAGAGGCTAGGATTTGTTCCACCAACTGGAGAATGGAATTAAATTTGTAGTTTTGTGTTTGTGTGTTTAGTCTTTGTTTAATGTTAAATGTGTTTAGTATGTTACTATGTGATAAGTGTCTTGTATTTGTATTAGGAATTTTCTCATCCAAGACTATTTGGATTGAGAACCTATGTATTTGAAAACGTTTGTAATCGTTCATCAATTAATATAAGTGTTTTTTTGTGAATTTTTATGTTATTATGTGTTGAATTGAATTAGTTAAGATTGGTGAATCTTGAGTAAGAGTAGAGTTAAAGGGGAAGGAAATAGTATATAAAGTGTTATGAGACCATGTAGGGTTGGTTGACTTAGGCTAGAAGTGAATTTCACTTAAATCGAAAAAATCAAAATTTATGCATCAGTGCCTAAGCGCCAAGACCCGTGCTTAAGCGCCGGCTAAATTGAGATACAGGTGCCTAAGCGCCAAACCATTCGCGTTTAAGCACTGGTTCACGAAAACCGGTTTGTGAATGATTTTAAGTGAAAAATTGGCCCGTAAACACCATTTTCGCACCTCGCTTCATCTTCTTCCTCGGGTCATTCGTGATTTTGGAGCTAGCGCTTACCATATTTGCAGATTTCTTCGTGATTTGAGGCAAAAATTGCTAGATTTGATATCCTTGAGGTAAGAGCTTCACCTTTACGCAAAAAGTTTTAATTTTCACCATGTATTTTGAGCAAATTCATGAGCTACCCACAAATCACTATTCATGGTGAAAATTTAAGAAAAATCTATGGAAAATGCATGGATTTGTTAGTTTAAGCTTTTAGGTTTTTAGTTTAGTGATTTGGAGTTGAATGTGGAATTTATTTTAAATTTTATACATTTCTTAGAAATGTACCAAGAATGAAAAAAAGTAAGGGGAAGGCTCCATTTGATTCAACCAAGTTTCTTAGTTTGAGAGCTTTAAATTGATATAGTGATGCACTGCAATCGAGAAAATTGATTCTTGAGCGATGATTTAAAAGTACAGGAGGAGTTGTTGAAGATTTGATTTTTTGTTGCTAGTGGGAGTGATTTATTTGTTTTTCTGCTGTCGTAATGATTTCTATTTTGCAGGAGTTATATGCAAATCTCCTTAAAGCTGATGAAGAATGATTCATGGTGAGGGGGAAGACAGTGCCTTTTTCCCCTGAGGTAATTAATCAGTTTTATCAATTGCTCTCGAGTAATTTGTGTTTTTATTCAAATTATAGTCCTACGGAAGAGGAGTTAGACGAGATTATTTCATCTTTTACTGATGGAAAAGGGCTTTGGAAGATCACAAATGAAAGAAGAGTAAACTTTTCTACATCAAAGTTGGATGCCACTGCAAAGGCATGGCATTATTTTATTTCTACTTGTCTGTAATCTACAAATCATTTGAATTAAGTGACTCGAGATCAAACAACCTTGAACTATTGCATTCAACAGTTCAGGCCTATTTATATTGGAACCTTGATTCATGGAGTTATTACCAATCCTATCGTTGCTGTTACTACTGCAGGTTTGGGATTCACATCCTTGATCTTTTCTTTATGCAAGCAGGTTGGAGTTAGATTTTACATCTGAGAGGAGATCTTACAGCCAATAAAGCCCATTACCATGTGAATGTGAAATCTTATTAACAACATTCTATTTTTGGTTGGAGGGCAGGATTCTCCAGTAGTTCTGCTGCTTTGACGTCACGAGCTTCTACTTCACATATTTCTACATCACGGGGTCAGACTTCTGGATCTGATTCTCGGTCACAACTTTTGAATAGGAGTTTGAATAATGTGATTTATACCAATGAAAAGGTATCAAACTTAGAACAATTTGTAGAGCATATGGATGGGTATATGAAGATACCTAGTGATTAGGAGGGTGAATTCAATTTAGCTATGGAAAACCTTATGAGAGGTAACTAGGATGTTGTATTTCCTTAGTACCCTAGATATCCACCATATGAACCAGCAGATGTTTGGCATAGTGACGATAATGATGAAGAGGAAAATGATGATTAGTTTGGATCTCTAGTTTTGTTTGATGTTTTTAGTTTATTTGTTGTTATGAACTATTATTAGTGCAGTTGTTATGTACTTTGTGTCGTGTTTTTAGTTGTTATTGTTGAGACTGTTAGTTTTTGTTATGTTTTGTTTCGTGCACCTACTATTATGTATTTGTGTTTTATGAGTAGATATTATGTTTGTGTGGTAGTAATTGTGTTAGTTGTGTTATTTAATGTATTTAGTTAGTGTGTGTTGAACTTAATTTTGAGACCTTAGGAAGGTTTAGAGTCTAGCTAACTTTTTACTTAAAAGTTGCATGTTTAAAATTTTCAATTTACTACCAATTATTTTTCTTTATGTTGTAGTCATGTATGTTTGTTAGTGTGTTTGTTTTCTTTTATACTCCACTACATAGAAGACTGATGAATCTCTATATGTTAAGAAAATTAAAATTTGCTCAATTTAAATTTTTACTTTTGTTTTAATGTTTTTGTACTTACATATTTAGGATGTAAAAATTCCTGCAAGCATGTTATTTTAAATTTTCATTTCTGCTAATATTTATATATGATGCTAAAATGTTTTAATTTTATTAAAAAATTTAAGTTTGTGGGAAGGATGAAAAATTTTCTAAGGAACTTAAAAATTTATTTGTTCTCAATTGTGCTTCAAATAAATTTGATTTTAATTTGAAGAAAAATGATCATGTATGAAGTTCTATTAGGGAAGAAAAATTTTGAATATAGAAATGAGTAAGAGAATTTAGTTAAAATTTATAGTAATGAAGAAAAACTTAAAGTTAAAAATTTTTAGTGTGGAAAATGTTAAATATAGTGTAACTATCTTTAGTAGGAACAATTGTATTTTTTTAAAAAATTTAGCAGATTTAGATTTTTTTTTCAAAACCTAAATTTATTTTATTGAAAATAATTTTTAAAACTATTAATATGTTTTTAAGTGAAAGAAAAATATCAATTTTTTGCTTTAGGAAAGGAAGAGTGGGATTCAAAATCATTAAAGGTCTATCCAGATATAGTAATCATTGCCTGAAAAAGAAAAGAAAAATAAAAAAGAAAAGAAATAGAAAAATAAAAATTAAAAAGAAAAAGAAAAGAAAATTTGAAAAAGGGAGGAGAAGCTTGAGGATTAGTGCCTAATCAAAAATTGGTTTCACATCTGATCTTTTTAAAGTATAAGACTTGAGAAACTCTTAAGCTTAAGGATATAATATGGTAAGTAAAATTATGCTTAAAAAAATTTTTTAAGTGGAGAAGATAAAATACCTAAAATCTATTTTTGGATAATCTACAATATTTATGAATTAGATAGAAACTCATATTTTCATATTTTTTTAACTTTAAAAATTTCTAAACTCTAAGTTGGTCTCATTTACTAATATTTTTTCTAGTTGGACTACTATACTTCTACATCAAAATTTTGGTAACTCCTAAAGAAACTCATATACATCATCTACTTATATTGTTTTTTAAAGATTGAAGGGTCACTTGAGGACAACTAACATTATAAGTTTGGGAGATTTTAATACACCTAAATTATATAGTGTTTTTTTACACATTTTTATACCTGTTTTTTAGATATTATACTTTAATGAAATATAGTTGAGTGTTTTTCTCTCAGATACAATCAAATGGATGAAAATGCTAAAAGGAGTGAAAAATTGGAGTAAAAATGTAGAAAGGTGCAAAAATGAACTGGGGCGCCCAGGACTGACGCCTACACGCCAGAGTCTCGCTCCTAAGCATCAGGTACCTCGCTTAAGCACTAAAAGTAGTTATTTGATGATTTATTGAATTTAGACAAATTTTTGAAGAGGTTTTTGAAGTAACCCTTGGTGAAAATGTGAGAAATTCCCATGGCACGAAAATTCATTTAATTGGCTTTTGAAGAGACAAATTCTAGAAGATTCATTGAATGGAGACACATTTTGAAGGGACACCAAGACACTTTTATATTGTTATTAAATAAGTCTTGGATCATCAAAGAAAACCGTCAAGGGCCAACCATCCATCAAATTTTACAGCCATCATCCATCCAAGTAACAGCCGCCGCCACCGTCGACCACTTTCTTTTATTTTGAGTGTTAATTTGTATTGTGAGTGAAGGAAGAGAATTCAAAGGAACTTCAAGACATTTGGTGGAGAGGATTTGAGATAAGTGTTTATCTTTATGACTACACTTGGTTTTAATTTAGATTTTTCTGTTTGTGTGCATGATTTCTACTTTTAAACTCATGTGTGGTTGAGTTTTCTCCATGGATTCTGAGTAATTTTCTTTATATTTTTCCTTAAAATGATAAGTGGTTAAGTATTTAAAGGATTTTTTTTTGAAGTATTAGACTTCGATGTTGGAATATGTTGTGATAATTTGAAACCTTGCACTTAATTTACTTCTTGATTTGGTTAATTAAGATGTTGATACCTGTTGTGAGAACATATAAGATCTGTGATTGTATTATCTTAGTCAACAAATGGTTAGAATTACATATTGATTTCATGAATGAGAATGTAGTTCATGGGGTTGAGTGCAAATAAATAGGGAAATAAACTTTTCAAGGGTATAGAATTAGAGGACTTTAGAGTGACAGGGTAAATACCCCCAATTTGATTTATAATTTTAGGTCTTGATACGAGATGTTAGCCCATAGGTGGAGGGAGAAGAGGGAACTCTAGAGTGAGGGTTAGTATCTTCCCTACCTAACCGGTCTTCAACACTATTCAAACCATAGATTAACCAACATTATTTATAGCATCTCTAATAATTGTAAAGAATATCATTTCTCCTATTTGACACAACACGTTTAGCATACTTCGACAATAGAATTTTTATACTTATTACTGATTCATGATAATAAAAAAGATATTTTATTTATATAGTCTTCATCTTGCAAATATTTTTTGAAGTTAATTAGTTATTTACTTTATTTTCATAAATAAAAAATTACAAAAAGAATCGAATTTTCATTTCTATTGTAGCCTTTTAAGTTTAAGTAAGAATATTTTGTGAAGTAAACTTTTGTCATCTAAAATTTTTAGTTTCCTAAAGTGCATATTGTTAATCTCTTTGTGGGTTCAATATTTGGAGTTTAATCGAAAAGTTTTATATTACTTGATAATGATACGTATACTTGCGTAGTATCTCATATTTAAATATTATAATTGTATTTTTATTTGTTTCATAGCAAAAATTTCACTTAGCTTTTGTTTTGGATCTATTGTTTGACTTTGTTGTAAATTAATAATAACTATTAAGAAAATGAAGCATATAATCACATACATCGCATTTTACATTTATATAGAAAGTCGGGATCTCATAATGGAATGAGCTTTTCGGTCAATTTCGAAATGTGGGCTCTTTGATCTTGGTTATATGGGTACTCCTTTCACTAGGTATAGAGGTAACATTTTTGAAAAGCTAGATAGGTTTCTTGGTAATGAACATTGGATGATGGTTTATCCTATTTTTTCTATGACTCATCTGTATATCATTTGTTCTAATCATGTTCATGTCTTGACTATTCTTAATCTAAATAGTAGACATCGAGTTTATCAATTTATATTTTTAAATTTTTGGACTTTGCATGATTCTTCTTTACAATTTGTTAAAGATAATTGGGCTTGTGAGATCCTTGCTAACCCTGGCAAAAGGTTATGGCTTTTGCATAAGCATTTGGTTAATTAAATCCATAGCTGGAATAGGGATTCTTGTAGGAATATTCATTCTATGATTTTATCTGCTGAGGATAAATTAAAAACTTTTGAAAAAGCTTATTAGGATGATCTTACTGATCATAACCTTTTCTTGGTTGGTCAAGAGAGACTTGTGGTGGCTATTAATATGGAAGAGGCTTACTTTAAACAAAAGGCTATGAGTCAATTCTTTGTGAATAAGGAACATATTACTGCTTTTTTTCATGTGTTTATCAAGAAACGTAGATTTATTAACAACATCAATAAGATTAAGAATGACAAAGGTATTGTACTTTGTTCCTATAATGTTATTGAAACTGATGAGGTTAACTATTTTTCTAATCTTCTTAATTGTGATGATAGTGAACTTGCTTCTATTGATGTATCTCTCTTTGTTGATGATTTTATGTATGCTTCTAACATTTCTCTTCATAATATTCTTGATGTTGTTGAAATTAAAGTTTCTTTGGACAACATTGACGGCAATAAGTCTGCTAGACCTGATGGTTTTCCAGCAACTTTTTATCAAAGTTGTTAGGATTTTATTAAAGAAGATCTTATTGGAGCTATGCAGGATTTCTTTAGAGGGATGGTTATCCCCAAATATTTTAATCTTATTCTTATTCCTAAATACAATGTGGGTCTAAGTTGGAAAGCTTATAGACCTATTAGTCTTAACACTGTGGTGTCTAAATTTTTTTCTAAAGTGGTGGCTCATAGACTTCAACCTTTTATGGATAAATTGGTTTCTAGAATAAATCTACTTTCATTAAAGGTAGGTTTATTGGTGATAATGCTCTTATTGCTCAAGAATTATGTCTTCATATTGAAAAAAAAGGGAGAGGAGGTTATGTTACTTTTAAAATGAACATTAAAAATCTTATGATGTTCTTAGATGGGAGTTCATTACGAAAGTACTTCATGCTAAAGGCTTTAATATGGTTTCTTGTAATATTATTAAGAGGATCTTGGTTGGTAATTTTTACTTTACGCTTATCAATGATACTAAATGTGTTTTTTTCAATTCTATCTGAGGTCTTATATAAGGAGATCATCTTTCTCCTTTTCTTTTCATTTTGGGTTTTGAATTTCTTTCTTGACATCTTAATAAGATTTTTCATAGGTATCCTAGTATGATGTACAATGATAAATGGTTGTCTCGTATTAATCATTTAGCATATTTCGATGACCTTATTATTTTCCCTAATGCTTTTAAAGGTTTTATTAAGAGATTGTGGAAGGGTTTGTAGCATTTTCAAGATGCTTCAGGGCTTATGTTCAATCCCAACAAATGCAATTTTTATTGTTCTAAAAGGGTTTCTATTCATAAGAAGAAGTGGATTCAAGATTTCACTGGTTGCGCCACGGGTGATCTTTCTAAGGTTTATTTGGGTTTCAATTTATTTAAAGGAAAAAGGAAACTACATATTTCTTATTCTATTATTGATAAAGTTAAGAAGAGAATTCTTTTTTGGGAAAATCTTCTTCTTTCTTATGGTCGCAACTAACTTTACTTGATGGTATACTTCTATTCCTTTATTTACTTTATGTTTCATGAAGATGCCTTTAGGTATTTGTAAAAAAAATGGAAGGTATCTTTATTAAGTTCTTATAGGCTGGTAAAGATACCAAGCTGCATTGGATGTGCTAGAATAAGATGTGTAAACCTACCACTAAATATGGTCTTGGTTTTTGATTTCTTGTGGATACCATGTAGGTCAATTATATGAAGATGTGGATGAAGTTTTGTAGTGGAAATTCTCTCTGGGCTAAAATGATGAAACAAAAATACTGTGAATTTGATCATTCTTTGGCTAGAACTAGTAAATCTTGGTATTCTTATGTTAAAAAAGGTATGGTTGATGTGGCTAAATGTACTAAAAATCTTCTTTGTTGGGATATAGTTTGGGACTTTGCAGTTTTTTTTGTGAAGATTAGTTTGGGCAAGGTCCTTTAGCTGATTATTACAGTGGTCCTTTTGATATTGATCTGATGGTGAAGGATGTTTAGACTGAGAATGACTAGAACATCTCCCAACTTGTTGAGTTGATATGTAAGGATAATGCCATCCAGATTACTAAAATTTCTAGCACTATGGGCCCTGATTTGTTAAAATTAAAGTTGTTCTAGGTAAATCTGCTTATAAATTTTTTTCCCAATCTCTCATCTTCTCCAATGGTTTGGATATTCATTAGGTGGGAATACTTTGGTAAAATCCACTCAGTCTTTTTTTTCTTTTGGATACTTCTACATAAAATAGTACCTACAGATGATATTTTAAAATTTAAGGGTCTTCGGTTACCCTCTATCAGTTATTTGTGTAAGAATCTTGAAGAGTGCCTGGAACATTTATTCTGTCAACGCTCTTTTACTATTGCACTTTGAGATATGGTTTTCTCCTTGTTTGATTTTAATGGGAATCGTTTGAACAACACTTTTATTTTTAGTTTGATGATGAGTGGAAGAAGAAGGTAGTATTCTTTTTTCTTTTATTCATATAGTTTTCTTTTGGTATATCTGATTAGCTAGTAATGAATGCAAACATGATGGTAAAGTGGTTTCTCCTTCTAATTGTTTCTCTTCTATTAAAGGTTTTGTTTATAAAATGTTGAAATTTGGTAAGTTTACTGCTTCTCCTCATCATAGTGTCCTGAACATGTTACGTAAGTTTCGGATTGAGTATGATAGAAAAGGTAAACCTGTTATTTAGTTGATTATGTGAAAAGCTCCTATGTAAGGTTATCTAAAGCTTAATACTAATGGCAGTTGGTCCCCGATCGCTGCTGGTAGAAGTGGTATTTGCAGAAATTTTACTTGACATTTTCTTTGTTGGTTTTTTGCTTATGTTATTGCCTCTAATCCTATTATTGTAGAAGCTCAAGCAATGATTATAGGTTTGGAGATCACAGTTAGATTTAGTTGGCATAATATTTATATTGAAATGAATTCCATAGATTTATGGCTTTATTGTTGCAGGAAGAAGGGATATCCTTGAAACCTTATTCTTCAATTAAAGAGAAATTTTCCTCTTATGAATTTTATATAGGTTGTCGGGCTTTTATACACTGTGAAGGTAATAAATGTGCAGATTGGGTTGCAAATATGGCTTAAAGTCACAAGTTGGCACTTTTTTTCTAATGCGACTTCTTGTAGCTCTTTTGCAAAATATGGTAATAAATGTGCAGATTGGGCTGCAAAATATGGGTTCTTGTAGCTCTTTTACAAAAATTGTTTGTTTGATTTCTCTATTCTTGTGGTTTGTGATTCTAGTTTGTTGTTCTTGTTTGTTCTTTGGGTATTTTGATGATGTATTCTACTGTTAAACCGTCTCATGTTAAAGAAGCTCAATGCAAATTATATGCATGCTAATAATTATTTGTTTCCTATTAATTTCAAGAACCATATGGTAGAAGGCTCATCAACCCGGTTACTGAAAAAAGCAATGAGAAAGAATGGAAAGCCAACATTGTTTTATCAGGAAGAAGAGTTGAATGCTCTTGCAGATCCTTTTAAATTTACATTAGTTGGTAAATCTACTTTTGCTCATCCTAGAATGGAAGTTATCAAGAATTTTTTTGCATAATTGAGATTTATTGATTGGTGGAATGTGGGCTTGATTGATGAAACACATCTTGTGATTCTATTGGAACAGGAGGTGGATTATACTTCTTTGTTTTCTAGGAAGGTTCTACAAATTGAGAGGGTGAACATGAAGATTCTTAAAGGAAAATAGAATTTAATCCTAAAGATGAACCTCTTATTGGGCATATTTAGTTTCAGTTTCTAGGTTTGAAGCTTCACCTTTTTAATATGAAATTTATTTATTCTTTGGGGGCTATTTTTGGGTCTCCTATGAAGGTTAACTAGGCAACTCTCATTCTTCGAGGCATGTTGCTTGGGTGATGGTGGAAAGGGATTTTACGATGCCTTTTTTTGATACTGTGTGGAAAGGCGGTGCTAATTATGAATATTGGCAAACCGTTAAGATGGAGTAAGTTCCTCCTTATAGTGGTAAATATATGTTTGGGCATTACCTTGCTAAATGCTATGGAGCTCATCTAGATTTGAAAGAAGGTATTCGTAGAAGGTTTGATAGCATGAATTTGAACAAAGAAAGTGACAGGGTGGTGGTTCATTATGTGGATGGGGGAATTCTTGAGGTGGAGTACTGTAGATTTAATCTAAATAATAAAGTTGATGTGATTGTTGGGAAGGATGGTGGTTTGGAGTCTCATATGGTTAATCCTTTGGAGGGAATTAATCCTTCAAGAAAGAATGTTTGTTTGGAATTAGTTAATGATAATGTTGAGAATGGTATGAGGGAGGAGCATGGGAGAGATGTTTCTATTGTGGGTGAGCTGGATGTTTTGAATAATGATACAAATAATGTGGTTCAATATAGAGTTATGGATTCTCTTGAAATGAATAATAACAAAAGGGTTAAATTGCTTAATTTGACTAATGCTGATAGTAGTATAATTCTTACTAGAGCTGAACTTGAAGAAAATTAGTTGACTCAAAGATCTTCAAGAAAATGAAAAATTAAAGGAATAATGGATTAAATATCTAAATCATGAGGTTGCTTAGTTTCAACTTTATGGAGAAGGAAATGTGGATAATTTTAGCTCTCCTCTTTCTAGGTCTACTAGAGGGAATAAGGATTAAATGATGTTAAAATTTTTGGTGTGGAGTGTTAGCCAGGTGTGGTCAAAGTGGATGCCTCTAATAGATTAAAAAAATTGATCGGTGCTCATAATTTAAAAATCTTCAGCATCCTTGAAACTATTGTAGCTTCTCAAAATAATGAAAAGCATATGAAGATGATTGGTAATTTTTAATCTTTATGTTAACATTATTAATAGGATTTGGTTTATGTGGAAAGCTGAACTTAAGGTGGACATTCTTGTACATCATGCTCAATTCCTTCATGTGAAAATCTATAATGATGGGACTTTCTTCTGTCTAATTATGGTCTATGCAGGTTGCCATAGAAAAGATAGATCAGAGTTGTAGAATCCACTGTGCTCTATTAAGCTCGATAGGGTGGCTTGGTTAGTGCTGGGTGATTTTAATCTTATTACGTTTGTTCAGTAAAAGAAAGGTGGAAATACTTCTAATATGAATCTTATTACTAATTTTTCTGAGGCTTTGTTTGATGATGGTTGGTTTAATTTGGGGCATAAAGGATGCCTTTTCACTTGGTCTAGAGGTAATGTTTTTGAAAAGCTTGACAATTTTTTGGCTAATGAATATTGGGCTAATGCTTTTTAAATAAGTTTGGTTTATCATCTTACTATGATTGCTTCTAATCATGTTCGTCTTCTTCTAGAAGAGAAGAAGTGTACTAAACCTTCTGTGCGCTGTACATCTAAAATATATAGTGTTTTTATATACATTTTTATGTCTATTTTTGAGATATTGCACTTTAATGAAAGTAAATTTTGTGTTTTTTCTGTAGGTACAATCAAATGGATGGAAAATGCTAAGAGGACTGAAAAATGGTCAAATTTGGAGCAAAAATGAAGAAATGTGCAAAATGAACTAGGGTGTCTGACAACGACTTTATATATGCTTAAAAATATAAGTAATTAATACTGCTGCTAAAAGATTTAATTCCTCAGCAACTGTACCAAACCTTAAGAACAGTTATAGATTCGATAAAGATGGATGTAAAAAATATGCAATAATTGTAAAGTCACATTTATCAACGCAAGTATACGTATCGCTCAAGTAATATAGGGCTCTACTGGAGTCCTATATATCGATCCCATAGGGAGTAATATTAGAACTACAAACTAAATTTTGGAAAAGCAATACTCAATCGCAACAACGAAATTCAATTTGCTTATCTGTCACTAATAGGAAATTGAAATAAATATGTAATTTTAATAACTCTTAAATAACTAATTATACTAATAAGGGTTTTAATGTGATATTCAATATATAAGAAAGCATCTTTCTCCTTGTCAAGAAATTATAGTGAATGAATAAAGTGAATCAGTTCAAATCGTATTGTGCCAAATAGGAGCATACTGATTCTTTACCCTTTGGTCCAGGCCTAAAAAACATTGACTAATCGTACGCTTATTTAATGAATCTGCAGCTAGGCTGGGAGGATACCGACTCTCACTTCGGAGCTCCCACGTTCCCCTTGCCTGAGGGCTAACATCTACACTTCAGCACCCAAATGATAGAACCGAATTGGGGATTTTAGTCTGTCACTCTAAAATCTCCAATTATATGCCCGATAATTTTACTTCCCTATTTATTTGCACCCAACTTCTAAGGGCTTTGACCTCACTGGATCTTGGATGTAATCTTCAATTTAGTTGTAAAACTCAATATATTTTAACAAATCAATAAGCCAGATTGAATGTAAATTAAGATTGAAGTAAAAATATCATCACAATTTCTTTAACATTTTCATGGCTTCACAAATTCAAATCACTATTTCACAAATCTCAAGACAAGAAGAAAGACAGAAATTACTCAGATCTCATGGGGAAAACACAATAAAACTCAACATTCATATATAAAATCAAAGTCATACAAACTACAACAATAAATAAACTTATCTCTAATTTCTCCCCAAGAAAACTCCTTGAAGTTCCTCTGAATCTCTTCCTTTCTTTACATCACACAGAATTCCTCTTTGAAGCGGCAAGGAGGAAGAAATCTATTACTTTCCCTCCACTCTTACAATCTATTGAAGAATTCCTCACAATTTAGACTCTCTACCAAACATTAATGGAATCTCTCCAACCTTCAGGACCTTTCTAACATCCAGGACCTCTCCCATTTTTGGCCAAAATCTTCTTTTAAAGTTGTGGATGAGCTTTCCCAAGAGTTGCCTAAGCACCCCTCCAAAATTCGTCCTCATCCAATGCCTACTTGGGCATAACCGCCGAGCTCGCCGTCGGCGACTCGAGGCCGCCATCAGCGGGCCTTTTAAGTGAATTAATTCTCGAGTCTCGGGAAAATCTCATCGTCAGCGCCCTAGTTCAAAGCTTCACATTTTGGTCCTTTTCGCTCCAAATTCGCTCGTTTTTGCATATTTTTGCTCCAATGACCCTAATTCATCATTCCTGCAATAAAACATCAAAAATACCTTTCTTTAAAATGCAATATCATCAAAAATAGTATAAAATAGGTATGAAAATCTCAACATATTTTCCTTTGGTCAAAATCCCCCAAACTTAACTATTACTTGTCCTCAAGTAATTTTAGTACTACATAAAATTTATGGTCTATTGTAGTAAAGTTTTAGTTCAGAAATACTATAAGTTTGATTTAGATAAATATCATAGTGAGATTTTCAGAAAAAAAAAATTCAAGTAATTAAATTAACTTTGTAGCTACAAGATTATCTAGTCATCAAGTTTAAGAGTTCTAGTATTCTATTCATTTTAAGAATGACTATATGTTGCAATATTAAGTTACTTAGAATATCCAAAGGAAAGGATTTTCATGAGAATAATACTAGTAAAATATCTAATCCATAAATATAAGTTTAGGAATGTATTTAGGTTTTCCCTTTAGGTAGGTCCAGTGAAGCCAATTTCTTATTAGGCATATCCTCAAGCTTCTCCTCACTTCTATCTTTTTTTTATTTCTTTTCTCTTTTTCATTTAGATTGTTTTCAATCCTATATATTTTTATTTTCTTTTCAGGGATTGTTGTCAATCCTTTCTTTTTTCTTTTTCAAGTGAGGATTGCTATATCTGGATAACCTTCAATGATTTTGAACATCACATTTCTTTCCTTAAATTTGAAACTCAAAGCATTCCCTTACCTTATAAATATTTCATAGCTTTTACATCATTGAGCCCCAATCTTTTTTTCTCAAATGAATATCAAGATTCTTAATACTTTAAAATATATTTTCCTTTACTTTAAATAGTTAACTATAATCTTATTCTCTTATTTTAAATATCTTAAGTTACAAAATTAATTTTCATTACAGAAATATTTCTTTAAATCTACCATAATATTTAAATAGCTACAAAATATAGTTACCTGAATTAAATTCACTACATAAAATTATATAAATAATTTTTGAAAATAATTAAATAGAGGGCATCTAATAGTTAATCTTTTTCTTCCCTCCCCCAAACTTAAATTTTCAATATAAAATGATACAGGTGGATAGAAAAACTCTAAATATAAATCATACCTCAGTATTTTAGGCATTTTTATCATTCTGAAATTTTTGCAGTCCTTCTCAAAATTTTTACTTCATCTGGTCTGTAACATTAGAAGCTTTTTACACATATAAATCATTAGAGAAATTGCTGGGTGATGAAATTTTGAAATAAGTACAAAACTAAAACATTAAACAAACACGATATTCCCTAATACAACCACAATACTAAACAAAAAAATTACAATTAAAATGCAAAATAAAAATCACATTACATTACAATCCATAAAATACTACTCAACATCTATTATACTACACATACAAATTTAACTACCACACTAACTTTATAAAAAAAATTTAAAATCATCCAAGTACCACATAACAATAAAAATGAAAGTTCAAATACACACAAACATCCATTTCTATTACAAAATATCACAAAAATAAAAGTACAAGTACATCAATTACTATCAAATATCAAAATCCCAAACCATGTCTTCATCTCCTTGATCAGCAGGTGGATTGAGTTGATATTGTGTATATCAGGGGCACTTAGGGAAAGTAACATCAGGCTCACCTCTGTAGTGTCGCGCCTGAGCTTCATGATAAGCTACCTCAAAATTTGAATTCCTTTGAAGGTACTCACTATCATAATCATGTCGACGTTCTAAATCTCCAATCCTTTCATTTATTAATTTTATGCTCTTCCACTGCAAGGTCAACTCATTCATCAAATCAGTCAAAATAGGAGAACTAGAAGGTGGAAGGTCATAACTTGTAGAGAGGACATCTAGTAGAATGTTCTTGACTCCTACTTCCAGCTCTCTATTTCTCATGGGATTCATAAGTTTTCAAATTAGCTCTACTAATGGGTTTCATAGGTTAAACCCATTTCTCATCTCCTCCAGCTTCCACTCCAGAAAGTTGGTAAAGTGCATAAATAAGGTCAAGAAGTCCTAGACCTCCACTTGTTTCACTCCTTTTTGGTAGTCATAATATTCTTAAAACTAATTCTCCCCACATTTATATTTATGTTATTCTGAATACAAAAATTCAGAATAGTTCTATCTCTAGTTACCTCACTATTGTGATAAGTCAATAACAGAGTAGATGAAATAAAATAGTGTCACACCTTAGAGGTGGCAATCAACATGAAAGCAGAAAAATTTAACCGTTCTCATTGCTTAATCTTCCACGTTCCTTTCCCATCAGTGAGAAAGTTGATCACATCATTCAACGGGCCTTCGATAGTACTGAAGGATTCATAATGGCAGTTATAAAAGTCTGGGACTTCGTAAAAGGTGTTAATGCGGGCGACATTAAATTCAACAGGAATTCCCAGCATTTAAACGATTTCATCTTCAGAATAGAATACATTGGCATAGAATTCTTTCACAATATTTGCATCGGCCTTATTGGTGGTGTAACAGAAGTTTTCTCACCTCCACTCGGTAATAACTCGTCCAATTTCTCCTCCCAGACTCTCAAAAACTAGATCTTGTATGCATTTATTTCCTTCAAATACATAAGTAAATTTTGATTGAGCCTTCGCATTGATGAAGCGAGACTCGTCGAACTCAAGTCATCTATGTTGTCGTGGAGCCATTTAAATCTAATCACAATTATAGAAAAATTCCAAAATATACTTCAAATATGCAAATAATGGCTTCCAAAAGTAATTCTAAGAGTTCAACATTAAGTTCCATGAACTTCTTCCCAATATTTTCTTCAGATTCTCAAATTTTTCAGATCTCCTCAATATGGAAGAAATCCATGGTGAAAATCAAATATTTTTAATTTGGAGTGAAGCTCTTACTTAAAGATGATCAAATCCGGTGTCAAAAAACCTGAAATCGCCCCAAATCCAAGATCTCTCATGCCCTAGGTCAAAAATCGCGGTTGACTGGTCAAAATCAGGGTTAAAGGTGTTTTTTTGCGAGCTCTCCGTCGGCGGGGTGTTCAGCACCGTCAGTGCGCTCTATTGAAATTTGAACATAACTCTCAGGAAAAATCAGTCAATGGCGCATCGAGGGCGCCGTTTGCGGGCTCAGTTGATTTGGTTCAATTTCTGGATTTTTGCAATTTCGATCAATTTCAAGCCTCAACGACATTCGTTCAATCATTATAGACATAATTTTAAGTGATTAAATGATGTACTTATCACAAATAAACTTTCACAACACAAAACATCACATTTATATATAAATTCCAAGGGGTACAATATACGTTACATAACACACCTAAGTTTGGTATTTTCTCAATCTCAATACATTAATTCAGCATCGCAATCCAAGCCACAACACTCAAAACGCTGAAAAAAAAATATCCTATGCTTAGTCTCAAATATACAGAGATCTAAAAACATAATTCTAAAGCAAAGCAAATGCAAAGTTCAAATCAAATTACATACATAGAGACAGGTAGCAATATAAATCTACTATTCATCAGATTCAATACTAGATTCTCTTCTGAGATCACCCATTTATTGCGCATGAACGAAGAGGTTGTAGAAGGGTCGATATGGAAATTCTTCAGTAGAATCCTCTTCTATTAATTTCATCCTCCTCATCAGTCGTATCAAACTATCTTCTAAATGTTCAGAGTGCTCAAAATGTTCTTTCATCCTCCAGTCTAGATGATCAAATAAATCAGAGATATTATTAATTGTATTTATGACGTTTTATACCTCCTTCTCCAATTTCTTGATTCTGCGCAGGATCACCAGAGTCTTGTCAGGAACTAAGGGTTGAACTGGCAATGAATTCTGAGATGCTTGATCTACCACAATAGTCATGTCATTTTCATCTTCAAAAGCTGGGAATCTCTCAGTTGGGTCCAAAGGCTTCCAAGGTAAAAGTACATTTTCCAAATTTTCGTAGGGTACTAGGAACTGACTGCAAAATGAGAAAATTGTGGAAGGGTGTCCAAGCCTATAAGTTGATCCATGAACGATCAAGCCCAAACCAACTTCACAATTATTGATCTAATATCGATCGGCAGTCCCCTTTGGATGCAGTAATTCAAAATAGCACTTTCTTTAGAAACTTTACCGATCTTCATTGTCGGTAACAGTTTCGCAGAAATGAAGAAGTGCCAGTGTTTTGAAATGGGATTTAGGAGTGTCACAGAAAAACTAACATACCCATTTTCTCTCATTTGTCAGCCCTCAGTTTCGCCCGCTAAATATTGGTAAATCTCATTCATCTGGTTTCTTGTCTGAATGAAGTTGTAATAGTGGTAGAAAAGAACGTTCTCGATCATGTATAATTTGTTGATCCGTGTAGGAGTGAAAGTTATTCATCTACCTCGCACATAAATGACTCCCTGGTTGATTCCGTGCAAATTTGCATAAAATTCCTTTATCACAAAAACAACCACGGCGGCGGTAGTATAGCACAACACTTCCCATCTTCGCCGCACTATCATCTCTTCAATTATCGTAGAGGGATTATTCAATCCACGATTTACAAATCCTCGTTTCTTGATCAATCTTTTCTTCGTCAGTACCTTGTTGAAGATTCGTTGCGCTTCTGCACTAATAAACTTTCGTCGATTGAACACTCGCATTATGGGATTATCAGGGGAATTGGATGACATAGGAATGAAATTGGTGGAGTTTCACTTTGTTTTTGGGGAAATATGAACTTAGGAATCAAATTTGGGAGTTTAAAAGGGTAACTCCTGCTCAAAAACCTCAAAAAACTGTCATTCAAACTCCAGAAACTGCCATCTCCCCAGTCTCACCGTCAGCGAGGTCGAGGGCGCCATCAGTGAGCCTTTTGTATTTATTTTGCTTGGACTCTCGGGAAAAACCAGCCGTCGGTGCCCAAGGAAAAAATTGCACAGTTTCGCTCTGGTCCAAATGCGTTCTAATTTTTCTCTATAGATCCAATTTTTATGATGATTCAAGGGTAAATAAGACTAGTAGAGCTTAATACTACCACAAACTAACGATAATTTCAAATAAAAACTACTACAATCACAATAAAAATAAAGATATTTATGGGCTGCCTCCCATAAAGAGCTTGGTTTAACATCGTCAGCCCGACCTATTCAAGTGTTATGCTGGTTGACTGATCATTAAAACTTCTTTAAAATTTGGTCTTTTACCCTCAAAATATGGTTTTAATCTATGTCCATTTACTTTAATCTATTTCCAGTCTTCTGATCTTCAATTTCAATAGCTCCGTAAGTATAAACTTGAGTCACAGTAAAGGGTCCTAACCAACGAGATTTTAATGTCCCAGGAAATAACTTTAGTCTAGTATTGTAAAGCAAAACTTCTTGTCTTGGTTTAAAGTTCTTCTAGTTAATCTTCTGATCATGCCATAACTTTAGTTTCTCCTTATAAATTCTTTCGTTATCATAAGATTCATTTCTTAATTCTTCCAATTCATTCAATCTCTTCTTACCAGCATCTTTCAAATTATAATTGAATTTTTTAATCACCCAATATGCTTTATGCTCCAATTCTACTTGTAAGGGACAAGTCTTTCAAAAAATCAGTCTGTAAGGAGTCATTCCAATAGGATTTTTATAAGCAGTC
>NEWO01000701.1:31965-71334 GCA_003013225.1 Phalaenopsis aphrodite
TTTATCAATCCCAAAATGTCCTCCAAATTCAGAATCATGACATTTCTGAATAATTAGCTCAGTTTCTTCATAAGGTACACATCTTCTCATAATCAGATCCTTACATTATTTATATAAATAAGGCTCATCCCAAAAATATGCTTTCGCAACATGAATGAATTTTCTTTGTTGTTGCAGTGTCACATTAGGTGGCAAAATATCACTTACAATATAGTTAACAATATCAACATATCATGGTATTTTTCACTCATTAATATTATAAAATTGTTCATCATGGAAACTGTTTGTAATTTCATTGTCAGTGTTAGATAATTCATGATTTTCTAATCTTGACAAATGATCAGCAATTTGATTATCAATTCCATTTCTATCAATAACCACAAGATCAAATTCTTGCATTAAAAGTATCCATCTAATCAACCTTGGTTTGGCATCCTTATTTTGCATTAGCTAGCAGAGTGATCAGTGTGCACAACACATTTAGCTCTAATTAAATAAGATCTAAATTTGCCCAAAGCATACACAATGGTCAGTAACTCTTTTACAGTAATGGTTAGTTAATTTGTGTATCATTAAGAGTTTTACCAGCGTAATATATAACTTTAAAAATGTTTTCATACCTTTGTCCAAAGACAGCTTCAATAGCATAATCACTAGCATCACACATTAGTTCAAATGGTTTCTCCTAGTTAGGTGAAACTATAATAGGGGTTTTGATTAATTTTACCTTTAATAACTCAAAGGCATTTAAACAGCTTTCAGTAAATTCAAATTTCTTGTCTTTTTCTAAAAGTTGGCATATAGGTTTAGTAATTTTTGAAAAATCTTTAATAAAACACCTGCAAAAACCAACTTGTCCAAGAAAATTTCTAACCTCTCTTACATTAGTAGGAGGTGTTAGTTTAGACATAACTTGATGTTTTTGCATGGTCTGCTTCCATACCATCTTCCGAAATTTTATGCCCTAACATGATTCCTCCTGCAACCATAAATTGACATTTCTCCCAATTCAGAACCAAATTAGTTCTTTCACAAAACTCTAAAACCTTTTCAAGGTAATTTAAGCATGCGTCAAATGATGTTCCAAATACAGAGAAATCATCCATAAATACTTCTAATCGATCATCAATTAACTTACTAAATATAGACATCATACATCTCTGGAATGTTGCATGTGTGTTACATAGTCTAAAAGGCATTCTTCGAAAAGCAAAAGTTCCAAAAGTACTAGTAAATGTTATCATTTCTTGATCCTCAGAAGCAATAGGAATTTGATGGTAACTGGTATATCCATCTAAAAAATAAAAATATTTGTGCCCAGCAAGTCTATCTACTATTTGGTCTAAAAAGGGTAAAGGGAAGTGATCTTTCGTAGTGGTAGTGTTTAATTTTCTATAATCAATGCAAATACGCCACCCAGTAACTTGTCTGATAGGTATTAATTCATTATTTTCTTTTATCTCAACAGTCACTGCTCCTTTCTTAGGAACACAATGAATTGGACTTACCCACGCACTAACTAAAATAGGATATATAATTCCAGTGTCTAACCATTTCAAAATTTCCTTCTTAACTACTTCTTTCACCATTGGGTTTAATCTCCTTTGTGGATCAACTCTTGGTTTATATTGTTCATCTAATATAATTCTGCGCATACATATCGAAGGATTGATTCCCTTAATATTAGCTAAGGTCCAACCAAAAGCTTTATTATATCTTTTCAATGTATCTAACAGTTTTTGCTCTTGCAAATCATTTAATTCTGAAGATATAATAATAGGTAATGTAGATGAGCCTCCTAGAAACACATACTTCAAATGGCTCAGCAATATTTTCAACTCAAGTTCAGGTGGTTTTATAATTGACAGAACTAGATTCTTGTCAGCATTTTTTGTAATATCCAGCATCTGAAATCTTTCCTAAACATAATATAATTCTTCATTTTCTAATTCATCAAATTGTTCTTTCTCTTCAAAACATTCTTTAAAATGTTCATTCAATAGATGTTCACTAATTTCCATGCGAAAACATTCATTATCTCTTTCAACAACAGGTTATTTCATAGATTTCGTAATGTTAAAAGTCACTTCTTGATCGTTAACTCTCATAGTTAATTCTTATTTTTGAACATCTATCATAGCTTTTCCAGTAGCTAAAAATGGTCTCCCTAAAATGATAGATATTTCTTCATCTTCCTCCATATCTAAAACAATGAAATCCACATGAAAGATAAATTTATCAACTTTTACTAACACATCTTCTATAATTCCCTTAAGATATGTAAATGAACGATCTGCTAACTGAAGAGTTACAGAAGTAGGTGAGACTTCTCCTAATCCTAATCTTTTGAAAATTGATAGAGGCATAAGATTAATGCTCGCTCCCAAACCACATAATGCTCTTCCATAAAATTTTTCACTGATAGCACACGACATAGTGAAACTTCCAGGATCTTTTAATTTTTCTGGAAGCTTTTTCTGTATAATTGCACTACACTCTTCGCTAAGTGCAACAGTTTTGTTATCCATGAACTTCCTTTTCTTGTTCAGAATATATTACATAAATATCACATAATTGGGCATTTGCTCTAAAGCTTCAACGAAGGGAATATTTACCGTTAACTTCTTAAGAATTTCTAAAAATTTGGAAAATTGTTTATTCTATTGGTGTTGCTTCAATCTTTGAGGAAACAGTGGTAAAGGTTTCTCCACAGTAATTTTCATTGGTGTAAGTGAATATTATAATTCTGGGTATTCATGATCCTTTCCTTTTTCGGTATCCACTTTCTCTTTTTTAGTTTCTGTTTCTCTCTATACTCTTGTTTCCAATTCTTTTCCACTTCATAATTGTATCGCTTTTATCTGTTCTTTTCCTTGATCTTTAGGATTTGGTTCCACAGTACTAGGAAAAGTTCTCAATGTTCGGTTACTAAGCGCAGTAGCGATATGCCCTAATTGATTTTCAATATTCTTAATAGCAGTTCCTTGATTTTGTAATTGATTTCTTTGAATTTGTGATTGATTTTCTTAATTATGCAATTGTTGGTCCATGTTTAATATCAACTTTTCTATAGACAACTTCTTTTCTTTAATTTGAGTGTTACTGTTAAATCCTGAAGGATAAGAAGGTCTATAGTTAACATTTCCTTGGTTGGATGAATTTTCTAATGGGTTCACTGGGTTGTTTGCCCATTGTTGATTTGTAGAAGAATTGTTATTCCAATTAAAATTTAGAAGATTCTTCCAACCTGGGTTATAATAGTTAGAATAAGGGTTGTTGGGTTTATTAATAGCATTTAAAGTCTCATATGAAGGTTGAACATCCACAAATTGCCCAGATGAATTCTCTTCCATCATAAGAGGTGTTGAAGAATAATTCATCCCATAATGATCTAATTTCTTTGATATTGCAGCAATCTGTGAAGCTAACATAGATATTGCATAAGAATCATGGATACTAGCTACTCTTTTAGGATTTACCCTTTCAGAGGGCCATTGAAAATTGTTGGTAGTCATCTCTTCTATTAATGAATAAGCTTCATCAAAAGGTTTTGACATTAGAGAACCACCAGCCTCAGCATCTATCATTGATCTAAGTGATCCCACAAATCAATTATAAAAAGTTTGAATTATCAACCAATCTGGTATTGAATGATGAGGGTGTTTCCTAAGAAGATCTTTAAATCTCTCCCAAGCTTCGTATATTGACTCTCCATCAATCTGATAGAACGATGTTAAGTCATTTCTAAGTTTAGCAGTTTTAGATGGAGGGAAATATTTGGATAGAAATTTTTGTGAAAGTTCTCCCCAAGTTCTAATAGATCATGGTGCTAACAAATTTAACCACATCTTAGCCTTATCCCTCAAGGAAAAAGGAAAAAGTCTAAGTCTAACAGCATCGTTTGAAACTCTGTCATATTTAAAAGTAGCACACAGTTCTAAAAAACTAGCGAGGTGTAAATTAGGATCTTCATTTGGTGCCTCTGAATTGATTGTTTTGTACCATTTAGATAATATCAGGTTTAAGCTCAAATGAATTAGCAGCTACAACAGGATTTTGGATAGATAAGTGAATTTCATCTGCTAGAGGATTTGCATAATCTCGTAGGGGTCTAGGTTGGTGTTCATTTTCTATTCCTTGATTGTTCATTTTGTTTTCCATTGTATCAGAATTTATAGGTTCTCTTCTCAATCTTCTAATTTTTCTAACAGTGCGTTCTAATTCTGCATCGTAGGGTATATGATTTTCAGGTCCAAATTTATGCATACAATTTGAAATCAGTACACAGTAAAACAATCACCTTAATATGAAAATAAGTTACAATTCAAGTAAAAATTTTCTAATAATCCTAATTTGTCTGTTACTCTAATTGGATTTATTTTTACTCTCCAGCAACGACGCCAAAAACTTGACAGCGACTTTATATATGCTTAAAAATATAAGTAATTAATGTTGTTGCTAAAAGATTTAATTCCTCAGCAACCGTACGAAAACTTAATAACAGTTATAGATTCGATAAAGATGAATGCATAAAATATTCAATAATGGTAAAGTCACACTTATCAACGCAAAAATACATATCACTCAAGTAATATATGGCTCTACTGGAGTCCTAGATATCGATCCCACGGAGAGTAATATTAGAACTACGAACTAAGATTTTAGAAAAGCAATACTCAATCGCAACAACAAAATTCAATTTTCTTATCTGTCACTAATAGGCAATTGAAATAAAAATCTAATTTTAATAACTCTTAAATAACTAATTATACTAATGAGGTTTTTAATGTGATATTCAATATATAAGAGAGCATCAATTTTCTTGTCAAAAAATTATAGTGAATGGATAAAGTGAATCAGTTCAAATCGTATTGTGCCAAATAGAAGCATACCTATTCTTTACCCTTTGGTCAAGTCATAAACAACATTGACTAATCTTATGATTGTTTACTGAATTTGCGGCTAGGCTATGAGGATACCGGCTCTCACTTCGGAGCTCCCACGTTCCCCTTGCCTGAGGGCTAACATCTACACTTCAACTCCCAAATGATAGGACATAATTGGGGATTTTAGTCTGTCTCTCTGAAATCTCCAATTTTGTGGCACCCAACTTCCAAGGGCTTTAACCTCCCTAAATCTTGGATGTAATCTTCACTTTAGTTGTTAAACTTAACATATTTTAACAAATCAATTGGCCAGATTGAAAGTAAATTAAGATCGAAATGAAAAGATTATCACAACTTCTTTAACATTTTCATGGCTTCACCATTTCACAAATCTCAAGACAAGGAGAAAGACAGAGAAAATTACTCAGATCTCATGAGGAAAATACAACAAAACTCGGAATTCATATATAAAATCAAAGTCATACAAACAACAACAATAAATAAACTTATCTCTAATTTCTCCCCAAGAAAACTCCTTGAAGTTCCTTTGAATCTCTTCCTTTCTTTACAGCACACAAAATTCCTCTTCGAAGCGGCAAGGAGAAAGAAATCTCTCACTTTCCCTCCACTCTTACAATCTCTCAAAGAATTCTTCACAATTTAGACTCTCTACGAAACACTAATGGAATTTCTCCAACCTTGAGGACCTTTCTAACATCCAGGACCTCTCCAATTTTTGGCCAAAATCTTCCTTTAAAGTTGTGGATGAGCTTTCCCAAGAGTTACCTAAGCACCCCTCCAAAATTCATCCTCATCCAATGTCTAGTTGGGTATAACCGCCGAGCTCACCGTCGGCAGGCCTTCTAAGTGAATTAATTCTAGAGTCTCAGGAAAATCTCGTCGTCGGCACCCTAGTTCAAATCTTCACATTTTGGTCCTTTTCGCTCCAAATTCGCTCCTTTTTGCATATTTTTGCTCCAATGACTCTAATTCATCATTCCTGCAACAAAACATCAAAATAACATTTCTTTAAAGGACAATATCATCAAAAATAGTATAAAATAGGTATGAAAATCTCAACATATTTTCCTTTGGTCAGTGCCTAAGTGCCCAAATCAACACTTAAGCGCCAGGTACCCCACGCTTAAGCGCCAAAGTTAGTTATTTGAAGAAATAATAATTGGACTTTGAAGAGGTGTTTGAAGCAACCCTTGATAAAAACGTGGGAAATAACCCATGGACACAAAAATTCATTCAATTGGCTTATGAGGAGAAAAATTCTAGAAGTTTCATTAAATGGAGACACCTTTTTGAAGCAACACCAAGGCATCCCTTAGATGTTTATAAGAAAAGACTTAGATTATCCAGGAGAGGATGTCAGCAACCACCCACCAAAATTTCACATTACCACTGTCGCCGCCACCATCAACCACCTTTATATTATTTTATTTCATTTATTTTGAGTATTAGTTTGTATTGTGAGAGAAGGAATAGAATTCCAAGGAACTTCAAGACATTTGGTGGAGAAAAATTGAGATGAGTGTTTATCATTGAGACTACATTTGGTTTTTAATTTAGATCTCTTATTTGTGTGCATGATTTTGACATTTGAACTCTTGTGTGGTTGTATTTTCTCCATGAATTCTGAGTAGTTTTCTCTATATTTTTCCTTAAAATGATACGTTATTAAATGTTTAAAGGAAGTCGTGTGAAGTATTAGACTTTAATGTTGGAATAAATTGTGATGTTTCAAGACCTTGTACTTCATTTACTTCTTGATTTGGCCAATTAAGATGTTAATACCTGTTGTGAGAACATGTAAGATTTGAGATGGTTTTTTCTCAGTCAACAAATGGTTAAAATCACATATTGATTTCATGAGTGAGAATCTAGTTCATGGGGTTGAGTGGAAATAAATAGGAAAATATATTTTAAAGGGTGTAGAATTAGAGGACTTCAGAGTGACAGGCTAAAACTCCCAATTTGATTTATAGTTTTTGGTTTTGATACAAGATGTTAGCCTCTAGGTGGAGGGAGAAGAGGTAACTCTAGAGTGAGAGTTAATATCTTTCCTGCCTAGCCGGTCTTCAAGACTATTCAAATTATAGATTAACCAATGTCTTTTATATCATCTCTAGTAAGGTTAAATAAGATTATTGCTCCTATTTGGCACAACACCCTTAGTATACTTCCACAACTAAATTTCTATATTTATCACTAATTCATGATAAGGAAAAAGATATTTTACTTATATTGTCTTCATCTTGCAAGTATTTTAGTTAAGTTAATTAATTGCTTACTTTTTTTTCAAATTAAACAAAAATTACAAAAAGAATCAAACTTTCATTCCTAATTTAGCATCTTAAGTTTGAATAAGAATATAAATTGCTAAGTATTTTGTCATCTAAAATTAATCCATTGCATGTGTTTGATATTCGGGACTTAATTAGAAAAGTTATATATTACTTGATAATGATACGTATACTTGCGTAGTATCTCATATTGAAATATTATAATTGCATTCTTATTTGCTTCATTGTGAAAAATTTACCTAGCCTTCGCTTTGGATCAAGTTTTTGGCAGTCGTTGCAAATTAAGAATATCTATCAAGGAAATTAATCGCATACATCGTATTTTACTTCCATCTATACCGAAGAATCGACACCAAGTTTATGGCATCGTTTTCAGGGAAGGAAGGAAAATAATTATTAGTAATTTGCAAAAAATTTTAAAAAGAATTTTTTGGGATAAAAATATTTTTAGTAAGTTTTATTTAAAATTTTAAGATTTATTTTAGGAATATTATAGTGTTGTTTTTACATAAAGTTTTTGTTTGTGTTTTTATTGTTTGCTTTATTTTATTTTATTGTGTTTTATAGTAATGTATGTGTAGTTCAGTTCCTTACGATTCTAAATTAGAAAGAACTATTAAAAAATTAAAATATTAAAAATTACTGAAAAATTTCAAGAAATGGCAAATCAAAATAATCAAAATGTTGAGGATTTTAAACCATTAAGAGATTATGCAAACCCTATAGTGGATGAACTTCATTGTAGTATTAAAAAACCAATTGTAATGGCTAATTCATTTGAGCTTAAACCCACTATTATCCAAATAATATCAAATAATCAGTTTGGGGGAGCACTAACTAAAGATCCAAATTTACATCATGCCAATTTTTTAGAATTGTGTGCTACATTTAAATATGATGGTGTATCAGATGATGCTAAAAGTCTTAGATTATTTCCTTTTTCATTAAGGGACAAAGCTAAGATATGGTTACATTTGTTATCACCTGGATCTATCAGAACTTGGAGTGATTTAGCACAAAAATTCCTTGTTAAATATTTTCCACCATCAAAGAATGCAAAGCTTAGAAATGAATATACATCTTTTAGTCAGTTTGAAGGAGAATCTATTTATGAAGCATGGGAACATTTAAAGAAATCTTAAGAAAGTGTCCACACCTTGCAATACCATATTGATTAATAATTCAAAAATTTTACAATGAATTAGTTGGATCTCTTAGATCTATTATCGATGCCACTGCTAGTGGTTCATTGATATCAAAACCATTTAATGATGCTTATTCTTTAATAGAAGAAATGGCAACCAATAATTTTCAATGCCCTTCGGAGAGGGTAAATCTTATGAAAGTAGCCAACATTCATGAAACTGATGCTTTTGCCATGTTAGCAAATCATGTTGTTGCAATTTCAAAGAACTTAGACCAATTTAGAATGAATTTTTCTCAACTAATTTCCATGATTGAAGAGAATTCATTAGGACAAACAGTAGATTCTCAAGCATCATTAGAAACTTTGAATGTCATAAATAACAAGCAAAATAACCCATATTCAAATTATTATAACCCAGGTTGGAAGAACCATCCCAACTTTAATTGGAATAATACTACGGGTGGTAATAGTCAGCAATGGAAGTACAATCAAGTAAACTCATTGGGAAACTAGAACAATCAAGGGAATAGTAATTGTAGACCTAATTATCATCCAAGTTTTAACAATAATTCATAATTTAAGGAGAATAAGTTGTCTATAGAAGAAGTGGTGTGACAAATGGGAAATCAGTTACAAAGTCAAGGAGCTACAATTAGAATAATTGAGAATCAACTTGGACAAATAACAAATTTATTAAGTAATAGATCCTAAGGAACACTTCCTTATAATACAAAAAAAAAATCCAAAAGACCAAAATGAAGAGCAAGTAAAAGCCATTCAACTTTGAAGTAGAAGAGAACTGGAAGGTAGAGTTCAAAAAGAGGCTGAAGTAGAGACAGATAAGATTGAAGAACCAAAAGAGGAAGCTCTAAAATGTTTAGAAAGACCTATTTCTCTACTTAAAGTTGATTTGGAAAGACCACCCCCTCCATTTCCTCATAGGCTTTGACAAAAAAAGGTTGGATAAGCAATTTTCAAAATATCTGGAAATTTTCAAGAAGTGTACAATTAACATTTTATTTGCTGAAGCCTTAGAACAAATGCTAAGCTATGTGAAGTATATGAAGGATATTCTTAACAGAAAAAGGAAGTTTGAAGATAATGAGACTTTTGCACTTAGTGAGGAGCGCATTGTTGTAATTCAGAAGAAAATTCCTTAAAAGCTTAAAGATCCTAATAGCTTTACAATTTCATGTGCAATAGGAGACAGATTTTATGGGAAAGCGTTATGTGATTTAGAAGTAAGCATCAACCTTATGCCATTATCAATATTTAAAATATTAGGATTAGGAGAAATAACCCCTACTATTGTAACTCTGCAGTTAGCAGATAGATCAATAACATATCCTAAAGGAGTTATAGAAGATGTCCTAGTAAAGGTGGATCAATTTATCTTTCTTGTTGATTTCATTGTACTGGATATGGAGGAAGATAAAGAGATACCTATCATTTTGGGGAGACATTTCCTAGCCACTAGAAAAGCAATGATAGATGTACAAAAAGGAGAATTAACTATGTGTGTCAATGATCAAACAATTACACTTAATACTTCCAAATCAATGAAGTACTCTGCAAAAGGTAAAGATGATGAATGCTATAGAATGGATGTGATAAGATATTTAAGTGAATGTCATTTCAAATCAACTTATGAAGATAAATCTGAAATGAAAGAGTTAGAACACGAGCGAGAAGAGGAATTAGATCAACATGAAGATTTTTATAAGGAAGATTCAAGTTATGTTTAAGAAAGTTTTGAAGTTTGGACACAACAGAAAAAGAAACTTTTTTTGTCCATCATTTATAAAACCCCTGAGCTTGAGTTGAAGTTGCTTCTTGAACATTTGAAGTATGCATTTTTAGGTGACTTCCTCTACATTACCTGTTATAATTTCCTTGAAATTAACTGCTGAAGAAGAAGATAGTTTGATGAAAATTTTAAAGAGTTATAAGAAAGCATTTGGATGGACAATTGCTGATATAAAAGGAATCAGTCCAATTTGTATGCATACAATTCATATGGAAGAGAACTGCATACCCAAGGTTGATCCTCAAAGGAGATTGAATCCTGTTTTGAAATAGTTTGTTAAGAAAGAAATTTTAAGGTGGTTAGATGCTGGAATTATCTATCTTATTTCAGATAGTGCATGGGTTAGTCCAATTCATTGTGTTCCTAAGAAATGAGGAGTGACCATGACTTTGAATGAATATAATGAGTTAATACCAAAAAGACAAGTTACACGATGATGAATATGCATTGATTATAGAAAATTAAATCTCGCCTCAAGGAAAGATCATTTCCCACTACCCTTTCTAGATAAGATGCTGGATAGACTAGTTGGGCATAAATACTTTTATTTTCTGGATTGATATACTGGTTATCACTAAATAAAAATAGCTCTTGAGGATCAAGAGAAAATAACTTTTACATGTCTTTATGATACATTTGCTTTTAGAATAATGTCTTTTGATTTATGCAATGCATCTGCTACATTTCAAAGATGTATGATGAATATTTTTTGTGATTTAATTGAAAAAAGAATTGAGATTTTTATGGATGATTTTTTATTGTTTGGAACTTCATTTGACTCATGTCTAGAACATCTATCAAAATTTCTTAAGTGTTGTGAAGAAACAAATTTAGTACTTAATTGGAAAAAATGTCAATTTATAGTACGAGGAGGAATAGTATTGGGACATCAAATTTTAGAAAGTGGTATGGAAGTAGACTCTGCAAAAATTCAAGTGATCGCTAATTTACCTTACCCAACAAGTGTAAAGGAAATTATGAGTTTTTTAGGACATGCTGGATTTTACATGCGATATTTTATAGAATTTTCAAAAATTACTAAGTCTCTGTACCATTTACTTGAAAAAGATGTAATATTCAATTTTGATGACGAGTACTTAAAATCTTTTGAATTATTAAAATAAAAATTAGTCACTTCACCAGTTATTATTGCACCATATTGGGAAAAATATTTGGAATTAATTTGTGATGCTAGTGATTATGTCATTGGAACTGTTTTAGGACAAAAGCATGATAAGATTTTCAAAGTTATCTACTATGCTAGTAAAACTCTTAATGAAGCTCAAATTAAGTATACAAAAACCGAGAAAGAGTTATTAGCAGTAGTATATGCTTTTGATAAATTTAGATCATACTTGATTGGAACTAATTGTACTGTACATAAAGACCATTCTACTATTAAGTATTCAATGAAAAAGAAGGATGCAAACCCTATATTGATACGATGGGTTCTTCTTTTGCAAGAATTTGACTTTGAAATAGTAGATACTAAGGGAGCTGAGAATCAAATTGTTGGTCATATGTCTAGGCTTGAATTAGAAAAACCACCTATTTTGAAAAAGATATTAATGAACATTTTTTCAGATGAAAAATTGTTCAATATTAATGAGTGTCTTGTTCCATGATATGCAGACATTGAAAACTTCATTGTTAGTGATAATATACCCTATGAAATGACATACCAACAAAAGAGGAATTTTTTATCTGAAGCTAAGACTTATTTTTGGGATGACCCGTTTTTATATAAGCAAGAGAATGATCTTATTATTCGAATATGTGTATCTTTAAAAGAAACTTAAGAAATTATCCAAAAAATGTCATAATTCTAATTTTGGGGGACATTTTGGTGTTGATAAAATATCATACAAAATTTTACAATCTGAATTTTATTGGCCTACAATCTTTAGAGATGTTAATGCTTATATCAAAACTTGTGATCGATGTTAACGAGTAGGCAATATTTCTAGGAGGAAGAGATGCCCCTCATTTATGTGTTAAAAGTTAAGATATTTGATATTTCGGTTTCATAGGACCATTTATACCATCTTTCGGAAATTTATATATATTGTTAGCAGTAGATGATGTATCCAAATGGATAGAAGTTGTTGTTTTAACTTGATGTGATGCTCAAAGTGTTGTAAAGTTTTTAAGAATGAATATATTTTATAGATTTGGGATATTGAGAGTGATCATAACTGACGGGGGAAGTCATTTCAAAAATGCAATAATAGAGAAATTATTCAAGAAATAACATATTAACCATAGAATTGTTACTGCTTATCATCCTTAGACAAGTGGTTTGGCTGAATTATCCAATCGTGAAATCAAAAGAATACTAGAAAAAATTATAAATCTAACTAAAATGGATTAGTCAGCAAAACTTGACTATGTTTTGTGGGATTATAGGACTGCTTACAGAACTCCTATAGGAATGTCCCCATATAGGCTAATATTTGGGAAAGCGTGTCACTTACCAGTTGAACTTGAGCATAAAGCATATTGGGCGATTAAGGAATTTAATTATAATTTTGAAAGATGCTGGTGAGAAAATATTATTGCAATTATATGAGCTTGAAGAAATAATGAATGAATTTTATGAAAGTGCTAAGAATTACAAAGAAAAGATGAAGATGTGGCATGATCGAAGGATTCTGACTAAAAATTTTTAGTCAGGGCAACAAGTTTTGCTTAATAATGTAAGGTCAAGATTGTTTCCAAGCAAACTTAAGTCCAGGTGGATGGGCCCATTTGTTGTGATGAAAGTTTATTCTTATGGAGCTGTGGATATTAAAGTTCCTAGGACTGATAAAATATTCAAAGTAAATGGTCGCAGGCGGAAACCCTACTTTTTAGGTGACCAACTTTAATTAAATAATTTTCTGATGTTGGGTCAACCAGAATAAACACTTGTTACGTCAGGCTGACGATGTAAAACCAAGCACTCTGTGAGAGGCACCCCATAGTTATCTGTGTATTTGTTTTTATTGTTATGTATTATGTGTGATTTAGAAAATTCTGGTAGTATTTTGATTATATATCAAGTTTTTAATAATTTTAAGACCTTTAAAGATGACTTAGACATGTTAGAATGAATGTTTGGATGTTAAATTGACTTGTGCTAAATTGAGCACCAGCGCTTAAGTGCCAAGCTCCGGTGCTTAAGTGCAACAGTTAAAAAATATGTGCGGATTTCAATTTCTAGAAGCTCTAATTTGCAAATTGGTTGGCTTAAACATGTAAGAGCAGTTTTAAGATGTTCCTAGGAGTTATGGGAGAGTTTTATGCCTATAAATAAAGGGGGTATGAGTAGAAATCTCACCATACCTTCATTTAACCCTAAATTCTATGTGAAAAAGAGAGAACCTTGGAAAAATGTCATCTTGGGAGATTGATTTGAAGAAGAAGGAGGAAGTAATAAGAAAGAAGTTTATTAGTCAGAGTGTGAAAGAGATGTATAATGGTTTTCTAGCCATTAGTATTGAAGGAATAGTAGAGAAGATCACTTAGATTAAGGCTAATGTGGCTTCAATTGAAGCAAAAGTGATGGAAGTTAACGCACATCTAGATCATATGTGGTGGCAACTAAAGATGTAGTTTAGCCTTACCAGTTTTATAGAAGAAGCAGGCAAGGCCATGTACCTAAAGAACAAATGGATTGAATAAGATTCAATCAGAGTTATTAACCATCGTCCGTTCTTTCAGATATACATTCCAAATGTTGAAGGAGAAACTAACGATAGACCAGAATTTGTTCCATCAACTAGAGAATGGAATTAAGTTCATGAGTAAGTTCTTTGTTTAGTGTTTTGATTGCTTAATGTTGTTTGTTAATGTTAAGAGTGTTTTAAAGTGTTTTTATGTGTTAAGTTTGTTTAAAGTCTGTGTTAAGAATTTTCTCTTCCAAGGCTATTTGGATTAAGAATTTATGTATTTAAAAATGTTTGTAATCATTTGTTAATGAAGGTAAATGTTTTGTTTATGAAAAATTTTGTGTATTAAGTGATGAATCAAATTAGCTTAAATTGGTGAAATTTTGAGTTTGAAGAAAGCAACAGAGAAGAAAATAGTATATACAGTATTTTGAGGCCATAGAGGGTTGGTTGACTTAGGCTAGAGTGCATTTCACTTAGATGGAAAAATAAAAAAAAATTGTGCACTAGCGCCTAGCGCCAAATCTCACGCTTAAGCGCTGCCAAAACAGATAGACAGTCGCCTAAGCACCGAACTATTTTTGATTAAGCATCGATTCACGAAAACCGATTCGCGAATGGTTTTAAGTGAATTTTGGGTCCAAAAATCTCCATTTTTTCCTCAACTTCATCTTCTACCTTCGGTTTTTCACAATTTCTAGGCTAGGGCATCACCTAATTTGAAAATTTCTTGGTGGATGTAAGCCAAATTTGTTAGATTTGATCTTCTTGAGGTAAGAGTTCACTTCTATGCAAAAAATTGTGATTTTCACCATGTATTTTAAGCACATTAATCATCTACCTGAAAAATCACTTTTCATGGTGAAAATTTTGGAAAAATTGATGGAAAATGCATAGATTTGTTAGTTTAAGCTTTTAGAAGTTGAGTTTAGTGATTTGGAGTTGAAAGTGGAACTATTTTGAATTTTAGACAAATTTTTAAAAACTGGCACTGAGAATGAGAAGAAGTAAGGGGAAAGCTCCGTTCGATTCGAGTAAATTTGTTAGTTCGAGAACTCTGGATCGGTACAGTGATGTTTTACATTCAAGGAAACTGATTGTTGAGCGATGTTTTAAAAGTCCAGAAGGAGCTGTGGAGGAGTTGATTGTTAATGGCCAGTGGGAGTGGTTTTGTTATTTTTCTGCTGTCGTCGTAATCTCTGTTGTTCAAGAGTTCTATGCGAACCTCTCGGAGGCTGATGAAGAAGGAGTCATAGTGCGGGGGACGATAATACCATTTTCTCCTTAGGTAATTAATCAATTTTACCATCTGCCTTCTAGTACTTTGTGTTTTTATGCAAACTATAGTTCTACTGAGGAGGAGTTAGACAAGATTATATCATTTTTAACTGATGGGATAGGATTATAGAAGATTACAAATGAAAGAAGAGTAGATTTTTCTGCCTCGAAGTTTGATGCTAATGCCAAGGCATGACATTATTTTATGTATGCTCGTCTACTTCCTACAAATCATCTGAGTGAAGTGACTCAAGAGAGAGCAACCCCGAACTACTGTATTCAGCAGTCCAAGCCGATTGATATTGGAGGATTGATTTATGAAGTTATTATCAGTTTTGTCATTGCTGCTACTACCGCTGGTTTGGGATTTGCATCCTTGATCTTTTTGTTATGTGAGCAGGCTGGTGTTAGATATGATAGTTGAGAGGAGATCCTACATCCACTGAAGCCCATTACCAGTGTAAATGTAAGGATTTATACACATCATTCTTTTTTTTTTGTTGGAAGGGTGGATTCTCTAGTAGTTTTGTTGCCTCTACTTCACGTGCTTCTACATCACAAGGTCAGAGTTCTGGTTCTGATACTCGTTCAAGTCTATAGAAAGAATATTGAATAATGTTTTTAATACCAATGAAAAAGTGGAAAACTTAGAGCATTTTGTTGAGCATATGGATGGGTATATGAAAAGAAGAACTGATTATGAGGAGTACAACATAACTATGGAGCATCTCAATAGAGGTAACTGAGATGTAAAATTTCCTCAGTACCCTAAATATCCACCGTATGAGCCTACTGTTCCTTAGCGTAGTGATGATAGTAATGAGGAATATGATGCTTAGTTGGATTTGTAGTTTTGTTTTCTTTTTTATGTTATTTTCTGTTTATGTATTGTAATGAACTTTTGATGGTACAAGTATTTTGTACTTTGTTGTTTACAGTTGAGATTGTTAATTCTCATTGTTCTATTTTTTTTAGTACACATACAGGAATGTATTTGGATTTTTGTGTGTAGTTAGTATGTTTGAGTGGTAGTAATTGTGTTTATTATGTTGTTTTGTTGTATTTAGTTAGTGTTTGTTGAACTTAATTCTAGAATCTTATAAAGGTTTAGAATTTAGCTAACTCGTTAATTAAAATTGCTTATTTAAAATTTTTAATTTATTACCAGTTATTTTTCTTTATATTGTAATTATGTTTGTTTGTTAGTATGTTTATTTGCCCTTTAATTATACTCCACTGCATAGAAGTCTAATGAATCTCTATATGTTAAGAATTAAAATTTGATCAATTTAATTATTTTTTTTTTACTCTTGTTTTTAATTTTGTGTACTTGCATATTTAGGATATAAAAATTCCTGCAAGCAAGTTATAGTTAGGTTTCATTCCTACTTATTTATATATGTGCTCATTTTTTTATTTCTATTAAAAATTTAAGATTGGGTGGGTGGGGGGGATGAAAAAATTTAAAGAAACTTAAAAGTTTATTTGTTCTACATTGTATTTCAAATAAATTTGATTTTAATTTGAAAAATGATCATGTATATGAAGTTATATTAGAGAAGTAAAATTTGGATTTTAGAAATGAGTAAGAGAATTTAGTTTAAATGTACAATAATGAAGAAAAACTTAAAGTTAATTTTTTTAGTGTGGACAATGTTAAATATAGTGTAAGTACCTTTATTAAGAAAAATTGTATTTTTGAAAAATCTAGAAATTTAGACCTTTTATTTTCAAAACTTAAATTTCTTTTATTTAAATTAATTTTCAAAACTATTATTATGTTTTTTAAGTAAAAGAAAAATATCAACTCTTTGCTTTAGAAAAGGAAAAGTGGAATTAAAAACCATTAAAGGCTTATCCATATATAGTAATCCTTTCCTTAAAAGAAAATGAAAAACAAAAAGAAAACAAAAAAGAAAAAGAAAAATAAAAGAAAAGAAAAGGAAAAGAAAGGAAAAGTGATGAGAAGTTTAAGGATTAGTGTCTAATCAAAAATTGGTTCCTCATCTGATTTTTTTAAAGTATATGATTTGAGAAACTCTTAAGCTTAAAAATATAAAGTGGTAAGTAAAATTATGCTTAATAATTTGTTTTTTAAGTGGAAATAATAAAATGCCTAAATTCTATATTTGGAAAATCAACAATATTTTTGAATTAGATAGGAACTCATGTTTTCATATTTCTTAACATTAAAAATTTATAAACTTTAGGTTGGTCTCATTTACTAATATTTTTTCTAAATTTGACTACTATATTTCTAAATCTAAATTTTGGTAACTCCTAAAGAAGCTCATATACATTATCTACTTATGTTGGTTTTTAAAGATTGAAAGGTCACTTGAGGACAAGTAACATCTTAAGTTTGGGGGATTTTGATACACCTAAAATATATAGTGTTTTAATAGCATCTCTAGTAAGGGTAAAAAATATTGTCGCTCCTATTTAGCACAATACATTTATTATACTTCCACAACTAAATTTTTATATTTATCACTCATTCATGATTAGAAAAAGATGATTTACTTATACTGCCTTCATCTTGTAAGTATTTTAGTTAAGTTAATTAGTTGCTTACTTTATTTTCAAATTAAACAAAAATTATAAAAAGAATTGAACTTTCATTCCTAATTTAGCATCTTAAGTTTGAGAAAGAATATAAATTGCTAAGTATTTTGTCATCTAAAATTAATCCTTCTCGCGGGTTCGATATTCCGAACTTAATCAGAAAAGTTCTATATTACTCGATAACAATATGTATACTTACGTAGTAAGCCAAATTAAAATATTATAACTGCATTATTATTTGCTTCATAGTGAAAATTTTACCTAGCATTTGCTTTGGATCAAGTTTTTGGCAGTCGTTGTAAATAAAGAATATCTATTAAGGAAATTAATCGCATACATCGTATTTTACTTCTATCTATATAAAAAGTAGGGAGCATTCACCAATTCAGATTTCTGAATATGTGGCTTTCCCATTCTTCTTTTAATCATTTTAATTTTGACAATTGGCATATTAATATGATAGAGAATGAGGGCTTGAGGCATTGAATGTTACAAAAAAAAAGATTGCTAAAGATCTTAGGATGTGAAAATGAGAAATTTTTTGCATCGACATAATGTGGCCCTTAAGGTTGAAAGAAGAGTTATTGAGTTGCATTCTAATTATTTTCATGATGCTGTTAGTTTGAATTTTTTTATGCAGGGTCAAAATGATTTAAAGAGGGCTACTGCTGTGGATGAGGCTTTTTATGCTCAAAAAGCGGCTAAACTTCAACTTTTGGATGGGAATAGGAACTCAGATTTTTATCAAGCTTGTATTAAAAGTAGAAGGAAACAAAATATGATCCGCAAGCTTTAGAATTGATTTGTGTTATTTTGACTAACTAAGTCTCTTTAGAAGTTGATCAAATTAATTTCTTTTTTAAGCTTTTTAAGAGTGATGGGTGTAAGCTTTCTAAGATTAATGATGGCCTATATTCTAACTCTTATTTGGTTGATGATAGGAAGCTTACTATGACTCCTTCTATGGAGGAAATTAAAGTCATTATTGATGGGATTGACTATGGTAGAACTACTGTGCTTGATGGATTTACTGTAGAATTCTTCAGAAGTTGTTAAGAGATTTTTAAATTGGATGCGATTAATGTGATTTGGGGTTTCCTTAGAAGTACTGAGTTGACTAAATACTTTAAAGCCTCTTAAATTATTCTTATTTCAAAAGGAAAAGATTATTTTACTTGGGATGCTTTTAGACCTATCATTTTGAATATTGTGATATCCAAAATTTTCTCTAAAATCATGGTGAATAAATTACAACCTTTCTTACATAATATCATCAGTTCTAATCAATGTGCATTTGTGAATGGTAGAAATATTTGTGATAATGCTCTGAATGTTCATGAACTTTTACTTGATCTTAATAAAAAAAGGAAGAGGTGGTAACATGATTTTCAAATTGGACGTCAAAAAGGCATATGACATTATAAAATTGGAATTTATTATTGTTGTATTGCATGTTATTGGTTTCAATGATGACTTCTATAATCTTATTAGCATAATTTTAGAGAATAATTTTTATTCTTTGTTAATTAATGGAAATAATTTTAGAGAAATATTGCATGTTCTTTTTTCAGGCATCCAGAGGCATTAAGCAGGGTTATCTATTATCTCTTATTTTGTTTATCATGACATTTGATTACATTTATAGAAGCTTAAATGATATCTTCATTAGGAATTTAAGTATGAATTGCTTACATAGAGGTATGAGTGGTATATCTCATCGTAGCTATGTTGATGATTTGGTTATCATTAATAATGCTAGTAAAAGATCAATTATGTTGGTTTAGAAGGTGATAATGCATTTTCAGGAAACTATTGGTTTGATATTTAATACTTCTAAATTTGTCTTTTAATGTTCCAAACATATTCCTCCAAGAAAGAAGAACGAGATTATGGATTTCACTACTTGTACTAAAGGGGAACTGCCTTTGGTATATTTAGGTTTTTGTCTGAATAAAGGAAGAAAAAGAATCACCTTTTCTTTGGTTTGATTGATAAGCTTAAAATAAATAATTTTATCTTGGGAGAATATTTTTATCTCCTTTGGTGGGAAAATTACTTTACTAAAAAAATATTTTAACTTCTCTATCTCTCTATTCTACGCAAATTATGAAAATTCAAGCTAGCATTTATAAGAGATTGGAATTGTTGTTTAACAAATTCTTTTAAGATGATAAGGATCATCATAACATTCACTGGAAAAGATGGGAGAAGTTTTGTAAACCTCTGGATAAAAGAGGTTTGGGTTTCAGAAGCATTCAAGACTACGAGGATTAATTTTATGAAACTTTCGTACTGGTTTTGTATGGGCAAATCTATTTGGGTCCTCTTTTGATTGTTAATTATTACAATAATGCTCACCCTCTTTTAGTTTCTGCTTCCAAATATGATTCTATAACTTAGAAGGAAATGTTGAAAATTGCTAGAAACACTGAAGATTATATTTCTTGGGATATTGATAAAGGTAAATGTACTTTTTCTGTATGATGATTGGTTGGAAAATAGTTTTTTCACAAATTTTTATGGGTCTAAGAATGTGAATATTACTGTTAAGGACCTTTGTCTTGAAGAGTGATGGAATATGGATAGTTTGCTGCATTTTATTCATAACGCTGATGATAATTTTATTGCTTGTATTCCTACTAATAAAAAAATAGATGATACGCCTATATCTAAAGGAAAATTGAGTGATTCTATATCTAAAACCTTTGTGACTTCTTTTCAGAATTTTTAGAGCATTAATTTGAGTTGGGCTTGGAATCAATAGCTCAATCCTTCTCAGTCCTTTTTTATTTGGAGAAGTACTCATGATATTATAACTACTGATGAAATTCTTAAACTTAATAGTTTGAGGCTTCCTTCATGCTATTTGCTTTACATGATGCTCGAGAAGCCCATGGATCATATATTTGTTAAAAACATTTCTCTAAGAAGGTTTGGAAATGGGTTTATCATTTTCTTTGATAGGAATGAAAATGCTTTCTACTTTGATTCATTTAAGGATGTTTTTTGAGGATTGGAATAATCAAGTCATGTTTTCTTGTCTAATATTCCTAGAACTATTGTTTGGTTTATTTGGCTATTCAAGAATAATGTGATGCATGTGAATTTGATTCCTAGTATATCTAATCATTTTTAATGATAGTTAAAATTTTTTATAAATTTTTAAAGCTTCATAACTATAATAAGATGTTAGGTGGAAGGTTATTGGTTATTTTTGTTAAGTTCCATTTACCTACTCATGTTTTATCGTCTGCTGCTATTAAGTTGGTGAAGTGGTGCAACCCGACTGCTCGTTTTATTAAAATAAATGTTGATGTTAGTTGAAATTCTGATTTGGCTAGAGTAGGTGATGTTTGCAGAGATTTTCATGATGTGGTTTGTTGGTTTGCAGCTTCTTCTATAGTTGGTTCCCCTTAATGTGCTGAAGCAGATGCGGTGGTTTTTGGTTTGCTATTGGCTAAGCATTTTAGTTGGAATTTTTTTGCATATAGAAGTGGATTCTTTAATTTGGTGGAATTGTTGCAGGAAAAAAGATGGATTTTCATTGAAGTATTCAACTACAAATGAGAAGAGTTTTTGAATTGTCTAGAGTATGGATATTATTTGGTCTCACATTAAAAGAGATGGAAATAAAGTTGTTGATTGTGGTGCTCGTCTGGGATCTAAATTGAGTTCTATTTGTATTTCTAAGTGTTTACCAAGAGATTTGTATTTGTTGATTTTGTAGGATGATTTTTAGTTTTGTTTGTTTTTTATTTTATGGGGTTGGTGGAAAACAACTTGCCTGCCCTTTGGAAAATTTTTTTGTGGAATAAAATTCCCTATTTTTTAAAAAAGTGGTTAAGAAAATCACTTCAAAAATTTGGGCTTATTTGCTTTATGGAAAATCACATTAAAGCTTAAATTTTACTTTAAACTAAACTTACACAACATAATTATGTTGGGCATATTTGAATTTTATTTGAAAATAACTTTAAATTTTGAGCATATAACTTTATGAAAAAAGTTTTTCAAGTTTAGAGCATATTTAATTTATACACTTATTTTTATAAAATTAATTCTTTTTCGAGCACATTTAAATTTATATAAATTTTAAGAAAAAATTAAAATTAGAGCACATTTAATTTATGTCATTTTTTATGTAGTTAATTTTGAATTATGAGCATGTATCTTTATGAAAAATAAGTATTCAAATTAAAGCATATTAAATTGATGTAAATTGATAAAAATAGATTAAAGTTGAAACAATCTAAATGTGTAAATGATCACAACTTAAGCACATAAGCTTGCAAGTGGTCTTATCTTAGACTCGTGAACTTGCAAACTCTTATTTTAAGTACATAAGTATCACATGCTTTCACAATACACATAAAGTGAGCATGAGGCATATGATTTAACATATTTTTCCACTCGATATGTAATCTATAAACCACAAATGTCTTAAAACAACTTTAAACTACATTTTTCTTAGAAAACTTAAAGTCACACATTTTTCTATCATGCATTTAGAAAAAGAAAAAAAAACATGATTCATAATAACAAAAAGCAACACATTTTCTAACATAGACCACAAAATGGAAACATGGATTTTTAAATTAACATGAAGCAAACATGCAAATAAAATGGATCTTAAGTAACCTAAACTAGAATTTTAACTTCACATAAAGCAAATATATAAATTATATAGATTTTAAGTAGCCTAAACATGGATTTAAGCTTCACATAACATATATAGCAAATGGATTTTAAGCAACCTAAACATGACTTTTAACTTCACATAAATCAAACATTCAACATACTTTCATCAATAAAAATTAAAAACACATCTATGATCAGCTGAATTTGAAAGGACTTGTATATATGACAAACAAATTTGAAAATGTGTAGATACTTATGCTCAACATACAAATCTATAAAATTTAAATAGCATACATGTGAAATTCATTTTACTTTGATGAATTAACCCATGAAGTAAACCAAATTAAAACAAGAAAAGTTGAGAATTATAACTTTCTTGAAGAGTTCTCTAAAGGAACGATGCATGCAAATTTCAGCCAACACAAATTGAAGAGGAGAATTGTTATGGATTTTGACAAAGGAAAGAAGAATAAGGGAAGAAATGGAAATTTGGTTTTCGGAAAAGGGGAAAAGAAGAAGAAAAAGGGGAAGAGGGTGTTCAACCAATATGTTTGGGAAGAAGAGGAATGAAAGATGAAAGATAACATAGATTTTCTATTCATCCTATATTATCCAAATTAAGTATATAGATGGTGTTATTGGGTGTGACTTCAATAGAAATAAATTTATTTCAAAGCCGTTCTAACAAATCAAGATTTAATAGAAATAAATTAAATAAAGATTTAGTAGAAACAAATTTAATATCAAATCCGTTCTAACATCCCAAACTTTTACCCATCGCGATATCATCCGCTTTAGTTTAATGGCCTCACAGTTTCACCTCATTGGTGTAACTTCCTAGGAGGTCACCCATCCTATAAGTGTTCCCACACAATCATGCTTAATTTTAAAGTTTATATCAAAATTTGAATTGTTACACCAAAAGTTGTCTTGATTTTTAAGAGTATATGTTCTTTTTACTTAAGGGGTTTCATAATCTCTCCCATTTAAGTAATTTATATCCTCATTAGTGCGCTAAAACTAGAATCATACAACATGCAAATAAAGTTCTAGATATGGCCCTTATAAAGTTAAGAGGCGTCTCCCATCATTTAGCACTTTATCCCATTTAGAGTTTAAGAGGTCACTCCCATAGCGTAATACTTGTTTTGTAAGTCACTCAGTTTCTATCTTCAGCCTTGTGTAATGCTTTAATACCATTTCTGACAATGTGAACTCTCACCCATTGAGATATTGATATTTTTGGCTTATTGGTCTCATAGTATTGTCATGTTGGTGTAACTTATCAGGTCACCCATCTTATGTTTGCTCCCACATAAGCACTAATTAGGACTTTAGCTACTGGTTTTTGGGAGATTATGAAACCACTTAGGTGGAATGAAGTTGGACTCTTAAACATTAAAGACCCTTTTGGTATAATGATTTGAAAAAATTCTTCAACAAAATTGGTAAGTTCATCTTATGAAAAATTACATACATATTCAGCATTTGATTCGATTTATTTTTCATTTACTATTAATCACAAATTTGTGGCTTATTCCTCTAGTTCAATTTATGATAAGTTTAAGTTTAAGTTGATGTAGAAGGCTCTTAGCACTCTACATTTATTTTTTGTATTGTCACATCTTCATTCTTCTCTCTTCTCTCCAGAGTAAGGGGATCTCAAATTTGGGCAATTCAACATGATCTAGCCTTACTTGTTACATTTAAAATAGATAATGAAAAAAGTTGATTTAATTTTTCTTACTTTTCTCATTCTATTCATTCCTATTAATTTTTTTTTTCTTTCATTCCTATTGAAAGGATTGAAATTTTTAGTAATGAAAGCAACATCATGTTCTTCCCTGTTCTCTGATTCACTTTTTTGGTTTCTTCAACTTTGAGTGTTATCATTTTCTCTTTCTTTTTATTACTTTTCTTATCTTTATGAGATTTTATGTTCATAATCTATTAGGAATATTCCAAGTAGATAATTATTATAATAAGCAAATGAATCTTTTGATTAAAATTTTGCAGTAACTTTGGCTTCACTAGACCCTATCAAACTTCATAAAATTTTATTCAATTTTTTAGCATTAGTAAAGAATTTATTTAGTTATGCACATATATAATAATTTTAGTAAATTGAGTGTACATGTCAAAGATGCCATTCTTAGGTTTCATATGAAAGAGTTCATACTCATAAAGTAAAATATTTATACGAAATTGTTTGACCACATTTGTATCGTTGTAAGTAATTAGGTTTCATATGAAGTCTATCCCAAATCTCTTTTACAATTAAATTTCAAAGCGCAAAAAAAATATATAATTTAAACTTCTAGCATTCAGTTGTGCAAGTTCTATTTTCTTATCAATCCATCAATTAAAAGGAATTTCAATAAATAAAAATGTCAAGGGTGGTGAATAAACTATTTGAACTAAGATTGACATTTATTAATTAATAAATAGTATAGAAGTTGGCATGCAAACTTTCTTTGTATCGAATGGAATATTATCAGATGATGATAGTCAAGCAAATGAATACCCTTCTAAAGTATTTCAGTTTCCAAGGTGAGTCATAGGTTGATTTACTTATATTGTTAAATCTAACAAACAATTATCATCTTTGATACTGATTAAAGGTTGCTAGATTCCTAAAAGTGAAGGTGAACTAAGCGTGCACAAAAAATAATCTAAAATTAGTTTACTTTTGCAAAAAAAATTTGTTGTCAATAAGTTGTAATAATTAGAATAGTAAATTAGCATAAAGTCATAAAAAATAAATGACAAGTGACACATGATTTTTATTTGTTTAGCCAACTCCCCCACCTCCCAAGAATTTGTTTATGTCTAGTCAGCCTGTGACTAGGATTTCACTCTAAGACAAGTAAACATATACTCTTCTCGAGTGAACAGAAAACACTTACTATAACATCACACTTGTTTATTTCTCTATGATGAAAAATGTTACAATAATAAAGTTTTTAAAAACCAAAAATATAATCACCACAAAATTACAATAAAAAGGAAAAAAAAAGAAAGGATTATCTCCCAAAATGATCCCATAATTTTTTCACATAATCCCCAATCAAACCATAAAATGATAAATATAAAGTCTTGCTCATAATACATATCGATTTAAAATGTAAGCAAATTAATTGATGAAAATTAAGCAACTATTGTTTTCTATTAGAAAACTTAAAATTAAACAGTGAATTTCAGAAATATTTGATAATGAACCATACAAATACAAAATATTAAAATTCTTAGATTTGATCAAATTCAAGATGCATAGAAAAATCAAAATAGATTTAAAAATACAATATTTGACAATTTAAATTTATGCTTTGGAATGAAGCACATCCTTCTACTTCCATCAAGATAAGATTATGTTGCTCAAAAGAAGAAGAATATTTGCTTTGTTAAGTACTTTGGTTGGCCAAAGAAAAAACAATGAATCCATCTTTTGGTTTGCTTCTTATAGAAGTGATTAGTTAAGAATGAGACCAAGAGATGAGACAAAGAACTCAACAGAATAAGAGCAATGATGAAATTTTCAACCAACCCTTTTGCATATTCATTATTTACTTATTTAAAAAAACAAGCTTGTGTTTGAAATTAAATTTAGAAAATTAGAGGGATTTTATTTTGGATTTTGAATATTGACTAGTACGCATAATTTGACCTATTTTTTTAATATTTATGATGAAATTAATTTAAGAATTTTTCAATATAAGGAAGTTGTAAACTAAGAATAAATCAAATGAAAAATTCACATGATTTAATTATTTTGCACATAAATAATGAAATGATTTATGTGAAATGGATAATTCATAATAAATTTATTTAGCTTATGAACCTAATTTGATTTAAATATGGACAATACATTTATTAATGCAAATGAAATAGCTATTTATTCATATATAATAAATGATAAGATTTTTCTAATGAGCTTTAGCATTTAAATTAAATCAAATAAAATACAAAAAAAGGTTTGAAATGATTTTATAATTCTTAATTTTTTTTCTTTTATTGTGAGGAATTTTGTTTCTTATATCAAGCAAGCTTAATACATCTTACCAAATTCCCAACCCAATTACTATTATGATTCAAAAAATTGGTCAAATATGCCGAGCTTGGTATTTTTCTTAAATTATATGCGTTGAAACTATTAGTATCATCCACATATTTTTATTAACATCAAAATTCAAAATGTCTTACCTTATGACTCTTGAGGTTAACAAATTTGTTAGTACAAAATAGTTAGGAATTTTTTAAAGAACTATCCACACCTTTATCAATCAATAACTATAATATTCACTGATAGTACACACACAATGACATCAACACCACATGTATAGACATTATTAAATAATTAGTCTCCCTTTCTATAGAATGCTAGAGCAAATTTATGATGAAAATGTCGCATTTTATTAAGAGTAATCCAATATACCAAAATCATGCAAATATAAGTACAAATAATCTAAAATGCTTCCTAAAAAATATAATTAAAAAAACTCCAAAATTTTTAGTATATTTAATTTGATTTAAAAATAGGTTTCTCTTATTTGTCTTCATCTTTCACACTCAGAAATACTAATATGATGTCACCAACTTTTACAACTGTAGTCAATTGATCTGCTGGTAGATATCATCTAAATAAAACTCTCATCATGAATAATTGTGTCGGATCGATGAATCATGGTGAACTCATTCCAACTAAATAACTACGCATTAACATTGGCTTTCTAGGAGCCTATGTTATCATGTTGTCCAATGTCATCATCAACTAATGATCCAAGTCTTGATGATGATAACATCAACTCCACATTTTCTTTAGCATCTACCAAGAAACATTTGAAAATGGCCATCATTTTATGCATGAAGAAAATGAACATATCAATATCATTAGCATCTAATATCAACATGATAGGTTGATTGGTTCCTTTTTTTTATAAGGAGAAAGACTTAGGGTATGTTTGAGAGCGCTTATTGGAAGCGGCGGAGTTTTGAAAACGCCGCCCTTCCGTTTGAAAATAACGTTCGCATTGGACGTTCTGAAAAAGCGTCGTTCTCTTATCGTGATTCCCTTAAGGGAGCGTAATCTGGGAAGGACCTCTGTTCCGCGTATGCTTCTCGAGTTTAGGTTATTTTTCCCGTGCTATCCTTCCCGTCTCTCCCCCTTTCCCTCGCCCTTCACGTCTTGCCATTTCGGTCTCGACCTCGCCCGAAGCTTATGAGGCTGTGATCCGCGATATGAGGTATTTTTTTGACCTCACACTCTCGCCCTACCCGATATCCGTCTCCTTCCTTCCCGGAGGCCGTATTCGATCTTCTCACAGTAATTTCTGTTCTTATGGTCGTTAGAAATGAAACACTGGAAATTTTTTATGCAAAATGTTTAGTTATGATTCTTCTCCTTTGTACAAATTTTCATGCTTGGGATTTCTTACCATTTTTATTGCGGTTGAAATGATAAGGAAGATCCTTCTCCTTTGGGAATGATGCTTTCAATAATGGGGAAACATTGAATGCTAGAATGCTTGGGAAGATTTTGATTTCCCTGGATCGGGCTCTATTGAATGCTGAAACATATAGAATTGGGCTCTATTGGAATCATGAGCTCATTGTTCTTTTTATTTTGTTATGTTCTTTACATTTTCAACTGAAATATATTCTATCATGTGCGATTCTATGCCACAGATATATATCTTTTTAGGTCAAAAACATTATCCATGAGAGTCTTGATAAATGTCATTTTCACAGTTTCATGGTTGTTTTGTCTTTTAGCTGAAGTTTACGGCTGCTTCAGTAGGTTTTATATGTTTTTGAAATAAAATATCTCAATTTGGTGAGGACTTTGTTTTTATTTGGTTAGGGAAACCACCATTGTTATTTTATCAGCTCCTGCCGAGGAAACTTTGGTATCTGCGGGCTGTGTTGGTGAATTGATAACTTTGTTAAGTTTAGGCTTGAATTGATATTGTTTCCAATAGAAAATTGGAAAATTTACACACCTAGCACCAATTCTGTTGTTTAAATCCAATAGAAAACTGTCATATTTATACACATAACACTTTTGTTTCTTAAATTCATGCAAGAAAAAATGCGTACTTCACTTTTACGAAGTGCTAATATTGCTTTTTTTATGTGATATCAAAGATCTCTGCGCTAGGTGTGCAAATATGAAAGATTGGGAGGGAGATTTGTAAATACATAAGAATTGTGTGCTATGTATATATCGTGAAGTAACCAAAATCTTTATTTGAAGCTTCTATATTGATCTGGTCATGGAACTAATATAAATGTTCAGATCTCTTTTTATTGGTTTCGATGAAGGTTGAGTTTTCAAGACCTTACTTTTCTGTTCAATATTTGTTTTACTTTTGAGTTCTGGGGCCTTCTTGATTTACATATCTTTGAGCTTTATTATTTTTGAAGGGGCATTTGCATATCTTTGAAGGCAATTTGGGGCCTTCTTGATTTACATTTCTTTGAAGGGGCATTTGCATACAAATCACATAATTCTTATGTATTTACTTTTTCACCATAATTGATGATTTGAGGCTCTGTTGGAACCCTTTCTCTCACCATCTAAGCATAAACTGAATGTTATGAATGAGAATGTTAATAGAATTAGGGAGCTGAAACACATGAGAGGAGCTATGGAAAATTTTTTTTCTGTTTTTTTTTCGTACCTGAAATGTTGAATGAAGTGATGATTTGGGACTTCATTCTTGAGCTTTATTATTCTTATTGCTCTCCAAATCAATGCTAAAAGTTATGTACTCTCTTTGTCCATTTGGTGGGCTCGGTTTTGGTCCCTATAGGACTGGATTTCAGTTTTGGTTAAGCTTTTGCAGTTTTCATTCCACAGGGAGGTCTGTGTATATTTATCTGTTTTTTTTTTCACCATAAGTGATGATTTGAGGCTCTGTTGGATCCATTTTTCTCAACATCTAAGCATAAACTGCTTTAACATCACCTATATTTCTACAATACAAATAACAGTGAAGGCTTAGGTACTTACAAAATATGATATTTGATAATTATTACAAGTCATTGATATCAACATGGCTTCCAGAGTATCTCTTAAAAGTTGGAATTTCACTTCCGATTTGGTTATAGTTCTATGTTATAATTAAGGTGCAATGTGAGAATTATAGTTCTACTTGTATTTGTACTTTTTTTGGTAGCACATATATGTAATTTCTCGATTTCGTTAATAAAATTTACGTGGGTTTCCTTTTGTGGACGTAGGTCTCCGACCGAACCACATTAAAATCTCTCGTGTTTATGTATTTTTCTTTATTCATACTTTGCAACGTTGTGGATATTATGTTGGTTGTGGTTTTTTATTTTTGGACTATTTGTTGTTTAAAAGTTGGTTGCTTTCGATAGTGCTTATTTTAATTTGTTCTAAATAGTACCAAAATGTCTAAGGCAACTGAAGGGAGTCCGTTTGCAATGTGGGATAAAGAAGTTACAAATATTTTTTGCGACCTATGCATTAAAGAAACTGAAATGGGGAATAGGCCAACAACGTATTTTAATAAAGAAGGTTGGAGTAATATAGCTCGGAGATTCAAAGAATTGACTGGTAAGGATTACGACAAGCTTAAATTCAAAAACAAATGGGACCAATTGAAGAAAGAATGGAAATTATGGAAAGAGTTGAAACGTGGCTCTACCGGGTTGGGATGGGATCCAATTAAAAAGACGATCGATGCTCCAGCTGAATGGTGGACTGAGAAAATTGAGATAATATTCTATTTTTTTTTTGTCAATTACATTACTTCTCAAATTATTTAGAAACTGATCCCCCTAAATAAGCTTGTTACAGGCATTACCAGCAGCGAAGAAATATAGGCAGTGCGGAATTGAGCCAGATTTCGAGGCAAAACTTGACATCATGTTTAAGAGGGTTGTCGCGACTGGGAAGCACGCAGCAAACCCAAGCGAGATGGGATTTACATGAATGTCAAATGCCACTTGAACAGGTTATAGCTGATGAAGAAATTCCTAGTATTAACCAAAAAGAGATGGAGGAGTCTAATTCCATGTCCAAAAGGCCCAGACTTGTGAGGAAGAAGAAAGAGAATGACAGTTTTGTGAAAGGCTCATTTGCTGACTAATTGCAGCTTTCACAGCTCCGACTCCTCCTGACAGTACGATTTGGGACTGCCTAGCCATTTTAGATACTATTTCAAAAGTAGCAGCCGATATGCGCTTTCAGGCAAAATGTGTTCAAAAGATCGAGGACCCTACTCGTAGGGAAATGTTCATTGCACTACGACACGAGATGTGCATTGAGTATTTACGTGTTATAGTTGAAGAATGACTCTACTTTGTACTTTTCATTAGACTTGTCAATTATGTATTGTTATTACAGCAGCTACTGTTACTTTATGATGCTATGTATTGTCTGATTTTTGTTTTTATCTTCACAAAATGTTATGTCACTTATTTTCTGATGCTAAGTAATACTTGATGTTTTCACTATTCCAATTTTCTGTCGCCACCTCTCCATATTTTCTTTCATCCTAATGTATTTATCATTTCAGGAATCACCCACTGCAAGACCGTCGTAAAAGAATGGCATGGGCTGTTGATATAGCGATATTATTGCTGGAATACTACCGCTCCAGTTATAGACGGATACCATGCATGACGTCCTCTTATATCGAGGACAAATGGGTGGGTGAGATGCTTGCTGGATATCTGATAAGGTTCGGCAATATTTTGAGAATGACTGCGCCCATTTTTATCGATCTGCTACACGAGTTATGTCGGAACCAAGGTCTACAGGGTTCTTCTAGAACGACAACGAAAGAGGTGTTGGCAATAACATTATACATGCTCTCACAGAATGAATCAGTTAGAGGAGCTATGGAGCGATTTCAACATTCATTAGAAACCATTAGTCAATACTTTTTTAAAGGTTTACAAGCACTTGTGAGCTTAGCAGCACAGATCATTAAGCCAGTGGATACATCGTTCGCAACTATTCCTGAATAAATTGCAAATGATTCTCGTTACATGTCGTATTTCAAAGTAAGTATTATTACTTTGTTACTTTAGCTTAATGACCTCTTCAGTTGCTAACTATGATCAACAGAATTGTATTGGAGCAATTGATGACACTCATGTAGATGTCAGACTACCAAGTCACGAGAGGATCGCGTATATTGGTCAGAGTGGTACAACCACACAAAATATCATGGCAGTGTGTAACTTCAACATGTGCTTCACATTTGTAATGGCGGGGTGAGAAGGAAGTGTGCATGATAGTCGCCTTTTCTCCTATGCAACTAGGAATAGAACACAGTGTTTCCATCACCCACCTCCAGGTTTGTTCATCTTACTTAAAACCTCTCGATAATTACATTAATTATTTTAATTAGTATTGTCTTTAATAACAGGAAAGTATTATTTGGTAGACGCTGGATATCCGATGTTAAGAGGCTACCAGAAGCCATATCCAGACACAAGATATCATATTCCTGATTTTGAGCGAGCAAGTGACAATATTCGTGGCAGAAAAGAAATGTTTAACCAACGACACTCCGCTTTACGGGGGGTTATTGAAAGAACTTTCGGGGTGTGGAAGAAGAAATGGGTAATTCTACGTGATATGCCATCCTATTCATTTCCTAAACAAGTGTATATTGTGTTGGCCATCATGGCACTTCACAACTTCATCTGACATCACCCCTCTCATTCAGATACGGACTTCAATATGACTGATGATGATGAAATTATTGACACTCTAGAACCTTCAGGATCTCTAGCTGATAATGAGATGGACTCGATTGAATATGAAACTCAGGACGGTGAGGGTGCAGTTGAGATGGCTGCTCTGAGGGAGTCTATAGCAGATGCTATATATGACAGCTAATTCAGCAAGTCTTTTCTCTGTTCCTACATTAATTTTGAATGTCAAATTTACTTTTATTTGGATAAGTACTAACAAATTTTTTTTTCACAGTTATAGAAACATAACTTCTAGGATATCAGGTACAAACAGAGGTTTTTTGTGTTATTATGGTCTACCGGCTCCGTTGCTCACATCGCTTCAGTCTCATAGCTTTGGGAGGCAGTTCTACGGTTGTGTCAAGGGTGTTTCAGCTCGTTGTGGCTTCTTCCGGTGGGCTGACAGTCCCTCATATGACACGACCATCAGTCATGGGAATCCGGTGTTTTATCACTTTGACAGTGCAGATGAGGCCAGACGTAGTCAGAGTCTTAAATTAAACATTTTAATATTTCTAATTGTAGTTGTACTCGTATTTGTACTTTTTTTTAGTTCTCTTGGTACTCATGAGGGTGTGAGAAATGTATGACATCTTTTAGTTATGATCTGTGATGATTTCATGTTTCTGCATATGCTCCAGTATCTTGAATAAGCTGCCCCAAACAGCGAGACAGATTATTCTGATAATCTGCAGATTATCAGAATAATCTACTTATCAGCAGATTATGAATAATCAACAGCTGCGTCAAACAGACCCTTAGACAACTACCTCAATACATTTATTATCATTATTTATCAACCTTGGATGTTCCACATCAATATCAACTAATGAATGTAAAAAATTGACATTTTCCCTTATCAAAGCCCTAATTGTTAGTGATGTCTAAGTTCCAACGCTCAACATCATCTTCAGTTGATGCCATTAAATAATGCCCTGTAACTGTTATTAAATAATAATAATCTGTTTTAACAAGCAAATAATTACTCCCAATTTGATACTTATATGGGGGAAAATAAACAAATAAATTAGGGGCATTTACATATAGATCACATTTTTTTTATATATTTTCATATCTAACACCTAAACTCTTATATTTACATGTCTAACACTCAAATCATTAACATCAAATAAAAAAATATCACTATGACAAACTTCCTAAAAGTCAAATATATTTTTCAATCATAATTCTTAGCACAATAATTTTACAAATATAAATTTAAAATTTTAGGTATCATATATATAAATACAAAAGAATTGGGATATGTATGTAAATTTGCCAATAAATCAATTCACACTTACGCACAACATAGTGATTGAAGGCATCGTCTCCCACTATGAGGTCGTGAGTTCCAATCATGCATACCACTATATTTGCACAGAATAAATAAAAATTGTTTTTGCAAAATATTATTTTGCAGTTGATTTGTTAAAAAAATAAAGAAATATCCATTTTACTCCATTTGCAAGTAAATGGGTATTGTCGAGATCAGAATGGAGGCAGCATCAAGCTAAACTAAATAGAGAATTTAAAGAAACTCAAGTTATTATAAATTACATGTAGCACTGGCCTTGAGCCTTGACAGACAGTAAAGGGAGCAAGCAATTAAGCAGTCTACCTAGTCATAAACCCCCTTCACACCTTCCAAGCTCTCTCCTAATGATTCCCTGCAACAATAAAATTAGATTAGTAAATATAATTTCTTAAATTTTACGCTGTGTAAGGCATTTTAAATACATTGAATTTTAATATTATTTCTAACATTTTACGCCATTGTTTGAGTAGATCTAAAACTGAATATATGGATGTAATTTTAGTAGTAGTAGATCAAGTGAGAGCATTATAACAATAGGTTATCAAATCATTAAAAGGAGTGAATGTTTTAGATCTCTCGGGTCCATTGTTCAAAGTGACGGTCATACAGATGAGTGTGTTATTAGTAGAATTCATGTTGGATAGTTGAAGTGGAGGAATGCATCGGGCCTATTGCGTGACAGAAAATATTGTTTACACTTGAAACAAAAATTATATAAGATGATGGTGAGACCTGCAATTGCGTCAAAAATGTTGGCCTATAAAGAAACATAGAAATTAGTTTAGGTGTTGTTGAGATGAGAATGCTTAGATGGATGAGTGGCTCGACACTTAGAGACAAAATGCGAAATGAATGTATACGTGAAAGGGTTGGTATAGTTCCAGTAACAGACAAGATAAGAGAGAGTCGTCTTAGATAGTTTGTCCATATTAAACATAACAATCTAATGATTCAGTTAGGAGAGTAAAAGTTTTAGATGTGACATGTTAAGAAAGATAGAGGTAGACCTAAAAAGCTTTGGGCATGTTGTATTAAAAATGATCTTAATTTATAGAATTAAATGAACGTATGATAGTCAATATGACATAATGGAGGAGTCACGTAGCCGACCCGACTTAGTAGGGAAAAAGCTTGTCGCTATTGTTGTTGTTGTTGTTGTGTCTGCACTTTAAATAAATTAATTTTTTTGTGGTCATATGTAATAATAGAATCATAGAATTTGTTGTGTAGATTAATGTACTAATTGGTTCAAGTAAATTCATAGATAATTTTTACGGGTCTGGATGTGCCCAACATTTTAATCAATTAAATAAAACCTTGAGTTATTGTTGAGCAATTAGGACGAAGAAAACAAGAATCAACACAAATCTAGAAGAACAGATTTAACGAGGTTCGGCAAAAATGCCTAAGTCCTTGGGAGCAGAGTGGCGGCTTTTCTACTAATTCAGAAAAAGAGTACAGGATGCAGAATAGAACAACCTAGGGTTACAAACAGACCTATTTATAAACCTAGAAAGAGCAGAAAATGAAACCTTGAGTACAATATGTAATTACCAAATTACCTCTGTATCGCACCCTCAACCCACATAAGAAAACTCCCCTGATTTGGACAGAATCTTCCACTCCACCATCTGTCCCTTATATGATATATGAGTCATACCTAACAAATCTCCACTTTGGCGAATATCCAACCCCTTAGGAGAAATACATCATGGAGATTCTTACATACCAGAAGTGGGTTGGGTCACCATGCTTCTCTAGCAACTGTAAACATTCAACAGGTCCAAGCAATGCAAGAACTTGTTGATAGTAATTGGGTCAACATATCAGCTGCATTTTCATCAGTATGAACCTTCTGCAACAGCATCTCACCAAAAGCATTCAATTCTCTGGTCTTATGATACCTGACATCAATGTGCTTGGTTCTCGCATGGTACACCTAGTTCTTAGTCAGATAAAGAGCACTCTGACTGTCACAATGCAACTGAACTCCACCTTGCTCAACAACCAGTTCCTTTACTAGCCCAGCAAACCATAAAGCTCTTTTACAGCTTCAGCTACTGTCATGTACTCAGCTTCAGCTGTAGATAATGCCACAATAGACTGAATTGTTGATTTACAACATATAGACCCTCCACCAAGAGTAAAAACGTATGCAGTTGTAGACCTTATGTCATCCAAATCACTTGCATAGTCTGAATCAATGTACCCCACAACTGAAGGATCATCCTACTGACTGCAAAAAATAATTTCATATCCTGCAGTACCCTTCAGATACCTGAAAATCCACTTGACTGCTTCCCAATGTCGCCTTCCAAGTTTAGTCATGTATTTGTAGACTTGACTAACAACATGAGTCAAATCAGGACGAGTACATACCATTGCATACATTAAGCAGCCAACTGCAATGGCATATGAAATCTTTATCATGTCTTCGATTTCTGTATTTGTCTTAAGACACTATTCTGAAGAAAGTTTAAAATGATTTGCTAAAGAAGTGCTTATAAGCTTTGATTTGTCATCTTAAACCTGTCCAGCACTTTCTCAACATAGTCTCGTTGAGATAAACATAATCATATTGAGTCTCTGTCTCGATGAATCTCCATTCTAAGAATCTTTTTCGTATGACCCAAGTCTTTCATGTCAAATTTCTGGCTCAATAAAGCTTTCAAACCACAGACATCATTCATACGCCTCCAGGAGGAAAGCGATCTTCTGCACCTCTCAGCAAGGAAATTCGTGAGCTTCCGAAGTCACCTCCCAGCAAGGAAATCAATTGGGCTTTCCACAATGCCTCCTCCCGCAATCGAAAATCAATCGGAGCGCAGCCAACAATGAAAAATTCCTTTCCTCCGTCCCTCCTGCAAAGGAAAGGAATTTTGAAAATTACGCCCACGATAATTCCCTTCCAATTTTTTCCTTTGCTTCGGCCTCAACCTTCCTTTTCCGATCGTAGACGAACTCGTCTGTCTCTCGCCGCCGAACTCCCATGTCGTGCAGAAGGGAGCCTCGCCGAATCCGTCGCCTCCCGCAAAGAATTCCCTGTACGCGAATTCACATCTTCCTCGTTGAATCTATCGTGCGACTCCTACTCGCCGAATGTTGCGAGTCCCTCGCCTTGGTAGCGATCCTCCCTGTGAAAATGCCGCAAACCCCGTCTTCTCTTCGAACTTTTCAAGGATCGTCTTCCTGCGAACTTCAAAAGCGGACATCTAGCTGTCGAACTCGTCAGCTAAAACCTTATTTATTAGTGGGCCGCCAAAATTTTTCTTTCCCGTCTCTGATACCACTTGTTGAGCAGTTGGGGCAAAGAAAAATAGCAATCGACACAAATCCAGAAGAACACAAATTTAACGAGGTTCGGCAAAGATGCATGTGTCCACGGGAGCAGAGTGGCAACTTTTCCACTAATTCAAAAAAAAAGTACATGATACAGAATAGAATAACCTAGGATTACAAACAGACATATTTATAACCCTAGAAAGAGCAGAAAAGAAAACCTTGAGTACAATATGTAATTACCAAATTTACCCTGTACTGCACCCCCAACCCACGTAATGAAACTCCCCTGATTTGAACAAAATCTTCCGCTGCACTCCAGCATTTGTCCCTTATATGGCATATGAGTCATACATAATAGTTATTTTCCAGGATAACACATAATGATATTAACGCAAACACATAAGGCTACAGCGCAAGAAACTTAGACATGTCAGCGTAATAATGCTAATGGTTAATAGGTGTTTTATCCCAATAGGGTTTCTAGGTGTTTTATCCCACCTGTGATGCTGCGTTGAAGAAAATCAAAAGATCATGATGTTGAATAATTATAAAAAATAAAAAATAAAAAATGATAAATAAAAAACTGCAAGAATGTAATCAACTAGAAAAGTGGGTAATAATTGTTGCAATAATATAATGAAAGACACTAAATTTTTAATCACCATTCCCTCCTGAAACAGAGTGTCGTATACTATTTGCAATTTGATCAGGCTCGGCCTACCAACAAAAGAGATAGGCAAGCCTAAACTTTTATAGGGATCCTGAACAAACTTTTCTTCACGGTTAATGAAGATTGCTAGATATGGCATAATGTATCAAGTGATAAACTTTAATTTTTTATTTTTTTTATTTGGATCAATTTTTTTTTTTTTTTTTTTGGTTTTGTTTATGTATAGATTTGACATAAAAAAGTAGTTTGTATGATACTTGAAACACTAAAATGTTGCTTAAAATATTTTTAAAGCAACAAAATAAAAACTCAGGAAGTAAACTTGTTCTTAAAATAGAGGAAGATTTACATACATACCAGGCAATTCATATGTATTTACATATCTAGCACCATACATCAAGTGATAAACTTTAATTTTTTATTTTTTTTATTTGGATCAATTTTTTTTTTTTTTTTTGGTTTTGTTTATGTATAGATTTGACATAAAAAAGTAGTTTGTATGATACTTGAAACACTAAAATGTTGCTTAAAATATTTTTAAAGCAACAAAATAAAAACTCAGGAAGTAAACTTGTTCTTAAAATAGAGGAAGATTTACATACATACCAGGCAATTCATATGTATTTACATATCTAACACCAAACATCAATTTTTACATACGTGCCACCTTATATATGGATGAAAATGTGTATTTCACATTTTAAAGTTAAAATGGTGGCATTTTTTATGTGATATGGAAGATTTGGTTGGTATAAATGTAAAAATCAAAGTCTAGGTGTCAGATATGTAAATACATAGGAATTGGGTGGCATGTATGTAATAATGTAAATACCCCAAAATAAAAGTAAACACTAAAACAAAAGTTATACTAAATAATCTCTTAGATTATCTGGAATGATAACCTAAAACAATTGCTTTGTTCTAACTGCTATTAAAGCCCTACCAGCACCCCACCTAATAAACGGATAAACAGCACATAGGACAGAAATTCCTACAAGTCAATTCTTATTTTCACTCGTTCTACATTGAGATTTACAAAAAAAATCTAACAATAATTGAGACAATAGTGGAAGCAAAGAGTGAATCCTAGTAGGTAGAAATTCCGGCAAGTAATTTTTTATTTTTGCCCATTCTACATTCAAAATTGTGAAAAAAAAATTTCATAGTTATAAAGAACATGCAAGTTTAGCTATGCATTTAATAAATCTTTTCTCAGTCTCCATATAAAGACTTGTAAGTGTAGATCCAAATATAAAAATCGACAGTGGTAAGGACTTGAAAAAAAATTTAGTCTTCGTTATAGAAATTTATACAAGTGATTCATTCGTATGATTTATGCCTGAAAAATAACTATCCACCTCGTACTTGACAGCACTAAAAGTGCTAAGAGATCTTAATTCGTGAATCAGCGCTGCTTTAGGTTCAGATATCTGAAAATAAGCTACCAGCTTCCTTCAATTAGTTCCTCCTCCAATTCAATCCATCACCCATCCATTACCATTGCCACATTGCTAATCACACGAGTTCACTGTCTCTTCTTTTCCTAAAACCAATTGACAACATCCGATATGGAGACTCATCAAATAATTACGGAGCCTACAGTCCCAGTAAGTACATGTTCTATTTCATGGAAGTATCACAGAAGGGAATTATAGCAGTCAGTCTAAATTCAGCGAAAAATATACTAGTGCTATGGCATAAATGGAATAAAATATTATAATTATTATTATTATACATAAGAAGCAGCATATTGTATTACTCACCGTAAATAATAGTATCAAAAATTGTTTTGAGACAAACTTTCTCAAGGCTCATTAGATGTCGTGTGATAGCCATTTGCACAGGAGAAACCATGGAGACTGCATCTCTGGTTAAAATACTCGTACAAAGGAGTTTTTTTAAAGCTCATGATAAAATCTGTCTCGTGAAAGTTAGGATTCACAATAAAAGACTCAGAACTCAAATGCGTTTAGGTGAGTAAATATGATTCACACAAAACATATATATATATATATATATATATATATATATATATATATATATATATATATATATATATATATATATATATATATATATATATATAT
>NEWO01000701.1:71454-82086 GCA_003013225.1 Phalaenopsis aphrodite
ATATATATATATATATATATATATATATATATATATATATATATATATATATAGTCAGAATAATAGGCTTCAAAATGGTTCTAAGAATAAATACTTCTATCTGGGCTGAAAACAAGATTGCGGTTGCTGCCAAGTATGCTGAAACAGAAAAACAGAGGAAGGAAGATGGAGAAGAAAATAGAAGAGAGAACAAAGAGTAGAATAAAAAACTCTTGTGAGTTCACGCATATCACTTTTTCACCACTTATTGCAGCTATTCAATAACTCCAAACTATTAGGAAACAGTTGGTAACTAATTATATTGCTGTAATCTAGATGCCATCTTGGAAGATGAAATGATAGAATAGAGAATATACAATGTTCCTTATTCGGTATTACATCCTCCATTGGATTTGTGCCCATTCATCAAAATCAATCTTGCCCTCATGTTCATAATAGGGAAAAGATGTACAAAATTATATGTTCGAGATCCAAGTTAGAATACTCAGGATGTAGGCCTTCCTACTGAACTGGGAGTTCCAAGAGTGGTTTGCTATTTGAAAAAAATATAATGTTGCAGAGTTGTGAGAGGTTGAACTGAATGTCCTTCAAAAACTTTGTTTGGCAATGAAGGAGGATATAATAATAGGTTTCCTTGAAAAGATTTAGCAAGAAATATGAAAATTAAATGAATTCTTGTAACTGTTGGAAAATATAGTTTATATGCCACGCTTGCAAATCGTTTTGTATAAAAGGGACCATACAATGTTGGTTGAGCTTAGAATAATGTTGCCGAGCAAAAGAAGACAATTGGTGAAGTCGTAGGATAACAAAAACTTGATCACCCACTTCAAAACCTAATTCCTTATGTTAACTATCAGCTAACTGTCTCTTTGGATTTCAGGAGGCAAAAAAAATTGTCTGAACTACTAATAGATTGTACGAGATGCTGCAAAGAAGGTAGTGTTCACTGCTTCAACAAAAAATGTTGTGGGTGGTGACATGCCATATACAATTTCATATGACATATAACGTGATGGAAAATGAAGAGAAGTATTGTTAAATAGTTCCGCCCATTGTAAAAGGAAATTCATTATGAAGCTGCATTTATCGCAAAACAAAGTAAATATTGATTGAATCCAAATTGGTTACTTCGTTAGGTTTTCCATTGGGGATGATATGAGCTGCTAAAATTTAGTAGTGAGCCCATAAGATCTTTTTGAAAAGAGCTCACAAAAATGAGTTACAATCTCTCAAACATAGACTTCTGGAAATCAATGAATTTTAGAGACATTTAAGAAAAGATCTTCTACAACTTTTATTAAAGTAAACCCAGTGATGGGGCACAAAAGTGAGCATATTTATACAAATAATCAACAACCATAATGCAAGATTTTTCGATGGATTAATGAAGTCTAATAATAAAATCAAGTGATTTCTTCCCCTAAATTGGAGTTGAGATCTTTAGAGGTTGTAATAAGCCAGCAGGATATTTTATTTTAGATTTGTAGCTTGACATGTCGGACAAGTTTGCAATACAATTCATTAGCTGCCAAAATTGAGAAGCAAAATGGGCTAATGCCAACTTAATTCCTCAATGACCCTCGATTGGGGTAGAATATCATTCTCTCACTGTTGAAAGCTTACAATCAAAATTTGGAGACAAAATAATAGCATGACATCTATTCAAAATTAATCGACCTATGAGAACAAAATTGGAATACTTAATTGGATTGGTAGAAAAGTTTGCTGTCCAAAAGTGCAGATCTTCCAATTGTGATGTTTCTACACAAAGTTATGTCAAGTAAAAAAAATAGATCAATTACAAAACAACTTAAAACAGCCACATCAGTTTGTTTTTCCACAAACTACAGTTCCAATTTCAATCGGATAATGTCATCCTACCTTGATAATGCATTAACTACCTGATTACTAATACCAAAATTATATTAGATGTCAAAATCAAATATAGGAAGCTTAATAAGACATTGTTGTTAGTCAAGTGTGTGAATCACCTGTATATTAATCCTTTAATGCTTCATTGATCTGTTCAAATAAGAAATTTGCATCCTAGCAAGTATTGGGTTCTTTTGGAGACTGCCAGATGACTTCGTAGAGTACATGAGCATAAGCAAAATTCAGTTTGCATTCTAGAACATATTGTTTTGTTAAAGAACGGAATATGATGTACCAAATTAGAAATCCAATTCCTATTCTAAATGAATCTGGTATGATGGCAAATGGATTAAATAATCAGGGATATGTAATACAGATGAAGAAGAAACACTTCATTTAATACAAGCCTTCAAGAAATGCTTCCATTGCATGACCATTCCAATCAAAGGAACCTTGCTTCAAGAGATCAGCAAGCAGATCAGCAATGTTTGCATAATTACAAATGATTTGTTTATAATATCCTGATAAACTCAAAAAGGAGCATAGCTTCAAAAAGCTTGGGGTTGAGACCAAGATAAAATTGTTTGGATCTTTGATGGAACAGAAACAACATCTGATTAAGTAACAATATATCCCAAATACTCAATCTTTTAACTTGCAAAAACAAAGGTGCTCGTTTTAATAAACTGCTTGTGATTGCAAAGATATTTCAAAACAATCTACAAAAGTCTATAACATGCTTTGAAAATGACTTAATATAGATAATAATGCCAATAAACAATATCAAACGTAGGAACGGTTGAAAATATTTGAGAATATTATTCATATTTTTTGAAAAATAGTGGAAGCTTTTTACAACCCAAATGATATAACCAAAAAATCGTTCATGCGTTTGAAAGCTGCATTAAGAATATCCCTTCAACCGTTTGTATTTGATGGTAGTTAGCTTGCAAACACTACATCGAATAACAATAATAAAAAAAACACATCCAAACATTCATCCATAATGGAATGTGAATCTGTTTGCGATTGAGCAAATGTGAAGCTCAATAGTAGACACAAAATCATCATTTGTTATCGTTCCCTTTAACCAATATATTTGGAGAGAAGAAAAGGCTCTAAAAAAGGGATTGATTGGGGCAGCTGCAGCTTATCCTGATAAGTTGGTTGGTTGTTTGGTTATATTTGGAAAACAGCTGATTTGCAGTTGTTTCTAGATAAATAATCATTCTGTCTCTTATCTGAATAAGTTGTTTAGATGTTTTTTTTGTGTATTTGAAAAACAACTGATTTGTAGTTTTTTTTTTGATAAATGATCATTATGACACTGCGTAGTGTTGTTGTTTGCAACAGAACTGGAATGGCTACCCAAGGCCAGCAGAGCACACCCAAACCACCATAAACACCACTCACAGCCACCATAAACAAATTATCCAAATAAAAAATTATAACAAATTATCCAACGTTCGTTATAATTAAATGCATATTAAATCATTATAAGCAGCACAAGCACTCATATCAAAATTTGATGCAAGCTAAATGAATTCCTCCTACAAATTAATAATTGTTAAATGGTAGACACTGCTTTTTTTCATTCTTTCTAGTACAGTGAAACTATCACCAAACAGCATAATCCATCCAATATTCACTGTCTCGCTTGAAAGAAAAGCACAAAATTCACTTTCACTATAAGATCATTTCATAAACAATCCCCCTTTTTTAAAGAAGATATGAAAAAAAGAATAGGTTGATATTCTCCATAATATTCACTGTCCCGGTTGAAAGAAAAGCTCAAAATTCACTTCCACTATAAACTACTTGATGCAAAATGATCAATCAAACTAGAAGTGGGAAACCATATAGCTGCAACCCTACAAATTTTCAAACAGGAAAAAAAAACCCCATGGAAACAATCAATTTTTTACAGGATAGCCAAAATAGATGATTGCACAGATCAAGCACCCCAGATCAATATCACTGAGCATATAGAGCCACCCTTAACTTTGCAAAAAAACTATTGAAGCCAAATCAAGCCAGTTAAAAGTTTCCCTTTTTTTTGCTTGCACGTTCCCATAACCAAAATTTCCCAACAAAATAATGGGATCGAAAGCCACAGAGGGCAAATGAGTGCTTCCCAATAAAAAACCGCAAAAATTAATCTGAGAAAACCTTGAATAAATCGTGACCTACCAAACAAATGTTTGGTATCGCCACAAACTTTCCAACGAAAACCATGGGATCGGAAGCCGTAGAGGGAAAACGAGAGCAACGAAAGGAAAACCATAGAAATAAAACATATAGGAATAATATTGCGAGATACCAGATGAACGATAGAAAGAACCGAGGGAGAAGAAAGGGAGAGCGGGGATGGAGAACCAGCCAATCATGAGGGAGAAGGGCACGGGAGGTAATTGCTGATAAAACGCAGCTCTTCAAATCAGGATGCGAGGTCAATATCGTGGTCCGCTTCCTTTAATAAAACGTAAACGCCGTTTCAAAACATTGGATGAACACTCGAACCAAACAGAATTTTGGCATTTTCAAAATGCCAAACGCAGCAATAAGCTGCCCCAAACACACCCTAATACATATGATTCCAGAATTCGGCACGTTCTGAACCAGTTTTTGCTCAGAATTTGGGTAATGTGGATAGCAATATGATGAAACATTCTTTAGTTTGGAGTTGGGTAGCAAAGTGATATGATGATTAATATCATGCTGATGAAAATGTGCATGTTTTAGAGCTTAGTACTGAAAATACATTTGCATATTTGAGGAATCCAGAAGGCCATAGAATTTTGTTTATTAGTAGCATGCGGGATTCAGAACAATGACTGCATAGAGAATAATTTTATAAGTTGATAAAAACGTAAAAAAAGTAGAAAGAGGTGGCTTAACACCTTGAAAACAAAATGTTCATTGTTCCAATCTAACTCTATGGTAAAATCTAGATAAATGGTAAATATGTTACCAAAAGTTCCAGCCATTGAATATAAGGCACTATATGAGTCCATTAAATTTGTATAGCATAATCAATCAAGAACACAAACCATTGCATCATAATTGGTAAATATGAAAATCATTGAGAGCATAGCAAAGAATCTCAATGCCAACAAACCCTTGAAAATGCTTAGAAGGTAGCTGCACCGGTATGCTCAATGTTTAGACAAGACGTACTTGGATAAAGTTATCCGTTGAACCGCCATCAACCAAAATTCAAATATATAAATTACTAAAAATCGAATAAAAATGAATGAGAACAAAGTTACCCCGGCAGAGTATGGCAACTAATTTATTTAGTTCCATCATCCAATGCATTTGAATAGGGGTAAAGTCAATCATTCTTAGAAGAATAGGACTATCACTTGAATTGAATTTATAATTTTAGATGCTGCAAGAAATTCGTATAATTTTCCTTTACAGACATGATCATATGGAATTTTTCATTAAAATTGTTGCAAGGATCTCTTTCACGATGATCCATCATTTCAACAACACTCATACTCTTGAATGGTATTGAAGATTTATTTGTAGAAGTTGCATTCAACAAATGCTTTAGGGGTGTGCGTAACAAACCCCAAATGAATGGGAAAATATATTGAAAAGATTCTTGTTTTTTTTCAAGACTTTATCTTCAAGTAGTTTAGCGACGTTTGTGGCCAAAACTAGAATGATTGGCAGGAATGCTCTTATTTTAGAAGGCTCATCTTGTGAATTTAGATTCAAAACAACTTTGCAAGAAAAACTCAGACACACCAACTTCTTGATTTGACAGATGACAAACTCCGAGGAAGTGGCATCATCTAAAATATTTTAGAAGGCTCATCTTGCGAATCTTGGCATTAAGAAGGACCTAATAACAAAATTCCAGGGTGAAATCTTGTCAACAAGATAAGTAGTTCTTTTCTAATAAAACCAAAAATACTAGACTTATCCAAAAAAAAAGATGAAATAGACAGGCATTGTGTATTGGTAGCTTCATGGAAAGAAAACTATCAATTCACCTGATAGACCCAATCCTAAGGATCCACTACATGGATTCAAGGAAGAGAAAGTTTGACTGCATTTAGCGAGCAGCATTAGCATAAAAGAAAAGAACTTTCCACCTAGGGTACTTCGCTAAAAATAAAAGAGTTCATTGTTGTTGGCAATGAGGTATTATGGGCAAGTAGCTCAATCTGGCCTTCTAAGTTAAGCATTCTCAAAAAGTGTTATCTTCACCCGATTGATAATTTTGAGAGTTGTTCCTTGAGATCCTAGATTTAACAGCAATAATCGTCAGTTACATGAGTCCTGATATGAGCTTAATCCATTATTTGCCCAATCTAACTGTTGTCAAAGGCTTATGAAGATGTTTGAAGGTAAGAAAGGCATAGCCATAGTTGCAGCACTCACTGGCAATTTGCCAGAAGATGGAAGACGGAAGATGGAAGATGGAAGATAAAGGATGAGAGCACCAACTATGATATTGGTTACTGCCCAGGATGTTTCAATAGAAAAAATTGAGCAAGGTAAAAACAGATGAAAAAAAAGGGAAATTTACATACATACCATATAATTATTATAGATTTACATATCTAACACCTAAGGTTTGATATTTGCATATAGAACACTTTGGGGTTATAAACTTGTGCATAAAAAGGATCAGTATTCCAGTTTATCAAGTTAGTGAATTGTATTTTTGATGTGATGTAAAGGATTTGAGTGTTATGCATGTAAAAATAAAAGTTAAGATGTTAAATATGTAAATTTATCAAAATTGCCTGAAGAAAAGATTAACAAAAAAAAAAGTGCAGCAAGCTCTTATATATCCGTTTCGCATCACTTCTTACAGCTATTTAAGAAGTTGTAGACTCTTAGAAAAATAATTGGTCGGTCATTTATTTCTTATAATCAAAAGAATTTCTTCAATATTTAATTTTGATCCTATCTTAGATGCTGGTGTTGACCAATAAAGAGTTTAACATTTTCCCTCCGTGGTTATAGGCTCCTTCATTGGATTGCAACAGAAAGCAATTTGCATAGTATAAAGAAAAACTTAAGGTACTTCTACGAGGAGATTTTGAAAGCTAATGATAAAATCTTCCTACTGAAAACGAATATAAACAATAGAAGCCAAATTATGCGAACGTGATTGCCTTATGTCAGCAATTAGAAAGCGTTTTCAAAAAAATCAATTAGTACAGTTCAGAGTAGAATTTTCAGAATAGCACGGATATCTTATTCAGAAAGTATTAAAAAGCATAGGATTTTCTTGCCTTTCTGGAAATAGACTAAATTCTCTCCTCTAATCGCTAAGCAAAAAGATGAATTAAATAGAGAAAATATACAGGAATTTTGTGGTATATGTGTAAATTTCCCTTAAATTTATATAAAACCACCGCTAAGCTGCCTCAATTGATAATGAAACTTCAAATTCATTAATCTTACCTGCGCAAACAGTACTTGTACTCGTGGCTGCGGTTGTCATCTCTCTCCCCTTCCTCCAGCTATATACGAAAAATCAATTAAAAAAAGTACCAAAAAAGCCAAGAAACATAATACAAAACAAAATCATACCGGATCGCTCTCGTAGATCAGCTGATAACATGCCGAAGAAAGGCATCGCAGCGCACAGTTTTCCTTCTCAGTAACCGAAGTTCTGCATTTCCAACCCCATAGCCCACTTCCGAAGACCAATCCCCAGAACAAATAACATCGAATCAGCTACGAACAATTCACAAAATCAAATCGATTCCGAAAAGTACAAATGAGGAGTCATCGGGCTGTTACCTTTCGATATCAACGTAGCAGGCGTTCTTCCTGTTCCTGATCTCATCTTCCTGCGTTAGATGTAATAAAGGAAGTTAAAGAACAGGATGTAAGAATCAACACTAAGAATACTAAGAGGAGAGGGGAGGTGAACCGACGGAGATAGGGCGACGAGAAGCAGAAAGTGCTGAGGGAATGAAAGAGGAGATTAAAAACAACAGTAGGAAAAAGTTGATCAAGGAGCAAATAGATGTTGGAAGATGGTGAGAACGCATCTCCACTGATTTCGATTTCGGTGGCAGAAAATTTCCTGGTTACTTTGGGAACTACGAACACTCTTTCAGCACTTACTACAAATATTACATCGCATCTAAGAATAAGTTGTAGTCAATTAAATCAGGTCGTCACGCATCTCTGCAGCAAAGTAAAAAAAACGGCTCAGTAACACGAAGAACATTCTCTCCTGTATTATTTATGTGTTATTGCACGTTATTCATGTGTTATTGTATGTTATTCATGTGTTATTGCGTGTTATTCATGTGTTATTGATGTGTTATTGTTTTATTTTAACACCAAAAATTTTCTCATGACGCAATAACGCATGAATAATACACAATAACACTTGAATAACACGAAATATTTCTGACAAAGGAAAAAAAGGCGCAGTAACAAGGGGGGATGTTCTCCCATGTGTTATTCTTGTGTTATTGTGTGTTATTTATGTGTTATTCATGTGTTATTGTGTTATTATAACACCAAAAATATTCTCAGGACACAATAACATATGAATAACACATAATAACACGGGAGAATATTCTCCGTGTTACTGCGCCGTTTTTTTTCTGTGTCGCGTGGGGTATCATGGCGTGATTTTATTGGTTACGCACGTTACTCTACGTGCGTAGTACTGATGTAATATTTTTTCCTCATCTGGAGTTTGTCCAAATTACTTTAATTAATCCTCATATTATGTTAGCCATCCAACTAGCATAATATATCAATCACTACAAATGCATCATACTATCTCAAAATTATCAATGGTGCTTATTTTAAATATTTTCTTATTTCAAATAACATAGAATGTGTCACACCCTGATTCTAAAAGCTATTATACCGTTATAACACATGATGTGATGAGATAATATGAATATTTTGTATTCTAAAAGAAAATAATATATATATATATATATATATATATATATATATATATATATATATATATATATATATATATATATAATAGCTAAAATGAACAAGAAAAGATGACTTTGATTCTATTTCATAAATAAGAATCCAACAAGGGTGTAAATGAGCCGAACACGAGCGAGCCTAGGCTCAGCTCGTATTTGGCTTATTTGCTTAGCGAGTCGAATACCAGTTATTCAAGAATAAAAAGTTGTTTTGACAATTCTTATCATGTAGTCATAAGATGTTAATGGTTGCGGCAAGATTTAAAAATTATTATTTATAATAAAACATCATTTGAATCTAATTTAAAAGTTTTTATTTTCTTTCTTAATTAATACTTTTAATTGATTATAAATATTTGTAGTCTTGTAGTCAATTAATTTTTTTTAAAAATACTACTCATCAATATATATATATATATATATATATATATATATATATATATATATATATATATATATATATATATATATATATATAATCGAGCCAAAACGAGCCAAACGCAAACTAACAAATCTTCGTGTTCGGCTCGTTAACTTATCGAATGAGCTGAACACGAGCTGTTCGCGAACAAAAAATCATTTTGACAGCCTACCAACAAATGATACAATTCACCTAAAAGTAAAACTCTAACCAAAAAAGCGACTGAAAAGACAATTGATAAGCATATACCCAACCCAAATATATATATATATATATATATATATATATATATATATATATATATATATATATATATATATATATATATATAGGTCAATTGTATTATTTGTTGGTAGGGCTGTCAAAATGATTTTTTGTTCACGAACAGCTCGTGTTCCGCTCATTCGATAAGTTAACGAGCCGAACACGAAGATTTGTTAGTTTGTGTTTGGCTCGTTTTGGCTCGATCAATTTTATATATATATATATTAATCAATACAAAAATTGAAATACCATGAGTAAAACTAATGCTACAATATTTGCTCTTATGGAGAAGATCCTCTGAGTGGCTGGGTAGATCCCGCTATATAACAATATCAACAAGTGAGTTTGAAATTAAACTCAATAAATAAAACTATGTATGAAGGGGATGTTTGGTTTGCTCAAAAAACAATTCAGTATAAAATGAATGCAATGCAAGTAATGCATTATATTTGAAATACTTTAAAGTTATTTGGTTCAACATAAAATAAATTAAATGTAAGACTTCATATTTTTGTTATTTAGTTTAAAGTGGAAAAAAAATTATACTTCAAAGTATGTGGGGTCTTACATAAATTATTGGTGATCGAGGGCAGTGATGGGTGGTGGCCAAAAATAGTGACAGGTGGCTATTAATGGTAGACAATGACTACATATAACTATAGAAGAAAATGATTGACGATAGCTAAAGGTGGCAGTGGACGGGCGCTTGGGGGAGGTTGTAGGCCTTGGTGAGAAGTGGTCGTGTCGATGGCAAGTGTTGGAAGCGACTAACAAAACATTACATAAAATTGTGTATTTGGAATTCGTCACAATCTAGTGTTTTCTAAATGCACCAAAATGAATTAAGGAATGAATTCAAATTATATTCCTCTTTTACACTTCAATTGAAATTCTTCGGACTTAATTCTGGCTTTATAAAATCCCTATAAAAGGAATGAAATGCTCTCCTTTTATAGCCAACCAACAGCCCATTATGTAGAAATTATGTATAAGCGATAGAGTACTAGGGCATGTGATATGAATGTTGAAATAGGATGATTTACTAATACAAACACACACACACAATATATATATATATATATATATATACATATATACATATATATATATATATATATATATATATATATA
>NEWO01000701.1:97874-166502 GCA_003013225.1 Phalaenopsis aphrodite
TATATATATATATATATATATATATATATACATTTATACATATACATACATACATACATATACATACATACATACTACAGATACATACATGCACACATACGTACAAACATACATATTAGGATAATTTTTTGTAGAACAGTCACTCTATGAGGCAATTAGTCGAGTGAGCCAGCTTCCAAAAGGGTTTCACCAATAAATATATCATTACACACAAGCATATAATCACAAATTTTCCATAGATAATAGTTTAAACACTATGACCAATATTTTACTAATTGAATCATGCTTATAATATGATAGAAATTTAATTGTAATCTATAAAAGTGACGAGTAATAAAGAAGATATTATAATTGCATGATTTAATTTGATATGCAGAGAGACGTATAGTAATAAAATAATGTCCATAATTATTTTATTATGAGAATCTTATATTAGATTTTTACCACAAACAAATTTGTTATCTAAGGATAACACCCTAAATAACAAAAAAATATATTTATCTTCTAATAAATAATAATCACTTATCTCAAGGCAAGCAGTAATACTCCAAATTTATTTGATGCCCAACTGCTAGTACCTAAAGAACTGACCCACAAAAACATAATACCAATCATCCAATCAAATGCAAAAATAACAGTAAGAACATTAAAAGTGATTAGTTTTTTAAGCTAGATATAACCTAAAAATAATCTTCATTATCTCCCAATAGATCAAAATCTATTATTAAATAAATGTACTATCATCATCATCGTCGTCGCCGCCACCACCACCACCACCACCATTATTATTAACAAGGTATGGAGATTTATTTGAGATTAAACTTAATCTAGCCTAAAAAGATTATTGCATAAAAGTAGAAAGATTAAAACTAATTGACTTTAAATAGGATAATAAAGTTACTAAAAAAATAAAAGTAGAAGAAATGAGGAGGAGAGAGCTCCCATGTGTTCTGTACGATAAGTGAATTGACTGCTAAGAGGAATGGGTAACTGCGACGTTGAAGGAAGAAGAAGGTGAGATAGATGGCAGCTGTAAAAGCTTCAATCAAAAGGGAGGCTTGCTCAGAGAGGTCTTTCGGTTGTAGGAGGGAGTTTGATTGCAAGTCTTTTGATGCCCTAAACCACAATTCTCTTGAATAGAAAAAAAAGGTGATGCACGAGTCAATGCTTTTGAGCAAAATAGAAGTCCAAATCTATTTGATCAAATAGAGCAAAGTAGAGGAAACTAATGTGATTTGCAGTGCAATTGATTGTGGCAAGAGAGGAGAAATTACAATACTCTCACATTTTAGGAGAGACATGGTAGTAATAAAGGAGAAAATATTACATCCGGACTCCGAACATAATTTGCGTTTAGAATTCAATAGTGGGGCGTCACGTGTCAAGTGAACTGCACCGCAATACACATGTATTGGCCAGTGTTAAAAGCCGCAGGGCCCACCTGACACATGGCGCCCCGCCATTGGACTTCGGATGCATCTGGATTCCGTATGTAATATTTTTACAAAATAAAGGGGGTTCGGGAAACAGGAGGACTTAATTGGCATAGCTGACATTTTTTGGGTAAACCGTAACTTTGGTGGTGAAATGTGTTTAGAGCTAAGTTGAAATTGTTTTGTGCTCAAGTTCTAAATGAATAATAGTAAACCTGATGACTACCTTTACATGGCTTCATATGTTGAGCAAAACTTTTGATCGATAAAAACCTTATTTTGGTTAGCTTTATTTGAAGATAATCATTTTTGCATTTAATCATTATTAACTTTTTATGATATGCTATTAGTTATCCTGTGACATGTGCACACACACACACATATACGATTATTTTAGTTACAATAATGATCATTTGTATTGATAATCATCATCTTGTGACGATGAAAATCCACTTAAGAGTGATTATACTAGTATTATCACTATTAATGATGCCATAAATTGTTTGGACAACTCACATATCAGCGAGCAACCTTAGTTTCATTGATACAAAAAATAATGCAAAAGTTAATGGGTTAGTTTAATGACAAAGAAGGGCATACCTATTCGAGTATACAGTTAAGCATATCTTATACCATGATTTAATAATTTCAAATATTATTTTTGTTGATTCCATGTGTTTCAAGCTAAATAATTTTTTTTAATAACAAATCTACACAAGGGGTTTCTAATGTGATTATTAAATATTTTTAAGCTTAATTCAAGAATATTTTAATTTAAGCATCCAATACATTATCAAAAAGGAAATCTCAGGAGTTCTTACAATCACATAATGCATTTTTATAACCATGATACTAATTAGCCACCTCAAAACAAGTACATTATAAATAAAGAATACAGTTTTAAGCTTTAAAAAACTTCGGTTAAGTCATTAAGAGTCCATATGTTGATGTCCTACCATTTGGCCTTAAGCTTGCAAAAGCTAAATGTATACCTAGATATGTGTTTCAAGCTAAACTTAAGGAGATCAAGATAATTAGCAAGGGAAAAAAGTATAGAGGGCATGAGAAGCCACTCACCCAAAGAAGGAAGCCCTCGATAAATAGTACTCACTTAGTTCAAAATAGACTATCTCAAATAATACTCATTGAAACTAAAGGATCCAAGCTCCCAATGTCACTCACTAAGAAGCCCTAAACTCACAAGTCCATATGGTAATCATCCAAAGCAAGGATTATATGTTTTGATGGGGCTTGCTTTAAGATACCCAAAATTATTGTGAGTCAATTCAATTAGTCACGTATGTATACACGTCGATCGAGTAAATATGAAAAAAACAGAGGCTTTGTGTTCATCCCATGAGGATAGTATCAAAATGTTTCTAATAAAAAAAGTTCTATTTTACTAAACCACTAAATTTTGTTTGAAAAATAAAAAAGTATTAAATGAAAAAATGGAAATCAAATAGTCTTAAAAGATCATTAAAAAAGAATGACAGATAAAACTCTTGTGTCTAACTCAAATGATGATGATACTCATGCTCTTATGACACCAGTATAGTATTTTCTATATGTTATACCATGAGTTACCCTACATGTTAGTTTATAACCATAGATACAAACCTCCTTATCCTATATCAGATCATAAGAAGATTTGGAAATCATATTATAGTTAAGAGGGGTTTAACCATGCAAAATTTCTTAAGATTCCTAGGATCCCTCATTTAAGTTGCAATTTCTTACAATATATCTATTTTACTAGACTGTTGTGTGTTAACTTATTTGTTCTTCTATGTGACTATTAGAATTCCTAAATCATAGAGAGTTTTAACTACCTAATTGATCATATTAAGAGTATATGATAATTAAAATGTTAACACATCAACATGCATCATTCATAAGAATAGAAATTGTATAAGGGGGCAAACTTTTGGAAAAAACATAAAGAAAAATTATACTTACATCACATGAGCATTAAATTATGTTTATCCATGAAACATGAGTGGGAGATGCATGGAGAATTTCATTGAAATAGGTGAAGATTCAAGCGTGATAAAAAACATATTTACAAACAAGCCAAGCACCTTAAGCAATACATTGAATCCTTGCCTTACAATGATCAACTCTCCATAATCTCTCACACACATATCACTCAACCACTCTCTCATGCAAAAAATTTAAAAACTTAAAAGAAAATCCACTCTAGAAGTTTTCTCTCTTAAGGAAGAAGAAGAGAACTCCTAGGGTTTGTACTAAAACCTTAATTCCTACTGTAGAGAGCCTTCTAACCCTGATTAACTCCCGCTAGGTTGTGCTAATGCATCCCTTAGATAAATCTTCATAAATTTATCTTGAAAAATCTTGTCAAAACTAGAATCGACTGGCGATGACACAACCATGCCCATGGTCAACATGATTACACAGCATCCAACATGGTCAGGCTAGAGGTTTGTGTAATTACATTGAGGTTACAATAAACCCATCGTTATTATGTCGCTTTCTAGCGTGGCTACACTAGACAAACATCTTGGCTTGCTTCATTCTTTAGCTCTATAGAATGCAGTGTAGAATGCATTCTACAGATGTAATTTGAAAAATATAAAAAAAGAATTTTACGAGCAAAAAATTATGATAAATATGGAAGAAATCAATGAATTCAATACTAGAAAAAGCATAACTTTTTCTCATATAAATTATCCCAAACTTACACAGTACTGACCCTCAAATAGTCCCATATCTATGAAAAGACTCGAATAAAATTCATAGCTCTCATTTGTGAATTTATGATTTCTTAACTAGATTGTAGAGTGAATTAAAATAAAACATGCAAATATAATTTCAAGGTCAGATTCTCATCAATTTCTAATATCTGAGCCTTTCGCTTTGTTCACCACTTCTCCTAAGCATATCTTAAAACTCCTAAATTAGTATGATTGAAATAGTTTTATTTTTTGCGAATATTTTTAAATCACTTAATAATCAACCAATCAGCACAAAAATCACATAACATTTGCATTAATATAAACATCATAAGAATTTCATCAAGATTTTTTAATTCTTATTAGTTATGCAAGGATTAAAACATCATTTTTTTATATTTAGGCTCATCCCAAGCTTCTTCTTAGGGAGATGACCCCTAGTTTTATTTTTCTTTTAGATAAAAACTTTCACAATTTTGGACTTTTTATTTTATTTTTTACTATGCTAACTTAGAAATATTTCTACTTAAACTATGAACTAATTGATAGGAGAATAATATCGAACTATTTGTAAAATGGTGTAACTAAAGTGGCTACTTCTAATTTAAACTAAAAGTAAATGTAAAGTCTCTAAATTAAAAATATGTTAAGTACGATTACAATAAAATGTCTTTTCCCATGCAAAGAGATTATAAATCAGTGCAGGAATTAAATAATTAAAGATGAAAATGAGGTATTGTGACAGATATGAGCATATATATTCTTTACTTATTTTGAGCACAAAGAACATTGACTAATCTAAAGTTAGTCTCAGCTTGTGCGTTAATGCTGAGTAGATTCTAGTCTTTCACTTCTAAATTACTCATTGTACTCTCTCTATATGACCTACTAGAGACCCTTAGTTCTAACAATAGACCAAATTAGTAAAGGATCTAGTCCGCCACCCTAGAAACACCAATTTTATGCCCATCAAAACTTATTTATCTATCTATTTGCACTCCCTCCTGGAATTGGCATCCCCTTCCTCTAATGTTTAGTGTGGTACTCACTAGTTGGTGAAATCATAGTCATCACCTGAGTCATTACGTTTTGCAATAGATTTTAACATCACAAACGACCAGTTTGTAAAGTAAATAAAGAACCGGTGAAAATACCATCACAAATTGTTTGAATAAAAAAAATCTTAAAAACATCATAATCCCACACATCATTACTTTTATTGCAAGGAGAAGGAAAAGAAAACTACTCAGAAGTCATGGGATAACAAAACAAAACATTATATATATATATATATATATACCAAGTTTACAAGACAAATGTTAAACAAAAATACAAATACTTATCTCAAACTTCTCCCCAAGCAATCCTCTGTAGTTTTCTGACAAAATTTAACTCCACATGACTCACACAAGACTCTACAACTACCAACTCCCACTATAGTGGTTGCCCACCTCTATAGTGGCCTAAACTACAAAAAAAAAATTCTCTTTTCTCCTCCTTTTTTTCCTCCTTTGGACATGTAGAAATGTCTTCTATATATAGAACTCTGAAAATAACAAAGGACCATTTAAGGCACATTTTCAAAATTCATCCAAATTCATTGAACATTGGGCAAACCATTTCTGGCGCCTAGGCGCCCAACTGTCGCGCTTAGACACCGTCCTTCTATAATGTTCGGGCGCATAGGCTTCAAATCACCTTTTGTGCCTTTGGCTTCAATTGACCCATTTTTGCTCATTTTTTTCTCTTTTTTCTCTTAAACTCCATTTATTGCACCTGAAATTAAAAACACACAAAATATCTTTCATTAAAGCGCAATATCATTAAAAATATGCAGATAAAAATAGGTAATTTTATGGCATGTCATTTATGGAGGGGTTACTGGAGCGTTCGGCGGGGGTTATGGACACGGGACAGTCGGGATTATTGCAAAGTTATTTTAGGCTTATAGGGATATTTCGGGAGTTATTGCGGGGTAATGATAGAGGAAGCGTGGATTTCATTTTGGGGCTATGTAGGGGTTATTTCGGGGTTTATAGCAAAATTATTGGAGCGTTCGGCGGGAGTTATGAAAGAAATACCACAGGAGTTATTGCGGAGTTATTTCAGGGTTATTTTGAAGGTTATCGAGGGGTTATGGCAGCGGGAGCGCAAATTTTATTTTGGCGTTTTGAGGGGTCATTTCCAGGTTATTGTGGGGTTTATGGTGGGGTTATTGAAGCGTTTAATAGGGGTTATGGAGGCAAGACAACGAAAGTTATTGCAGTGTTATTTCTTGGTTACGGTGGGGTTATTTCAGGGGTTAATTCCGAGTTTATTTCATGTAGTACATTGGGCCCACCGACAAAATATTAATAAAATTCACATCGAATCTTCAAAAAGGTGAAATTTTGGGGTTGAAGCTTTACATATCATTTTCATTAGGGGCAACTGCTTTCGAGCTACAAGGGTTTAGTCTTCCGCATGCATGCCATTTTCTCGCTGCCATTTTCTCTTGCAGTGGGCAAGTGATCTCTTGAATATGAACTACAAAAATAATGATTTTATGTATGAAACGTAGGAGATTTATCCTGCAAACAAAGAACACATGAGATGAAAATTGAGGTGAGTTTAAGTATGTTCTGTTATTTTTAAGGATTTTTTTGTGGTTGTTTATGAAGTTGTGATATTTGGTTGTTATTGTGGTTTTAGGGTGTTGTTATTATCAGGGTTTAATGTTTTTTTGAGTTATTCATGAAGTGTTTTTAAGGTGTCATTTAGATGTTATTGAGGTGTTATTGTTGTGTTGTTTGAGTTAGCAAAGCCTTATTATGAAAACTTTAAGATTAGTTGTCTCTATTTTGCAGTTTGGTGAGAGCAGAGATTATTGTACCGAGCCAAATGCAGACAGATTACTTCACATTGTTGTTCACAACAAAAAGAAGCGTATGAAGTATGTTGTACTTATGCTCATCATATCAGATTTACAGTTCGCAAGGAGCACACTAATTTTTTTCCTAACTCGAGGAATATTAAGACAAACGACTTAGTCTATGGTAAAGCAAGTTTCGAAAAAGAGTTAAGGATCACTGAGTCTGTAAGATACAAAAAGGCGGACAAAAGAACTAGTTGTCCAATAATGATTCGATACAGAGTTGATGGTCAAGGCAATTGGTCAGTTAAAAAATTTATAGAAACTCACAACCACTCCTTAGTGAAACCTGGTTATAAGCGCCTATTGTGTTTCAGTAGAAAGATAAGCGAAATCAATGCAAATGTGCTCAGGTCGATGACACAATCATGTATAAGAGCTATAGATGCATTTAACTTTCTTGCTACAGAATTTGAGGGAGTGGAGAATCTGAAATGCCTTCAATTTCGTTCAAAAGATAAAACATCTACAATTGAAAATGGCGACGCCAATTCTCTGCTGCAGTTGTTCACAGAGAAATCGGTCAAGGATATTATGTTTGCTTACGACGTCAAAATTGATGAGAGTTGTAGGCTTATGAGTTTTTTTGGAGTGGTGGCACGTCCAGGCTTGATTATGATTGATTTTGTTATTATTTTTTATACCAATTATAGACCAAACAAATATAATTTATATTGTGTTCCTTTCGTTGGTGTTAACCACCATTGGCAAAATGTGCTTTTCGGGGTTGACTTCTTATCAAATGAGATGATTGATTCGTTTAAATGGCTATTTAAAACTTTCATCCATCTAATGGAGAACAAGCATTCAATTACAATCTACATTTATCAGGATTAAGCAATGGCTAGAGCCATAGAAGGTAGTTTGTCAAACACAAAACATAGATTATGCAGTGACATATATACAAGAAATTTCCGTCAAAGGTTCACTGTAGGTTGAGGAATAAGACAGTAACCGTTCTTTTCTATAAATGTATGAGCAAATGCGACTCTAAAGAGGAGTTTCAACATACCTGGGAGGTGATGATTGAGAAGTGAAATCTATACGACAATATGGCTAGATGATATGTATAACGTTAGACATAAGTGTTCTACAACTTTTAATAAAGAAATCTTTGGAATGAGATTTTTATCGGCCCAAAGAAGTAAGTCCACCAATAATATTTTTCATAGAATCTCAAAGCCCACGAGTTTTATTACCGATTACCTTCTAGGCCTTGAAAATTTCATGAGAATATGGAGGCGAAACGAGAAAAACGAGAATTTCAAGTGTGACCAATCTGTAATTACTCTCATTACCAAAAGCAGCCCAATATTGAGGCAAACATCTTCATTTTACTCAAAGAAGCTATACTCAATGTTTGAGAAAGAGTTTATACACGGATCATGTGGTCTTCAATTAGAATTGGCTGCAAATTGTTATTCTGAATATTGCATTAAGAATTTGGATGATCACTTGACAAACAAATCTTATGTTGTCATTTTTGGCAAGTCTAGTTTGGAGAGTAAGTACGCAGTTGCAGAAAATTTCAATTGATGGGGCTACTATGTGCTTACTCTTTATGATTCCTCAACTTTGAACATATAAAGAATATACATGATAAATATCTCTTATGGAGATGGTTTGTCAATGCAAAAAGGGATATCTATAATAGTTATGGATTTAAGCATCTCCAAGAGGCACAAATGTGGAATGCTAATTCAAGCGGCCTCATATTTTGCACAAATGTTCAAAAATTTACATATCAAATTAGTAATAAAGCACAGGGGAATGAAGAAGCCGAGCAATGGATGTTGGACTCATTGAAAAAATTATCATTGAATGTTGATGGCATAGTAAGTCGAAAAGGTTCTCGATCCAGGCAATAACAAAATAAGAAAACAAAAACAACTAATAGTGAATCCATCTTGAATGACCAAGCAAAGAGGCACCCTAAGGGGATATTTAATTCAAGGCTAAAAGGGTATTGGGAGAAGAACAAGGAGCAAAAGGTACATTTCTTCTATTCTGATGTGAATTTTATGTTTAGCCAATAAAAAGTTTTGCTAACACTTACCATGGAACACGGGAAAGCAAATAGAAGCTACAACCAGCCAAGAACCAGAAGGCGATGATTCCGTTCAAATTTATCAAATTTGGGGTATTTCGTGTTATTGGGACGTTATTGCGGTGTGAACTTCAATAACCCCACAATAACCTGAAATAACCCTGCAATAACCCTCCAAAAATCTCGCAATAACCCTACAGTTAACCTCTCCAATAACACCTGCTGTTCGCCTCAATAACCCCACAATAATCTGGGTTGGATCAAGAAGATGTCATCCAGTTTATTTAGCATGCTAATCTATCTTTTTTAATTTCTAAACTGTTTTTTTAGCTTGAAAATAACAAAGGAAAGATTTACATTCATATCACTCAGTTCCTATGTATTTGCATATCTAACACGTCAACTTCAATTTTTACATACATACCACCTTACTTATGCGTGAAAAGATGTATTTCACTTTTTAAAATTAGAATGGTATTTTTTATATGATATGAAACATTTGGGTGGTATCTCATTTCCTTGCATAAGTCTTTTTTGTGTCATTTCTCATGCATAAGTCCTTTTTGGTGATTTCTTAATTAGGGGTTATTTGAGGGTTATTTTAGTGTTATTTCGGGGTTATTTGGGGTTATTTTAGAGTTATTTTGAAGTTATTTTGGGATTTTTTTTGAGTTATTTTAGTATTATTTTGGCATACCAATGTATTATTGAATGCAAAACAAAACAACGACCAGGATATAACTGGAAAGGTTTTGCTGGCTCTTAGTCGCTTCAATGTCATACTTATTAGACTCTTTGGGCTCCTTTTTACAATCTTTCTTTGTCAACTTCTTTGTCTCTTACAATTTAGTCTTCTTTGGCTCTTCCAACAGTATCTTCTTGGGATCCGCCAACTCCATATTATTAGTCTCTTCCATTGTTATCGTGTTTCAAATAAAAAACAATATCCACATGAAGAGAAACTCTATGAAAATGACTACACCGTAACTATTAGCCCCTCACAAACGTTTGTCTCACACTAAACCTCAAATTAGCAGAGCCTTACATGAAGTGAAACATTGTATAGCAGCAATGCGAGCCTTAGCTCACCGGCATGCATCAATGGGAAACCCTAGTAGAGGAAAGCTTTGAGAATGGATTGAAAACCCTTGCGGTCGCGGTCGATGTATGAAAAAACTTTCTGGAAAATGAATTTTATTAATAATTTATCGATGGGCCCGACGTGCTCCAAGTGAGGAACATAACTGAAATATACCGCAATAACTCGGAAATAACCCCATAGTACCCCATAAAAAATCCCATAGTAACCTCTGCATTCCCACTGTTATAACCCTTGTCGAACACTCCAATATCCCCAAAATAACTCCTCAATAACCCTAAAATAAAATCCGCACTCTCGCAGTCATAACCCCGCGATAACACCTGAAATAACTCCATAATAACCCCGCAATAACCCACGCAGTCCCACCTCCATAACTCCTGTTGAACGCTATAATAACCCATCCATAAATCCTGAATTAACCCCTAAATAACCCTAAGATAAAATTTGTGTTCCTGCCACCCCAAAATAACCCCACATAACCCAGAAATAACCCCGCAATAACCCCCCGTGGTCTCACCTCCATAAGCATCGTCGAACGCTCTAATAACCCCGCCATAAACCCCGAAATAACCCCTTAATAACCCGAAAATAAAATCTACACTCCCGCTACCATAAACCACAAAAATCCCCGAACTAAGCTCTGTGATCCCACTTTCCTACCCCCGCCGAACACCGTAATAACCCCACCATAATCCGGTTGCAGCGGGTCGCGCCAAGCTTAACAAAACATTTTTTTATTAATATTTTATATGGTGAGCTCGGTGTGGCACACACGGCGGGATATTATCGGAGTCCGCATGCAGAGCTGTGTCAGACTTAATATGGGAAAAGCTTTCCTCCACCATGGCCACAAGAAACAATAAAAGATGCAATTTTCATGGCAAATCTCAAAATGGAAATGTGATGAAGAAAAAAAGTGATAAATAACATAAACATAAGATTCTTGCAATTTAATTTCAGTCTACACTCTGTCGTGCGTCTGCGCAAGTTCCCAACTCCAGCTATAGTGCTAGAGTCACGATCAGACCGAGAAGAAATAATGCAAGGGAAAGAGGGAATGCAACAATTAGTGTAAAATATGGATTTGTACTATTCGATTTCATCCCCGGAGTCCGAACAGAGTCATGGCACTCGGTGGGTCGCAGGTCTGTGCTCTGCCTGAGACTTCTGCTACATGAGGCGTGCAGGAGCCTTTTTGTCGACCTTAACTAAACAGAGAGAGGGGGAGGGAAGGGAATCAAGAGAGGGAAGGAAATCTCAAAGGCACTTGAATGAGGAATTCTCCCCCCTTCGACTTAAACCCGTGATAAATTATCCTATTAGAGGCGATGGGAAGTAGTAAAGCAGGATTAGGTAGGGGTAATTAAGGGTCAATTAAATTTTATTATACTTATAACTTTTAATTTTTCTATTTCCCAATCCATTTAAAATTTATATATAATATTATATAATGACTCAATTATTTCAATGCATAGAACTTTAAAAAATTAATTGGAACTAAATTTGAGGGATCCAAAATTTAAGGTACATTTTAAAATTATCAAAATTTTACCTAGTTTCTCAAAACTGATTATTACATTGTGATTGAGAGGCAATGAAATGATTGTGTTCAATGTGCCACACTCAAATGGTGGTGCTCAAGAAGTGATGGCCGCATTGAAATGGTCAAATTAGCTATAAACTTCAAGATGTGATGATCAAAGATCTTCTGAACAATGTCACAATTTTTTTAATTATGTTTCATGTGCTTACACTGAGCTCATTTGAACTCAATTTACATTATTTTTTTATATCATTAAATTTGTCTTATTGAGATGTTTAATTAAATATAATTAATTGTAATAAAAATTCAGTTGCTTCAAAACTTAACTCTAGAAATTGACCAATTCCAATATGCATTTAGACACATGCTCAATCAAGTGAAATTTTTTGGTGACCTGATTTTATATCTTGTGTTGGCATTTATTTTGATACAATAAATCTGCATATGCTCTTACTAATGCGATTGTTGTAATGGCACTCCAGCGCATAAACTAAGGCTCAAGGCTCAAATTGGGATCTTTTTTATTTTTATTTATTTTTTTAGCTTTTATTTTTTAAAACATGATTGTTTAATGTGCTTTGAATATGTTATAAATTTTTATTTTTAAACATATTCAAAATAACTTTTAGGCCATTTAAATGTTTTTAATAACAATATCCTTGATAAACTTACCCAAACAAAAATTATTTAAAATAAAATACAAACAAAATAAAATAAAAACACAAAATAGATAAAAAAAAAAGTGAAAAATCCCAAACAACTAATAAGTAGTTTCATTTTCTTGAATATGTATTTATGAGCATATTTTTATGAGTTTGAATAGAAGATATGGATTCTATTAGATATAACAGTAATATGCAGAGTTAATGAAAGGTTATTGTCCTCTCTAGCTGCTATCTTTTTCACTGGTATTCCTACCTGTTTTTATGGTTTCAGAGCCATATAGGAGAGGAAGACGTCGAGCCCCTATGTGGTTCGTTCATAGAATATGTATCCCAAATATCTACTTCTTATTCTTCTTCTTGCTAAAGGAAGAATCGACAATGTATGGATCCCAAACCCCACTCATCTCAAGACAATTCATCAATATACCCCCTTAACTCAAGTTCCTCGCCTCTATTCTAAAACTGTTTTCCCAAAATCTACTTACTCCTAATAACTATCATGTACTGTGTGCCCAAATTCTCAAGATATTCACGACAAATGGTTGTGTTGGATTTCTGGATGGTAGCAATCAGTGTCCCCCACAATATAATCTAGAGGGAACCGAAAACTGCCAATTCCAAAAGTGGATTCTTATTGATCAAAATCTAGTGACCTCGCTATACTCCATATATCATCTACCGTTCTTCCTCACATCATCAATCTGCAGACCACTGCAAAGTTTGGGGAACTCTAGAACACAAATTACAACCCATGAACATATCCAGGGTGATTCGACTGAAAAACGAACAACACCATATATCTATGAAGGATAAAACCATGGTACAATATCTAACGAAAGTCTGAACTCTGGTGAATCACATCAATACTGTTGGATCCAAGTTGGATCAAGAAGATGTCATCCTGTATATCCTTAACAGCCTTCCTCCAACCTACAATACATTCAAAACAGCTATTCGAATGAGACTCCAACATATAGCTCTTAATGACCTCTACTCTCATATTTGCAGTGAGGAGATCAATATCAACAACAAAAATGCAAAGCAACTCTCTAGCAACAAAATTCCCATTGTACTTAATTCATACCGAGGATGCAACTCAAACCCCACTAGAGGAAGGGGCAAAAATTAGCCAGCAAATCAAAGAAGAGGTTACCAAAATGGTTCACATGGAGGAAGAACACCAACTCGATCCAACAAAACATACTAAATATGCCAGAAAACTGGACATTCTGCATCTATCTGTTGACATTGAAATAATCTTGAATATGCACCCACAACTCCACCTCAAGCCCTCAATGCTACCTCCAAGAAATGGATTCCAGATTTTGATGCAACCGATCAATTCACATCAGAACTTACTCAACTCCAACCAACTACACCATATCATGGGACTAAACAAGTCATGGTAAGCAAAGGACAAGCTATTCAATTCAACACCAAGGCAATGATCTTCTTCCGACTCTGAATCGTAAGCTGAGACTCTCTCAAATTCATCACACTCCTCTAATCTACCATAATGTCTTATACATTCATAAACTAACCAAAGACAATAATGTCATTGTGTCATTTGATCCTTTTGGCTTTGTCATCTCTAATTCACAGACATAACATATCATTCTCAAGGGTCCCAGCTGTAGAGGACTCTACTCTACTCCCACACCTACTTATCTACCATAAGCATTTACTACATCTCTCTCCAAAATACACCAAGCCGAATTGTGGCATTGATGCTTAGGACACCCACATTCATACATTGTGACTGTCATATCCAAACGTCAATTTCTCCTCATTCCATCCAATTAACTTCATGCAACACATGCAACTTTACTAAGAGCCATAAACAACCTTTCGTATCTAACATAGGATAAAAATATAAACTATTAGAACTTATTCATAGCGATGTATGGGGTATTTCCCCGATAATCTCTTGCTGATGTTACAGATATTACATTTCATTTATTTATGATTTCTCTAAATTTTATTGGATCTTTCCTATGTATGCTGAATCTAAGACCACAAACATCACTACAAATTTTATTACATCACTTTAACACCAATTAGGCACTAAAATCAAAACTCTTAGACCGGATGGTGGAAAACACTACCTTAAATGCATTCCTCAATGAACTTGGCATACTACACCAATATTAATTTCCCTACACCACCGAGCAAAATGGAGTTAGCAAAAAGAAGCATCGGCACATCATTGAGAACACTCGGGCTCTAATACATCAAACACAACATCTCTATAAGTTTTCTACCGACAACCTCTTCACAGCAGCACACCTCATTAACTGAATGCCCACATGAACCACTAACTACATATCACCCTATGAACACCTACACAAATCCTCTTTGTCCTACACCCATCTTTGGGTAGCCAAAGGGCTATAATAAATGCTTACAACCCACTACTGACAAAATCATAGTATCTCGTCATGTGGTCATTGATCAACATACATTCCCACTTCATTGAGCATCTAACACCCTTCCCAATGCTCAACATCCTACCACTTCTCCGGCTCCACCATTCCTATTAACACCCACCACCTTTTTATCCACTACGATCCAACCTTCTCTTACTACATTCATGAGCTCCTCTCCATCTTCAATTCAACCTACTACCACAACTCCCCCATTAGCTACAACAACTACCCAACCAAACCTACTCCAATCCAACCCATCTCCCCATCTCACGATAACCCACTCCAAATCGGAACCTTAAACCAATCCAAAAACTCAATCTACTACATCAAACTCAAACCTCTTGATCCTACCTCTTACACTCAAGCCTCCAAATAATCTCATTGGCAACATGCTATGCAAGAGAAATTCAATGCCCTCCAAAAATAAGGACATGGGTCCTTGTTCCTTCCTTGTCAAATGAAACCATTCTCGACTCAAGCTGGGCATATACTACTAAGGTCAACTACAAAGGCATGGTTATAAGCTACAAGGCAAGACTAGTTGCCCAAGGTCACAGTTCGGCATAAACTACCCTAAAACATTTAGCCATGTGGCTAAACTGCCTACGATCGGTATACTATTTACCGTTGCTCTCCACCATAACTGGGACATACTTCAACTCAACATTTCAAATGTGTTCCTTCACAACACACTTAATGAAACCATATACATGAAACAACCACCAGGATTGCACGATCCACAGTTTCCTAAACATATATGTCTACTTAAGAAATCATTATATGGGCTAAAAAAAGGCCCTCGCCATAGGTTTATTAACTTCTCCATTCTCTTCACTACAAGGGACGTTCAAATCAGCAAGGCAAATTTATCACTACTTATCTATAATCAACACAATGTCTGAATTTTTTTCCTCATTTACATTGATGATATTATTATTACAGGCAGCAATTCTACACATATTTCCTAGCTTTACAGAAAATCTAGCTGCATGCTTTCAGCTCAAACATCTTGGCCCCATTGGCTGCTTTTTGGGAATTGATGTTCACCGCTCAAAAAATCAGAACTTATTAGTCAGCGAAGGAATGTGATGGAACTTATTATGAATACAAGAGTACAGGATTGCCATTCTCTCGACACACCTATGCAAATGAAGCTACCTGTTGTTGCCATCACGAGTCCTCCATTCCACAACCAACCACTCTATCACCAGCTAACAGGGGCGCTTCAGTACCTCACTATCACCCCACCATACATTGCCTATGTTGTGAATCACCTTTGCCAACACATGCAATCACCCACTACAGACAATTACAAGCACCTTACTCGTTTGTTTCACTACCTGAAAGACACAAGCGATTTTGGTATGAAGATTGCATCAATAAACCTTGAATTCACATCATATGCGACCACCAACTAGGCAGGTGATCACTCCGGTCAAAAATCCACAAGAGAGGTGTGTTCTTTCCTTGGTGATACTCTTACTTCCTGACAAGTGAAGAAAAAGTCAATTGTCGCCCGGCCGTCTATTGAGGCCTAATATCATGCATTAGCTACTGCTACCACTTATATCCAATGGCATCGACAACTTATTGTTGAATTTGAATTCCTATCACTCAGCCGACACATCTCTATGGTGACAATACATCTGTAATATCCTTAACCAAGAATCCCATATTCCATGTGCTAACCAAACAGAGAGATCAATCACCACTTTCTTCGTGATCACATCAACCTCAACAACATTCAACTTGAACATATTCAATCTTGACAACTAGTGGACATACTTACAAAAGCTCTTCCCAAACATCAATTTCACGATCTTCGCACCAAGCTAACGGTTCTACTAAGAACCATCAGTTTGTGGGAGGGTATTAGACATAACACCCCTTCTAGCGGTTCCCAATACCAACAACATCAAAATTCTAACCGAATGGCAGCAAGCAATGATATAGTAGCAACTCTACATGACCTATATATACTACCTGTCCTATGTAAACAGTAATACACAGAATTAATGAAAGGTTACTGTCCTCCCTAGCTTTTATCTTTTTCTCGGGTATTCCTCCCAGTTTTCAGATTCTGTAAACCAGTTCAGTTCTTACTGATTGAGCAATCTTGCTTTATGCATATTTGAGGTTGCATTTTAGTTCTGCATTAGTTTATCTATAGTGTTGTTCCATAATTTTCACTCGTAAAAATACAACATATATTGCCTGTTCAGTCCATATGAAGCGCTGGCTTCATAAAAGCACCAACTAATAGTAAATCAAAGGGTAAAATGTTAATACTCAAAAATATTGTTGGACAAACTCTAAAAAATTAACATGTTCAGAAAAAGAAACATGATGAAAACAAGATAAGATTCTGGCAGTTCAATATCTTATTTAAAAACCTGCAGCAGCCAACTTGAAATTGTCTCTTTTGTTTACCTTTTTGAATCAATTTCCATGCATTCAAATGGTCTAATTCTGCTTGTTGGAGTTCTTGGAATGCCAATTCTCTATAGTAGAGAACCAGTTCCACTGGAAACAAAGAGCTACAAATCTCATGAAGCTTGCGGTAGATATCTCAAGGAATGCTGCCATGAACGAACTCTGAGGGGACAAACCAGCAGTTGCTATAGAGAGCATGGTTCCTTCAAAGTTGCAAGGAATGATAAATCTCCCAGCTTTAATGCCATTCAAAGATTTTTTGGCGACATCATCTGCCTTCATTCCACCAGAAGATGCGGCTATTATTTTGCTGATCTCAGGCCTTCTCCGAATCTCTGCAACAACAATAAAAAATAAAAATGTATTAAGAAAGATGACATATCATATAAGATTGCGGAGTTAATCGCTTATATGCATATATAAATCGTGCTATAAAATTTATTCCCTGTGAGAATCTTTGCTCTTTAAACTATCCAGATGGGAAGGAAACCCTTGCGAACAGGGATATAGATTTCTCAAGAAGCTAGCCATGGAAACAAATGTTTCAAGGAATAAACTAATTTTATATTTTTATTAGCAACGAAAACACATCATGTTTGTTGATTTTCACATATTATGCGCAACCAGAAACTACTTTATGTTTAGATGAGGAAGATATTATGAGGGTGCTTAAAGAAAAGTTTAGTTTTTATTAGCCTAAGGGTAATTTAGTCATCTGTGATTTAATATTGTTTAGTATAATTTGGGATAATATGTTTAGGGTTAAGGATATGTAAATATTGTATCTAAAGTCTTAGAGCTATACCACTCGAATTGTATGATTTAGGAGAGATCGTCTACCACTCAAATTATAGACGCTTGTCTTATGTATTACAGACGCATTGTTAGTGTTATTAGAGAAAAATAATTTTCTTTACCCTAATATCGGCGGAGTTTCATATCATATAGTATGAGAGTATTTGATTTATAGGAGATCAGCAATAAGATCGCAGCTTCCTTCATTCATAGCCTAGCCTTGCAATAAAGTCGCGATCCTAGAAATAGGGGAAACCAACAAAAGTATTGCGGCATAACTAGCCCTAATTGTGAGTAGCGAGACCAAAATCCAACAATCCAGAATAACGTACAAGGGACGATAGGATCGTTGTGGACATGGGAAGCAGATTGCGAGACAGTCGCAATACATCGGCGGGATCGATCACAATACAGTAGCGATTCCAGCTAGTTGAGAAGCCCGTGTACAGAGACCTAAAACTCCAGATCTAGTTGTGATAATAACTTGTTGGGACGACAAGATCATGGCAAACTTGGGAATTCGATTGCGATATAGTTGTGGTAATTTCTTGTTGTGACCACCACTGCGCAAAAAAGTCATGATTCCAACAAGCTTGGAAACCAATGATGAGCTCGGGCATGCCCTAGGACTGAATTGCATGACTCTGACCAATCTGGGAAGCAAACAATGGGATCATATATAGCGATGCAGTCTCGATTTGGCTTCATTTGAGCTAGTTGGGAAGAAGGAATTGAGGCATATAGTGTCACCATCGTGATATCGCAATACAGTCGTGATTTGAGCAAGCTGGAAAGCAGACTAGATTGCATCATATAGTTCTTGATCAAAAACTGTTTGAAAAATAATGGCAGCCGAGAGAACAAATGATTCGGAGAAGAAATTGGAAGAAGAGATGAGTCAACTTAAATCCGGGATATAGTAAAGTTGTTCCTCCATTGAAAACCGTTTCGAGAATAGATTCACGAACCTAGAAGAAATGATCAAGAAGATTACAGAGTTTCACAGAAAACCGCGTCCGCCCTCCATAGGTTCGAGCGACAGTGTCGAGAATGGATGCGAGTAGAAGCAGGCAAAAGGATTCACGTAAAATCAGAGTAGTGTCGCCGCTTTAGGTAGATCGGGAACTACATTATCAAACAAAGAAATCAAGAGCAGATTCAAGCAGAATATTTGGAGGAAATTGCACAACATCGTGAGGTTTGGGACGAACGGCATTAGGCGGATAAAAACGGAGTGCAATGCAGGCCTAGAAAAGATGACTTCAAAGAATTCTGACTTGGGACTGGGAAAGGGTAGAATCCTGAGGGAGGGTTGCATCCAACAGCGCGATGTCTTTTATAACGAAAGCATTCCGTGCGAAAGGCAATTTATAAGTAATAATGGGAGAGAGGGGATTAAGAAAAGGGGATAGTTTGTAAGGGAATGATTTGGATACTGCAGAGTATTCAGAGGGAGCTAAAAGGGGTGCTTTGCAGTAACCGCAATTTGAGCAAGGCATTGTTGATGCTGAAGACATGATGAGGTGATTCAGGATCTAAGGCTAAGATTTTTTATCAAGTTATATATCACGGAAGAGTCACATGATAAGAAGTTAGTAGAGATTTTAGGGATCGATAAGCTATCAGATGAGTTGTTTGAGGCAGCGGTAATATCGAGGACTAACATAAAGTCAAGTGTCATGCGACCGAAAGATATGCACAAGTCGGCATTTCGAGATGATGAGGGTCAATATGAGTTTCTAATTAAATTGAAATGATTGATAGATGATGAAGCCACGTGAGAGCCATAAAACTTGACCCAACATCAATTTTTTCTACCATAAGGAGAAGATGTCTTTTAGGATGGTAACCTAGTCTTTATTAGCCTAATGAAAATTTAGTCATTTGTCATTTATTATTATTTAATATAAATAAGACTAATGTATTTAGGGTTAGGGTCATGCATGAGATTATGAGTTGAATCTTAGGTTAGGGTTAGGGGTTGAGAGAGATTTCCTACCTCTCGAATTGTAGGTGCTTATCTTTATGTGTTCCAGTTATAATATTGGTGTTAATGAAGAAAAATAATTTGTTTTACCCTAATTTCGGTGGAGTTTTCTATCAAAAAACTAACACAAATTTTGCAGAACCGCTAATTTTAGAGATTTTAGCAATTTTGATTACATTGGGATAGATAAAAATGGAAAGGGTTATACAATATTATATAATCTTACTAAAAAATAAGATGATAATAATTCATAAACAAAGACATTCAAGTTGACTTCGTCTATTAACATACAAAAACCAAAAGAATAATTTACAAAGATAATAATTTATGCATGCAATATTCTAAATCAATTAATTTGGCCTCTTTATGACCCCATCTCAATTTTTTTCTTCTTATTCTCTAATGATCAATTTAAAGACGTTAAAATCTAAAAATTACTACCCAGTAATATCACACTACATTTTTTTTACATCATTACAATTATTATTCAAGCTGTTGAAAGAAATAGCTCTGTAAGTGCTTTTAGATTTGGTAGGGCTCAAGAATGCAAAATGGCTTTTTGTTTGCGCCTAAAGAATACCGACCTAGTGAATTTGGAGGACTACTTGAGAGTATTAATTTCAGTTGAAGCTCCATCAAAACTTGTGTTCAACAAAAAATCTTTAAATCAGTTGACAACTAGAAAATTAGTCAGCTTTAATGCAACAACTTTTCAAAAACAATCATTCATGATTAGTAGATGCCCCGTCGATTAAGATAATTTTAAGGTTGTAAATAATGAAGAACCAATTAGAGATAATTAAATATGCAAGCAATCTTGGTTCGAAAATAACACATGAATGATCTCTAACATCTCAATTATCAGTCAAAAAAAGATGCCATCACCTAAAGTTGGGAGGCTATAGTCTCCCTTGAAATCCGTTGCACATAGATTTGTGCTTTATATGCAACAATTCAAATAAACACATCCATGAAGTATCTTTCAAAACTGTGAAAAATTATAATATTCAGTGACAATTTTCTTTTAATACGAAGTTTATAGTCAACAAAATAAAAGCCAGTTATGAAAAATAAAACGCAACGATAGCCAAATTTGAGAGAGGCAGTACATTTGTAAATGCAACAAGCCAAGTATAGATGCACTCGCATATCTGTTGTAATGATTAATTAAATATATCAATATATAAAATTCAATTACATGTAGTAAAGGATATTTAAATTTGTTCAGTGTAACGCCAATTCTTACTAGACCTTTCAGGACTAATGCTGGTTAACAAATCATTAGGAAGGCTGAGAAAATCTTATTTATCTCGCAAACATCAGTAAGAATTTTTATCTAACATATAAAATGCCATTCAAATAATTAATCGAAGTAGTAGCAGTCAGTCAAAGTACAGGCCAGCAAGCCTCACTTGTACAAGGGCATCCTATGGTGCTAACAGCTGCTCAACAGAACCTAAAATTGCTCAGCGAACTTGTTTTTCCAGCATGGGTGTGGAGAGTACAATTTGTTTTTCTTATGTAGAATGAATTAAGGGATCCTAAATCTCTAAATAGTCCTAGGGTAGCACAACGTTATAGAAATTTTTATAAGAGAAATTTGCAGGTTATCCGGGTGAAGTTCAATATTAAATGTTATACAAGTAATTAGCCAATTTTTAAGCGCAGGTATGCAGTTGTGCTTCCCACGATCTCCAAGCTCAATAAGTACTATTTATCATTTGAGCAATGCTTGATATGGTGCTTTCTTATCAATTAAATGCTGATAGAACAAGAATACGTGTGATTATTGCACAGATCTCCGCATGATTATTAGTAGAAATTTTATAGGTTTTCTAACATTTCCAAATAGTTCATGGACATCATGCTCAGTTTTAAAATTGCCATAAAAGATAGCCAAAAAAAGTTTTTCTGATGCAAACCTTCAGAAAGACCCGGGGTGTCAGTGTCTGAAGGAAATATCAAAGAAACAAAAATGTTATCTGCAATGACCTCATGTTGCAATGCCTCAGACAATCCTCTAAGTGCAAATTTGCTTGCTGAGTATGCCGTGTAACCATAGATGCCAACCTGGATACATAACAAACATTCAGAGATAGACCAACTGCGTCCTACAATAGGACTCCAGGATAATACTTTCTGGAAATAAGAATGCCACTCAAAGCTATGTATCGACGGTAAATCTGGAGATTGATATGCAGAGGATAGAGTAAGGCGAAGAAGTTAAACTACAGAAAACAGAAGCTTATATTAACTCATGCCTATAAGATCACTAAACAGTGCGGGTTAATATATAAGTATGTAGGAAAGGGAAGGAATATTCGAGACGGACTAAGTTATGATCTGCTTGAGCTAGTAATGCAGTGTGCTGTGGATGGATTGCTGGATTGATATGCAGAGGATAGAGTAAAGAGAATAAGTTAAACTACAGAAAACAGAAGTTTATATCAACTCATGCCTATAAGTTCACTAAACAGCGCCAGTTAATATATAAGTATGTAAGAGAGGAAAGGAATATTCTAGATAGAGTAAGTTATGATCTGCTTGAGCTGGTAATGCAATGTGCAGTGGATGGATTGCTGGATTCTTTGGATGAGCTGTGAAAGATAATTGGGATGCTCTTTGTTATGACTGTTGTTTTGAACACCTCCCCCAACCCCTCCTCAAGCTGATAGTTTGCTAGTGGAGTGCCAGCTTGATGCGCAGGTATTAAAATCTGGAAATGGAGAAAAGATTTATAAAAGATGTCAGCCAGCATGTATTTCGAACAATGATGATGAACTTTAATTCCCCGCACATTGATGCAGTCCCTGATAAAGTGATAGTTTATCTCTATATGCTTTGTGTGAGAGTGAAAAATTGGATTGTTGGTGAGAGAGTTAGTTCTAATATATTGTCAGAGTATAGAGGAGTTAGTTTGGTTGTTGGAAATGTGAAATTCCTGAAGCAGATGGTTGATCCACATGATTTACTGGTGTTTGAGCCAAAGTGCGAAATTCTCCTAAATTAGATACCGAGCTACAGTAGGTTGCTTTTTGGTAGACCAAAATATCAAATGTGATCCAAGAAACATACTACAAAAGATGTGGACTTTCTAACTCTGGTGTCGCCTACCAATCTGAGTCTGAGTAGGCTTCAAGGTGCAGATCAGTGGCTATGATAGGAAGACCATAAGATAATGTTCCCTTAATATATCGTAGTAGTCATTTGAGATATTTGTTATGAGATTGATAGGGTTTTTGCATATGTCATGATGCTCTGTTAAATACAAAAGATATTTGTTGGTTAGTTATGATTAAATATTGAAGAGAGCCGACAAGGTGTCGACATGGGTGAGGATATGATAATTCATGATCAATTAATGGAGGTAGTGATTATTGTGATACGGTTGGTGTATGGACTAGTTTACAGAATGTCACTTTTGCTCTCTCAAGTATTTTTGTAGCATAATAGGATTAATTAAAGTGCAGGTCTATAGAGGTGTGATTAAATTAAATGCAAAGGAAGTGATCAATTTGTCTCAGGTTTCTTATTTGGAGTTGTTAATAAAGGGATTGAAGTGTGTAGTTGATGAGTGATTGATTGTTTCCTATGATATATAGATCATCAACATGTATGAGGATAAATATGAGTTTGTCATCTGAATCATAAATGATGAGAGAGAGATCAGTTGAACTGACATGAAACCTGAAACCATGTAGAATTTGGGAGTGTCGAATTATTGCATTGGTACTTGCTAGAGGCCGTAGATAGCTTTGTGAAGCAGACACATGTGACAATGATTGATGAAACCTTGAGATTGAGTCCTATAGACTGTGTTTTGAAGATGTCCAAGGTAGGTATAGTAAAGATTGAGTTGTATTATGAGCCAGGCTCAAGATATGATAACAGCAAGTAGAGTACGGATTGTGGTCATTCTGGAAACTGGACTGAATGTTTCACTACAGTTAATGTTGCATTAATGTCTGTAGCCTTGTGCAAGTAAACCACCTTTGTAACGAGCTATCAAGAAATTTGATTAAAATTTGGTTTTGTAGGTCCCTTTACAGCCAAGTATCTCATGATATGGTGGTAGAGCAACAAAGGTCCAAGTGCACTGAACATTAAAGGCAAGAAATTATTGGCCATGGCTCTAAGCCAGATCTCATGTTTGATGGCTGCGGTGTAAGATGTGGGAGCAGGTGGATAATGGAGGGCATGTCCAGCTATAGAATTTGCTTGGGTTTGAGACTTCTTGTATGTGACTGAGTGACCATTGAGTAACGATGAGCTGTGGAAGGTGGAGTAGTTGTGGTTGTATTGAGAGAGAAAGTGTGTGTGGGTGTGAGTGAGTGAGTGAGATGGGTGCAGGTTCTTGAGATATTTAAAGGCGGGATTGGTTATTCAGAATAGTTAAATAGGGAAGCTGCAAGTTGATGAGATATTGTAGGGAAAGTATTGAAGTAGTGATGAAATGATCGAGAAGAATTAAATGTGATTTTTGAGAGCGTCAATAGAGATAGAGATCAATATATGATGTTGTGGTTGATTGGTTGGGGTGGTGGGGAGGTGGGGTGAAGGTTTGGGTGTGGGATGTGGGATGTGTCTTCAATGAAAATTTGAATGCCTGGTGATGAAGATGCGCCTGTAAGAGGATGGTAACATTGATAGCCTTTGGTGTTCTCTATGTATTTGATGAAAATACATTGTAGATAGTTCGGTTTTAGGTTAGGGTCTTAGCCATGGATATCATGTACATCCAAAGGATTTGAGATGATTGCAGTCAGGATTTTTGTTGCGGAGGAGTTGATAGTGTGAGAGATTGTCTGTGTTTAATGAAGGTGGGCAGTTGATGAGGTAAGTAGCTGTGAGAAGGGTATCAAGCCATAGGTAATGTGTAAGACTAGCTTCCAAAAGTAAAGTACGAGTAGTTTCAATGAGATGTCAATGCTTGTGTTTAAAGACTTTATTTTGTTCACAAGTATGGAGAACAGTGGTTTGAAGAATGATATCCCATTTATTTAACTGAGTTCTTAGATTGTGATTAAGATATTATCAACCTTGATCAAAGTAGAGACATTTGACGTGATGATTTAGTCGTGTTTCCACCATCTTATTGTATATGATGAAGATTGAGGTAGGATTTATTTTTCAAAAGGAATACCCAACATAAAATTGAGAAGTTATCAATTAATGACACATAATACTTAAAGCCTTATTATGAAATGGAGGGGGAAAAGCCCCAAACATCTTAAGGTATAAGATATAATGGAAGAAAACTACAAGAATTAGACTTTTAAAATTATAATTTGTGGCTTTTTTTAAAATGTAGTTAGTAGATTGAAATTTACTAATGGAGATACATTGTGTTAGGGCTGTCAAAACAACTCGTTGCTAACGAGTAGCTCATGTTCGGCTCGTTGAGTAACTCATGCTCAATTCATTCAATAAACAAACGAGTTGAATATGAGAAACTTTTTTGCGCTCGATATATAAGCAAGTCAAACATGAATAAAGATTTTTTCGGTCGTATTTGGCTCGTTTTGGCTCGAAATATATATATATATATTATACAAGAATTTTCTCAAAGAAATTCATCACAATCGAGGGCAATCATATGAAATTGCTCAAATGGACCCCTGATTTTGATCACAGTCAAGAACCCCCAATTGCGACTATCAATTTCTCATTAACTGAACTCAAGCTTCAATTTTTTGACCTACCTACCTTATATGCAATTGAGACAATCCTTGGAAAACCTTTACAGATAGACACACTTACAGTTTATTTCTCTAGGCCCTCTACTATAATGGTTTTGATTGAAAGGGATACTACACTACCAGATGTAGAAGAAGTCTGACTTGGCTCTACTCACAATGATTATTAGCAAAAAATCACTATGGAACAAAAACCTTACCATTGCAAACACTGCAAGATGTTTGGACAACAGCAAGAGAAATGTTTCATATTGCACCCACAGTTGAAAACCAATAATCAAAAGCAGGAACATGATGTTAGTGCACCTCACGTGCCTAAACGCTCTAACTGATAATAGCCAACCTGAGGGGGGAATCACCACAAAATAGGAAATGGTGTCTGCTCCTAGGAACCCTTCTCCTGACCATACTATAAGGGATAATGTTCAGACCGAAAGTTAGGATAGCCCCGCAGCTCCTATTCAGAAAGCATCAGATGCAGAGGTGACAATTCACACTTCACAGACACTGGAACCTATTGTTGTGGCAACGATTGTCTTTTCTTCTACTGTGGTTCTAATATGTAATCAAACCGAGGATCACATGAGTCAGTCTTCAGATGAAGAATGACAGGTTTACACTTCTCGGCGGAAGAAAAAAGTTGGGGGCACACTCCAACTTGAAAACTTAATGGATGATGCATTGGTTACTCCTACACTTCAAAGTTTGTTATCTGACTCCGCTCCTAAAACTAGAGTAAAAGACAACACTAAACTGACTCGTCCCTAGTTACTTGTTTTATGCATGTTTTAAATTTTTTGAGTTTATATGTATCTTTTGTTGGGGTAGTAATGTACTTAGTATAGTATGAGTAAGGTGCCTCTACTGGGTCCTCTCATACAACTCTTATGTATCTTTTCTATTTCAATAAAATCAGCCATTGGGCTTTTCACTATATATATATATATATATATATATATATAATTGATGAGTATTATTTGTAAAAAAATTAATAAACTAAAGGATACAAAAGATTTATAATCAATTAAAATTATTAATTAAAAAATAGAATAAAATTATATTCAATTCTATTTAAATGAATACTTTAATATAATTAATAAGAGTTAAATCTCACCCCTACCCTTGACATCCTATAGCTGTATGACTAGAGATGTCAAAACGGCTCGTTGTTCTGGAATAGCTCATGTTCAACTCATTAAGCAAATCAGCCGAACACGAAAAAATGTTTTGAGCTCGATATATTAATGAACTGAACATGAATAAAGTATTTTTAATAAGTTGAACACAAAGAACGATATTTTTTAACGAGCCGAACCTGGGCTCGCTCAAGCTCGGTTTGTTTACATCCCTACAAAGTGTTGGGTGTAATTTAGATAGAAGTAAAATAGTTTAGTAATGAGGATGACCCAAAAGGTTGTGCTAATTGGCACCAAGGGAATGAGTTGCGAGGAGAGCTTTAGCTATAAAGATAGTAGTGGCTGTAGATTTGTAGTTGGTTGGGTATAATCCATTATGCACCGGGCCTGGGAGAAGTGAATTTGAAGAATTCGTAAACTTGATGAGGTAACCATTGTAATTTAAGGTGATAGAACATTCATTGTCGTTAGTTAATTTGGCAATGGAAATAACAGTATGAGATAATTTGGGAACATGAAAGATTTGAGAGAGTTTTATAGCTTACGGGATGCAAAGTACAAAATGTGAATTCCGGTGTGTATAGAATAATATCTTCTAGATCTAAAACGGTGTCAGCAACTACTATGACATCCACTTTCATCTTGACATCGGCTACATATGGAGTCATTGTTTTATTACCCTTGGATAGATGATGAAGCTCATCATTTATCCGTAGAATGCATGAGTGATTACTCAATTGGAGTCAGTTTTGGATGGTTGCCCATATTTCTGAGTGGATATTGAGGTTGAGTATGTAGGGTGGTAAACAAGGGGAGATAACGGAGTAAAGTGCTGTTGAGAGATTTTGGTCTATTAGCGCCCATGTGGCATATTATGGCTTAGGTGTAATAGAGCCTTCTGAGTTCTATATATATTTGACTGGTTCAATTGTAGTGCCTTCTAGGAAGCCTTCATACCCATTGGCCTTGACGAGCTTCAGGACTTAATAACACCAGGTTAAGCGATTCATTGTAGTTAGCTGGGTTGATATAATATTTTTTATGTTGGACATCAGGAATTTCAATTATGTTTGAATCTAGGCACTGTCCGTGATTGATGCAGGTTCCCTCACTATCTTCTTGCTATGTTGTTTGATTGGAAGCCATGACGGTTGGGAGAGGAGCTGTAGAGTTTATAACTCTGATATCATATAAAGATAGATATGTAGAGGATAAAGTAAGGAGAAGAAGTTAAACTAATAGAGAATAGAATCTTATATTAATTCATCCCTAGAAGATCACTAAAAAGTGCAAAGTAAGATAGAAGTACGTAGAAGACAAAAGGAATATTCTTGGCAGAGCTGGTAATGACCTCCTTGAGCTGGAAATGCATTGTGCTGTAGTTGGACGGCTGGATTGTTTGGATGAGCTGTTAACTGGGATGCTCCTGCTGTTGTAACTGTATAGCTCTGAAAGTCAACGAATGCTAGCGATGACATAATCCGACAAGTATTTTTCACAGTTTTCCCAAAGGAAAGGCCTCATGGATTAAAGATAACGCTGTGGGAGAAAAGTCTCGTTGAGCACATCTAGAAGAAATGAGGTCAAAGAGAAACTTCCTTGAATACCAGAATGTGTTGGAGTAGATTGCTCAGGAAGAAAATTACCAGCATGAAAAATAATTGGGGGAAGACAGAAAAAAAGACAGTGATCAATCACCATCAGCAAAGAGAGGACAGACTCAAACCTGGCCACCTTGTGAGGACATGATCCCAATAGAGGCAGGAAGGCCAGTCTCTCTCGTCTTCCGCTTCATGCCTGGGAGAGCAGCCTTAATAAGATGAAAAGTGCCCATCAAATTCACATCCACCATAAACTTAATCTCGTCCATCTCCTGCTTCTCAAGCTCTTGTGGTGTAAACACGCCCTGATTACAAATCAACACGTCGATTGGTCCAGCCTCCTCGATCGCCGAAACCACCGCTTCGGCATCTCTCACATCAACACTGTAAATCCCAACCTCCACGCCTGTAGCGAGGCGGATGGAATCTCGAGCCTCGTCGAGACGGCGGCGGTTGCGGGCGAGGATGGAGACGCGTGCGCCTTCGGCGGCGGCGAGGCGAGCAATGGCGAGCCCGATGCCGCTAGATCCACCGGTGATGAATACGTGTCTTCCTTTGATGGGGATGCGGATAGGACGGGGGCGGGTGATTATGGCGAGGAAGAGAAGGAAGGAGACTGGGAGGATGGTGATGGGGACGAGCATGAGGGGTGAGAACGGAGAGGAAAACATTGATGCAGAGAAGGAGAAAATATTTGCGTGGGAAGCATTGTTCCGATCGGTGGAGATTAAAATGAGCGGAGGAGCTCGGTGCGGGCATGGCCGGCTTCGTTGAAATGGACGCGGGCATTTTTTTTTTGGTTTCAAGTTTGAGATTGAAGGCGCTCACATTTTTCCAAAATAAAAAAAATAAATAAATAAAAATAAAAAGGTCACAGTTGGAATGGCGAGGCCAAGTCCTTGGAAAAATTAAGTGGGGCTGAACTGCTGGCATGGTCAATGGCTGTGGAGGTCATTCTGGTCAAATGACGAATAGTTTTAAATAGTTAGGATGATGATCTCAACTATGGAGTTTTGTGAAGCAAGTTATTTCTTGCTGTTCATTCAGGACATGATTGCTTCAATGTGTGGCAGAACAAGTTAGTCACAAGGCTTGGAGCTAAGGCATCGCGAGAAGACCTTCCCGCTCAACGATCCTACCTGCCCGCTTGGAAAGGGCTTTTCTCCTCCAATCTGCTAAACAACCACACATCTAGCCTTCCTTATGCCCCCATGTCTGATAATAAAGTGATCTTCTCTAATGACGGAATCGATGAGGATCTAAGCGGTGAAGCCTTGCTTTGGTCGCATATGCTCCGGGTAAATGGCCTTTATATGGTAACCTACTACATGACATCAGTAAGCTCTACAAATTGTGTGGATAAGTTGATCTTCTCTCTTTAACAAAAGTTTTTTTTTCTCTAACTTTACATGTTAGGATGATCTCAATATGGTTTTGGAAGGGGGGTCTTGGTTCATCATTTATTTTTGAAAAATGGTCCCTCGACTTTCAGTATATTGAGGATTTAGGGAGGTTCCAATCTGGGTGAAACTTCCTAACTTACCTATATGTTGCTGATCGGAATGTGGGATTTCTAAGAATGCATGTTTTATTGGTGTTCCCCTATCAGTGGATCCTCTTACTGCCAAAGGAACACGCCTCTCCTTTGCTAGGGTAAGTATACAGATTAATATTGAGTCTGTCTTACCGAACTCTATCACCATTAATGTGAAAGGGAATGATGTTATTTAAACTATCATTTACGAATGAAGGTCAATCTCCTAGAAAGTTTATAATACATTTGCTCATGATCTCAACTCTTGCCCAAAATCCCCCCACTACAAACCTCCTCCCATTATTTCTCTTAACCAGAGGCATAGTAAGACTCGAAAACAAGATGCTTCACTTCCTCCTTGTAATTCCAGTAAGCAATATTCTATCCCTCATCAGCTTAGAATGGCCCCTACTCCTGATTGGAATATTCCCACTACTCTGTAATTGCAACTTTCCTCTCTAGTTAGCCCTTCCTTCTCCTTGACTAGTTAATAGAAAGGAACCATCTTAATTACCTCTCCTACTACTTCTATTCCTCCCTCTTATTTTCCTACTTATATGCCTGATGATCCCCTTCCTAATACTTCCTTCTTTTTAACCTCAGGTCGCAACCCCTCTTAAGAACTTTTCCCACTTGTCAACCTTCAAAACCAAACAAGCCTGCAATCTATGCCCTCTATTTCCAAGAACAAAAAAGGAAGGCCTAATGGTCGTGCTCGTCCTTCTCATCAATTCATTATGTTATATCCTAACATTACGGTATGGAATGTTAGAGAGATTAATAGTGACACTTAGATCACTAATTGTAGAGATTTTATCAAAGATAACAAACCCGACCGTTTTTGTCTCTTAGAGACTAAACTTCACCCCTTATCTCTATTGCACCCTCTTTCTTATAAACAGTTTAATTTCTTTCACAATGAAAGAAGTGTGCATAATTTTCATACTTCCAATGATGGACACACATGGATTAAATAGAATTCGGCTAATACCTCTTTCACTGTAATGGATTCCAAGCCTCAATACATTCATGGAATGATTAAATACTCCAGCTGTATCTCCTTAATGATCACTTTTATTTATGCTGAAAATGGGGCAACTCAACAAAAAGGATTCTGAAATTCCATTACTTCTCTGGCTATTTCAGTTTCCTCTCCATGGTTAATTGTTGGCGACTTTAATTGCATTCGAAGATTAGAGGATAAAATTGGAGGCACTCCTCTCCTCCCATGTAAAATGGTGGACTTCAATTCATGCATCTTTGATTCAGGCTTCACTGAATTACCTAATATCAGTCTTTTTTTAGTTGGTTTAACCAACAAATGGACAGTCCTATCAGATGCTTATTGGATAGAGCCTTGGATAATGAAAATTGTATTAGCACCCACTTTATTCTGTTAAAATCATGCAAGCCTGCACTCTGAATCATTCTCCCCTTCTTATTTCTTTTGATTCTAATTATCATTTGATATGCAGGTTTTTGCACAAAAACCATTGGAAATTTTGTTCAATTTTCATAACATTATCTATGTTGCTTGGAACTATCTTGTTGATGATGATCCTCTCTTTGCTTTGTTTAATAAAATGAGGAATTTTATAAAATATCTCTTTAAAGTGAAGTGGAACTCTTCTAACTTCATTGAAGATTCCATTAAAACCCTCAAGAATGCTCAAATTCATATTTTTCAACAACTTGAAGGTGATCATTTAAATAAGGATCTTTTATCCCAGAAAATGGAGATGCATGATAAGCTTAGTGGAGTTACTTCTATGCTTCACACTTGCATTAAACAAAGAGCTAAGTTCTTTTGGTTAACAAGAGGATGAGATGATGTAAGATTTCTATATCAAAAAATCAAATATAGAAGTAATAAAAACTTCATAAGAGAGCTCAATTCTGACAATAGTTGCTTTATCTCTCAAGAGAGTATATCTAATGAGACTTCCTATTTTTAGAATTTGATGAATTTATCTTCCACTTCTTCAACTATTTCACCACTTAAACCTATTGGCGAAAAGCAATCACAGTTGGATTACTCCTTGTTTCTTGTTAAATTTTCTGATGAAGATATTTGAAAAGCTTTATTTCAGATTGGTACTTTCAAGCCTCTTGGTCTGGATGACTTTAATGCACAATTCTTCAAAGAAACTTAGGACATCACTGGATCTGCTTGCATTAATATGGTTAAACAATTTTTTACATCTTTTTGACATGACAAATTACAATTCCTCTTGAAATGAATGGAGGTTCAGAACTCTTAAACTTGATCATTATGTGTTCTTATGCCTGTAGTTTTAAACTAAGTTATTAAAAGTCCTTTAAGTTGAACTATTATTTTTATTAAAATAAATTATAGAAGTTTATAAATTAATCTCTGGCATAAGTCATATTTTTATATAATTAAAGAGCCACTTCAGGATAAGCAACATTAAAGTTTGGGGAATTTTGATACACAAAAATAATATACTATTTTATGTATATATTCTATGCTTATTTCAGTGATATTGCACTTTAAAGAATGTTATTTTCATTTTTTTTTTGCAAGTATATCAATTTTAGGCATTTGGAGCAAAAAAATAGAAAAAAGAAAGAAATTTGGAGCCAAAAAGGAGATTTTATTCATCCTGGAGCCAGATGCACCATTTTACATAGAAGTGGCGCCAGAAGCATCGGAATTGGTGCTAGAGGCGCCAAAATCTAGAGAACAACACGAACTTCATTAAGCTGGTGCCAGAGGCGCCAGAGATGAATTAAGATGAAGTAAGGCGGTTCGTGACTATTTTTGAGCGGTTTTTGAAGGCTCCAAACAATTCGAACGTCCCATGGAGTAGTTCAATGCATCTATACACTTTGGAAATGCTTTTTAATGAAGAGATATGTCTCTTGGATGAAGGGACTTGTCTCTTAGTGTTAAAAGATGTGATTTTTAGGGGGAAAATTGGAGGGAATTTTGAATTTATTTTGAAAGAAGGTTGGCCCTAATTAAAAAGGAGAGGAGTATAGAGAAGAGAGATAGGTGTGAGATTGAGAGGCAAGCTTTGGTGTGAGAGAGAAGTCTTAGAGAAGAGAGCATTTTCTTCTAGGGTTATAAGAGGAGAAGGAATGTGAGAAATTTCTTCTTCGTTACACTTTTAAGAGAGAATTGAGTATGATTGTAAAGAGAGAAAGTGCTTAAAGAGAAATTCTAAGAATTTTCTTGGGAAGGAGTGCGAGATAAGTTGTGTTTTTTTTCTTTTTTTTGTTTTGTAAACTTATTTTAATATATGAAATACGTGTTTTGACGTATCTTTCTCATGAATTTTGAGTAGTCTTTTTTATCCTTCTCCTTACAATGAGATATAGTTTTGTGAAGAATTAGTTTTGTTTTGTAAGGTTTTAAATGTTAATAAATTGTGATGATTCAAACTTTGATCTTCAATTACTTTTCGATCTGACCAATTGAAATGTTAAAATTTGTTGAGAAACATACGATCTGAAAGAGCTATGCTTTCTACAAACAAGGTAAGAGTCACATTTAATTTCATGGGTGATAGTGTAATTCATGGGGCTACGTGCAAATAAATAGGAAAATATACTTTGATGGGTGCAGAATTATAGATTTTAAGGTGACAGATTAAAATTCCCAATTTGGTCAAGTTGCTTAAAAACTAAAGCGAGATTGTTAGCCCTCAGGCGAGGAAGAAGTGAGAGCACTGGAGTGACAGTTTGTATCCTCTAAACCTAAGCACAGATTTAGGGACCAAACTCTAAATTAATCAATGTTCTTTATGCACTCTCAGAGAGTAAAGAATAGGATTGCTCATATTTTACACAAGAAAATTTTATATGTATTTTAAATGATTTTAATTTTTTCACACTCCATAAACTCAATGTAAATGGGAAGGATGCTTTCTTAAATTTGAACTCTTCGTTTCAAAACTTTGCTTAGTTTTTATAAGTTTATTTTTGAAGTTTTACATTTTATTTAGCGCACATTAATTTTACTTTAGATTTGTTTTGCTTACTTAAGTTTTATAGTTTGAATATTGTGTATGATGTTATAACCATAAGAATTTCCAAATCCCTGTGGGATCGATACTTAGGACTCCAATAGAGCCCTTTATTACTTGAGCGATACATATACTTACATTATTATTACGGGTTTGGCAGCTTAGAGATCTTAAAAGATAAAATTATTTATACAGAATTTATTTTTATTGGAATTGAACATCATATTTACTATTAGTGTTATCGTGTGTGTAATGTAATATTGAAAGATATTTACAACGCAGACCACAAAATCACCCGCATCAATCCTCAAAAGGGGTAGACTCATATAACTAAAGAAAAAAAAGCAAAAAAAAGGAGGGGATTTATTACTCCACCACATTGTCCTCACCAGTGTCTTCATCATATTTGTCATCATCATCATCATCATCTTTAGTCACGTTTCCATAAAGTTTGTCTTCCAAAAAGAGCCTGCATGCGGTGTAAGCAAGCAGCTAAGTAGGTCCCTCCAAAGATTTCGCCCAAAGACATGGGCCTACCAACCATCTCAATTGGCTAGCTGCACCTTGAGATGACTAATTGGGTGGTCAGGAGAAGAGACATTCCCTTGAAGATCCTAGATTTGTTGGACCATAGACTGGGGAATGGAAGACATAATAGGAGAAACATAAGAGACAATACCTGATGGAATGAATTTATGCTTGCCTTGGTAATATCCCCTTAAGGTAGAGTACGTACTCCTTGAATTAGATATTCATTGTTGTTATGAAGCATAGTGCAGTAATGAGTATAAGATGGTCAAATCTGACATTTGTGCTACTTTGAGCCATATAATTTATGGACCCATGGATAAAACAACTTACATCGATGAAATATTCCTTTTTAATAGCATACTTAAATGCTACCCTTTTCAAGTTACTTCACTTACATGGGCTAGACAACATCTTTCCTCTCATGCTAATTCTAGCGAGCCCCAAAATCAGGCAACATTGATAATGTAGAACTTTATTAAAATTTGGTCCCTCATTTAGGAACTCCGTATACTTATCAATAGCATATATTTCCAAGTCATATACACAATTTATAGCGACATTGTCATAGAGGAACATTCTCCCCTTGATTTGAACGTTATTTTTCGAGGGTTTCCTGTTGTTAGCAAAAAAATCTCAAACACTAGGCATCACAGTGTCAAATGGTTTTCCCATAGAGGAACTACTATGATTCTAGATTATTGTGGCCACTAGGGCACTAGAGTTACAATAACCTTATTCAGGAATAATTTTTGAGAGGATAGAGACTCATCATGCCTTTGCTGAGCCTCTAAAATGAAAAAAAAAAGTTATTGACGCCGGTGTAACTAACCGATTTCTTCCCACTTGCTGGTAAAAGAAAATTGATTTGGCCACCCCTTTTATTTTGAGAGTAATTGACACTGTGGTGTCTGGACATAGTGCCTTAATGCTAAGCTAAAGTGCGCCCCAACATCCATTAAAATGACATAAATTCCCATCGGTTATGAATAATGTACATCAATTCAATTGATTGAGTGGTGTTGGCTATGTGTGACATGGCGCTAGGTCAAGAATTGGTAAACCAACCCAAAAATCTATGTAATCGTACATAATAATAGGCCCCACATTTCATTAAAATGGCCTAGCACTATGGTGTTTGGTGACAATAATGCGGTGTGGGTTTAGAATATTATATTTTATGCCTAAGTGCATGGGAGCATGCTCATGTGTGTACAAGAAAGGCATCCCGATGCATCAAATGGGCACCATGGCATTAATGAGAAAACCCTTGCACTATGTCGCCAAAAAGTGGTGCCATAGTGCTGGAACAAAAATCATTGAATGTAGGATAATGAGTCTTGGGGTACTCAAATAAAAATAGTGACATGAATAATACACTAAAAATTATGTCGATACTAAGAACTCCAAATAGTCATGCATTGAATTTGTCCTCTCCAAGTGATCTTCTTCCTCTCTTTATTTCTTATTACATCCACTACTCACAAACCAACTAACACACATAATACAAAGTACATGGGTTCACTCTCACATTCTTTAGACTCTTCTCTCTTACTTCACATTCTATGACACAATTTATACAAAAATTATGATTGCCCACTCAAGTCTTCCAAATTGGTCAACCACTATTGCACTCTGAATTTCAAATTTGTACAAGTGTAATTATTACTATTAGGTCATTGTGTTGAGGTGCTAAGGATTTGGTGTAGAGCTATCAAACTCTCTAAATTCTTGTCATTTATTCTGGCATCGCAAGCACTTTAGTGATCTAGATGATGAACCTGAGGCTCTAGATTTTGGCACAATGATTTTGATTAGCTAGCTTTGAGGCTTTGCATTCTCTATCTTTTGCTCCTTCTCATGTCTTTAATGGCAATGTGGCATTTGACGACATGTAACTGAAGCAATTGGTTTAGCGCTTAAGTGCTATATAGTTGGTACTTAGGCTTTAAGCTCTAAAGAAAAATCTCTTCTTAAGATATTAACTACAACACCTAGCTGCTAAGCTCAACATTCAATTGATCTAGTGAATTTCACTATCATCACCAATATTCATTTTTAGGGATTTTCATGAATGCAAACATATAAACTTAATTAATATACGAGATAAACATGTAATAAAGACAAATATTTATGAAAAATTTTCATGTGTTTTTCTCGGTGCCCCAAACATAAATATTATTCGTCCTCTACAAATCTTCATATCTAAGGTAGTGACTAGTTAGGGTTAACTTAAGGCATAAAAATAAATTGTACGGTTAATGGGTCACAATTGAGTTTAACAAAAACATTTATAATGATATAAATTTTAACAGTTTCATAATATCCCAACCTTTCAATCATTTTGATAGTTTATTTAATTATAATTCTAAAAGTTCTTAGTAGTATTTCCTAAATTTTATTTAATTAATAAGTTTCTATGAAATTCTATTGCTAATCACTTATATAAACTCAATTTAGACTTTCTTATTCTAAATATATCACTTATTAAATTCAATCAATAAGCTTCTTGACTTCCTTAAATGAAAAAATAAAACTAAAGCATCAATTTTTTTATTGAACTTAGCTCTTTTCATGATGGTTTTTTTTTCATTTAATAATTTAAGAGCTTCTCGCAACTTTTTCATATTTTCTTTTTCATCTATTTTCTATTAAGTTAATTAATAATTTTGAATACTCTTTTCGTCAATCACTTAAGGGTTATTTAATTTATTAAAACTATTTATTCAGTTTATAAATTAGATGATGCTCGTCCTCCATAATTTGTATAATGTCATATGTTATAAAATTTTATTATTACATATAGAGTTAAATTAAATATTATTCAATGTGTTTAGTGGAAATTTTAAAGTTTTAAATTAGAATAATCCTATTAAATTAGTTAATTATTATTATTTCAATATATATTTCACACATATTATAAGTTTTTATCTTTAATTTAAATTAATTACTGTAATTATTAATATCCTAAAGTAGATATAAACTCCAAAGAACCTAGTCACTATAAATTTTATAATTATATTACCTAAAGGATAAGGTTGACAATTAAAATACCACAAATAGAAACATCAATCTATTAATGGAAATAAGCACCAAAAAAACATAACCATGAATACGAGTCCAAAATTACATAAGAACTGACCTCAATGCTCATCATACATAAAGAAAATTACAAAAATAATGCCTAAACACTCCAATAACTTCCTTGAAGTGTCATCATTAGTGCCCTCAATGTTATTATCGTTAGCTGCTCTACTAGGGTCCACCTCTAAGAAAAGGTAATAAGTTGGTGGCTCTGGAAAGTGCCCCTTACTAGTCGCCTAGTTTTGATCGAACTTTTGAACCATCACAAAGTTGTGCTCATACTACCATGAATTATGACAAACTTTTTTATGCTTTATGCGGTCAATCTTGTAACCTAAGAATTGCCCCTAAAATCTTAGACTCACTTTCTCAATGTACAAAATGATTCGGGTTGAGTAAAGAAAGAAGCCATACGGTAAGCAAGGACAATCTAGTCGGAGCTCTTAAAGTTTGTACATAATTGCTTTCATGATAATACTCTTTAGAAGTTTTTTTTCTTACATGGACCCTCCAATATGGCAACCTTTTCATATATGACATATATGAGAGAAGGTTGGTCAATCTCAACTGTCGTGCCATAGAAAGCCTTATGGAGAACGAAGCTCAAAACAAGATAAATAACATCAATAATCATTAATTTCAAGAGTCAAAATTTAAAGTGGCCCAATCTCAGATTTTCTCTCTCACACCAAATCTTAGTAATAACCTGGTTGAGATAAATGGATGTCACAACTTAGATTCTGATGTTATGGTCTTGGTAAAGAAATTTATGATTTTCTCCTCATGAACCTTCATGGGCTCTAGCTCCGTGCTAGGACAACTGTTTGAAAATTCAATGTATTGATTAGTTTCATAATTTAGGAGCCTATATACAATCATAGAAACTAATCTGCTAGCTTCAAATATAGCTACAAATAGGACAATCAAATGGGACGAAGTTAGATTCCCTGAATCATGGCAATTGCAAGCTGCTATAAATTCTAATCCTGTAATAAATCAGGATGTAGAACAAGTTAGTCAAGATGCTAACGGAGATGTTGTTATAAGATTTAATCAGAGAAGATCCATTACTCTTCCAAGAATATCTTATCCCTCTTCTAATATATCTCAAAATGATTCAGATGAATTATCAACAATAAATCATAGGATAGATAGAATAAATCTATCAAATAATAATTTATTACACCCAAATAGGGTAGAAAACTTATCTCCGCCATCGGAAGCCAGCTTTAATTTTAATAATGACTGATTTAAAACAATTTATTAAAAAACAAATCAGACAAACATTAATCAACAATTATTTAGAACCAAAATATGAATCATTTAGAAATTGGTATCGTAGTTATACCACAGAAGATGATAGAAGAAAAATTTCTGAAATTTATTTTCAAGAAAATGTGAACAGATACTATGAAGGAAAAGAATTTCTTTCATTTTTAACCTGGTTTAGTAATCATATAACAAAAAAATTAGAAGATGAATTAGACATGCTAACTAGGAAATGGAAAATTAATTCTGGAGAAATAATAGAATCGGTTTATCCTCCAACTGTTCCTACAATATTGGATTTAGATAATAGAAATCCAAATTTTGAATTAAATGCTTTTGGAAAAACGCTAGAAAGCAATGCCACCAAAGATTTTATTGGTGTAATCAAACAATTAAATTTTACAAACACAAATCTATCTTTAATATCAAATCACTTAATGAAATTAGAAAATAAAATTGATCAAATCTTTCTCTATTTAAAAAATCAAAAGGAAGAAAAAGCAAGTTCAATAATCATATCTTCAGCTCCTGCTTTACAACCACCTCCTAGTCCTAATTTCCGCCTAGGACCATCAACTCAGGATTTTGAAGAATTAATCAAAAATATAAAAAGTACTAAAATAACGACCTTAAATAAAGATGACCAATTAACTGATCAATCAGAAAATTCTGATAATGATAAAATAAAAATAGAACATATTGAAGAAAATTTAAAGATAATAATTCAGAACTAGAATTATTTAAAATACATAAAATAAAAGGTAATAAACCCTCATCTTCATATCAAACAAGACAGACAGGTCGATACTACTATCCTCGACCTACCCCTGCAGATGTTTTATATGAGGAAGATAACAATAAATATCAAAATGATTATAATCCATCTAATATTTATGAATGGGACATTGATGGTATGACACAACGTCAAATACAAATAGTATTACAAAGAATGATGATTTATGCCTCTGCTGCACAGAGTCATAATAATCGAGCCCATCAGATTGTAACCCAGTTAACATGTGGGTTTACAGGCCTTCTCAAAGGATGGTGGGATAATTATTTAACTCAAGAACAAAGAGAAGAATTTCTAAGTCCTACAATGATAGGAAATCCTAATCAAGAAAATACTGATGCTGTTTATGAATTAATTATTAATATTTTACAGCATTTTACCGGCATAGTATCCGATAATGGAGAGCAAATTCGTTCTCTTTTACAAAAATTAAGATGTCCTACGCTAACACATTTTCGTTGGTATAAAGATGTCTTTTTAATTAGAGTAATGTCTCTACCAGATGCGAATAGTACGCACTGGAAGCAAAAATTTATTGAAGGATTACCTAATCTTTTTGCTGATAAAGTAAAAAGACAATTACAAGATATTAATATTAAACGCATTCCATATGAAAATCTGACATATGGACAATTAATAAATACTTGTGTACAAGAAGGATTAGCCTTATGTACAGATCTTAAATTAAGATATCAAATTAAAAAAGAAAGATTGACAGAAAGAAAACAATTAGGCGCTTTCTGTGAACAATTTGCTTATGATATTCCAAAATTTCCAAAAGAAAAAGAAAAATCTTTTCGCAAAAAGAAATATCATAAGTATTCTGAAAAATATAATTCAGAGAAAAGACCAAAGATTTCTCATAAGAAAAATAAAAATAGAGAAATCAGAGAAATAAAATGCTACAAATGTGGCAAAACCGACCACTATGCAAATAAATGCATAGTAAAAAAGAAAATAAATGAGCTTAATATTGATGAAAATATTAAGCATTCTATTTTCAAAATTATATTAAATTCATCTCCTGAAAATTCGGAGACGTCTGACAATTCAGACGAAATTGAGGACAATTCCTCTTATTCATCAGAGTTTGATGAAAATAATTGCACGGAATCTGAGTGCAAATGTAATAATGAAAATTATTACAAATCTATAGTTTCTATGATTGTAGATCTATCTGTTGGCTTCATATTATTTTTAATATTCGGACATAAAGTATTCATTACTTTAAAATGAATTCGATAGATTATTGCGATTGTTTCAGATCCAGGTAAAAATTCATACCCGTGTAATTTTATCTGTATTTTAGCTGCTTCAAAGAGATTTATATCTGTTAATGACAAACTTAGATTTGGAAAAGTGTTAAAGAAAACTGGCCCATGGCATAGACTAGTTTCCATGACACCCATCAATGATTGTGCCCAATTTAGGCATCTTGCATATCTTAAGCAGGCTAAAATTGAAGCGTTTAATCCTCTAAGCGTAAGAGATTTAAATGCTACTTGTATTAAGCCTATGTGAATATATTTATAATTTTCTAAGTAACTACTTAGATCTTCTTTATTTAAAAGAGAAATTGTTTTTTTTTGTTCATCTATTGTTAACGATTGTTCAACAGTTTTAATTGATGATTTTCCTTTAAAGTCAAAAGTTCCAATTTTGTATATTAGAGTTTTTTCTACTTTAGGAATAGTCCATTTATTTAAATCTTCTTCATTTACAGGATATTCCTGTAATTCTGCATTTTTAATATTATTATTTCTTGATTGAGATCTTTTTAGATTTTTAGATATTGTAGTACTATTATATCTAAAAGAAGTGCTCATGAAAAACAATTAGAAGAACATCTAGAATTCTTTTTCTGTAAATAAGTTTAATAGAGTAATCTAACATCAGCTAGATGATATTATTATTATTCCACTAAGGTTTTAATCCAAAACGGGCCGAGTCAACAATAACCAGGCAACAAAGCGTCCATCCCGGACATAAAAACGCCCACATGCGACGATGGCCACTGGATTAAGCTTTAGCTTAGAACAATAATATTATCAGACCAGAAGGTCGAACTTAGTATATTCTGTATGTCAGTCAAGGATATTAAGTTGCAAAGCAACACCCGACTTTACAATACAGGATACACCTATCCTGACAAAGTTAGGTTACCATATTAAAATTACTTATAGAAAAAGAATTCCAGAAAGAATTTAGCCGCTCATGGCTTTGATACCAAATTTAAACCAGGATATATAACAAAACAAAATATATATATTAAAAACAGTACAAACTTACAGATCACAATACTGGAAAAGCACACCACACAGACGCTTCTTTATTACAATGAGAAGACTCGAAGGAAAACTTGCACACTAACAATGAAAACAAAACCCCTATTTATAATAAAGGGCGGACTCCAAACTTAATACAATAAAGTTTAATAAAAGATAACACATCCATTGGATGTGACATAAAGTAGGAAATTATTTTCAAATACTATTCCACCAACCGATACTATTCCAACCACTGTCATTATTACCCATAATTTCTTCTGACATGACCTCAGTGGAGGTCCACAGCAATCAATTGAGGTCCACTGCAATTAATTTGAGCCGAGGTGGGTCACCATTCGCTCCCAATTTTCTTCGTCATCTGACCCTTGATTAGAGACCGGCATGTCGTCTTCTGCTTCAAATAATTCTTTCATCTGTTTCTGATAAAGTTCTTGTATTCTTTGTTTGATCTGATCCGGAGATTCTCGAGGATATTTCCTTTTAATTTGATCGTGAATTTCCTTAAGTGAAAATTCTTGAAATTTCTGTTCTCGATTATTTTCGACATTGGAATTAATGACTTTATTAATTTGAATCACTTTATCACCAACAACGATTTGTGACCACCATTTGATGAAGAAGATCCGACACAATCCTTTGACATTTATTCTGTCTTGTTGATGACATAGATTCCAAGCAAAGATCCAAGGAATTTGTGCTTGACAGAAGAATAATAATTCACACATTCCATCGGCTAGAATTTCATTTTTTATTTTGCCGAGCTGAGGAGAAGAGTTAACCCACATTGGATAGAGATCATTGATGGGTTCTGGAAGAATTTCATTGGTGGCTCCGAATTTTTCCCACCAATCCAAAAACCAATTTGGTATTTCTTTATTCAAGATTTCAGGCATTAACACAAAAAGCCAAGAGTGTTTATGCTTTGGATTAATAAGCAAGAAAGCTCGATTCATGGCTTGGACATAGGTCCAGTAATTAAAAAGAAATGATTTTTTCTGATTACTTACAGGATGAATAAACTCAACATGTTTAGTCTGGAAAGGAGTTAAACCCCAATCTCTTTGATGCAAAATGCGATTTATTGTCGCCTTGCTATATGCAATAGATTTATTTGGTTCATTATAATTATGTTGAATTTCAACACATTGTAATGAAATGAGGATTGCCTCATATGATTCTCGATCAAGACTACCTTGAGCATAGGCAATTGTGCCTAAATATCTTTCTTGGATTTTCCAAGGATCATTAATTTCATAATCCTCTAAATTGATTTCGAGGATTTTTTCTTTCATTGTTTTTTGCACAAATTATGTGACTTCTTGGATTTGCAATTCCTGAGACTGAGGAGATTTAGTTTCTGATGTGGAAGCTATTAGGCTACCATATATATATTGTTGTAAATCAATAAATTTTTGTGGAGCCACATTAGGTTGGCCCCTACCTCTCCCCCCTCTAAAGGTGAATGCACCCCGTTGGGGTGTCATTCTAACCATTTAATGAGGGGTGATCCACCCCTCCTTGTCTTTCTCCCTGCAAAAATTCACGAGTGAGAAAGTCAGGTAAAGAATTAGTATTACCTGCAATATATTCTATATCAAATTCAAAACAAGATAATTGAGCTTGTCAATTAGCAAAAATTTGTTTAGAGACAAGATTTTTTACATCTCTTTGCAGTATATACTTAATTGAACTGCAATCAATTCTTAATAAGAATTTTTGATTTAATAAATCATCTTGAAATTTGGTAATGCATTTGACTACCGAAAGCATTTCTTTTTTGATGGTGGAATATTTTTCTTGAGTGGTATTCCACTTGCCAGATGTAAAGCGAACTAATTGTTCTTTATTAAAAGCGTTTTGCTTTAAAATACCTCCATAATCAATATTAGAGGCATCTGTCTCTACTATTTTAGGGAGAGACGGATCTGCTATATGTAAACAAGGTAACATTTTTACTTTTTGCTTAATTAATTGGACAGCCTTAGTATGATTTTCTGTCCATGGATTATGCTGTTTCTTTAATCTATTATAAAGAATAGCAGCATCTAAAGCAAGATTTTTATAATAATCTGCTACATAATTGAGCGAACCAAGAAATCTTTGTAATTGTCGAATATCAGTGATTTCATCTGGAAATTTAGAAGCAAATTCAATGCTTCTTTCAATTGGAATAATTGTATTTCGGACAATATTATGTCCTAAAAACCTTATTTCGATTTGAAATAATTTGATTTTGGGCGCAGAAATTACAAGCCCATTATTTTTGGCAAGCCATTGAAAAGTTTGTAGATGTTTAAAATGTTCTTCTATTGATTTAGAGAAAACAAGTACATCATCAATATAAACCAATATATAATCAGAATATGGATTGAAGATTTCATTCATAATTTTCTGAAATTCAGAAGGAGCATTTTTTAAGCCAAACGGCATAACATTCCATTCATAGTGATCAAACAGAACAGTAAAAGCCGTTTTATATCTGTCAGATTCAAGTATTTGAATCTGCCAGTATCCAGATTTTAAATCAAATTTTGAAAATATTAAGGATTTACTTAAGCGATTAAGTAAGTCTCTTTTATTTGGTATGGGATAACGAATCCATTTTAAAACCTCATTTAAAGGTTTATAATTAATAACTAATCTAGGTTTATTTCTTTCCTTTTCTGCATTATTCATTACGTAGAATGCAGTACAACTCCATGGTGAACTAGATTTTCTAATTAATTTCTTTTTAAGGAGTTCATTAATTTCTTCTTTACAAATTTTTAAATATTCTTGATTCATTTGACAAGGTCGTGCCTTTGTCTTGATATTTCTTTCATTAAAATTATCAATATATGGTAAAGCAATACAGTGCTTTTTTCTATCCCAAAAAGCAGCTGGATTATCACCACAGATTTCCCTTAACATATTTTTATGTAAAGTAGAAATTTTTTCTTTTATTGAATTTTTATTCAATTTTTCTTCTATAGATAATAAAGTAATTTCTTCTTGTAAGAAATTAATTTGATTTTGTTTTAAATTAAATTTATTTATTTCATTCAAAATAATTTCTGTAGGATTAGTAATAAATTCAAAAATAATGGTTTTTCCAAATTTATTAGAATATATGCCAGTATTATCTATTTTATTAATTGGCATAATTTTATAAAGAAACGGAGTTCCCAAGATAATATGTTGAGTTAAATTTTTAACTAGTAGGAAAGGAGTATTAATACAAATATCATTTTTGCAAATATTAGCAGAAGAAATTTTATATTTAATTTCCATCTTATTTCCAGACGCAGAGGTTAGCTGCTGCGTGGTTTTCTCAAAATATTTAGAAGGTATTATTCCTTCTTGAATACAATTCATATCTGCTCCACTATCAACAAGAGCAGTAAGATTTGATAAAGTATATTCTCGATTTATATTTAAAGTAATAGTTATAAACCATTTGTGCATAATAGCCTTTTGCAAGGAATTTAAAAAAGATTGTTCTAAATTATTATCTTCTTCTATATATATATATATATAATTCATTGTTGCATTTTCGAAAGAAAGACATTTGCATCTTATAAAGGCTTAATAATTCCTATGTTTCTTAGCATTTACAAGCAATTCGCATACCAACACACCTCTTATGCACAATGGTGTGCTCAAACTCTTGATCGGGATGCAAAAAATTTCTCTTTGGAATAAGCTTTTGATGCAATAGAGATGATTCATATCTTTAACTCTACACTCACAAATCATGGAGCATCATGTGTTTTGGCACTTTGCTTCTTGACCCTTGATTAGTCATTACTATGTATAATAGATAAAAAATTAACTTATTAGATGATTATATTGTGTGACCATGAATCATAACATGGAACATATTTATTTTAGAATGAATATTAAAGATTGCATGGTATGATTATGATTCATTGATGCACCCATATATAACTTATATGATTGCTTTGATCAATCTATGGTTCCGAAGTTAGGCAAGTTGTGCAATGCTATCTATATCATATTGTATGATTTAATAAATTTTTAAATTTTGAGCACATATAACTTTATAATTTGATTTAATTTAATTTTTAAGAAAATCATAAAACATTTAAATTGAAGTAGCACTTTAAATTTAATTCATAATTAGCTCTTTTTGAGTTTACTACTTACTCCAAGTCTGCAAAGGTTAGATGGAGAAAAGGAACTCAAGCTAGAGGGAGGTAAAATGTCGAGTCCTTGCTAACATAAAGGAGAAGAAGATTGAGATTTTAAGAAAAAAATGTCATTGACAGGGTGAGTGTGGTTAAGATTATATAAGAAAATAGAAAGAAAACAAGCACTAATTGGCTTTCCATTATACAAAAATTTTTTATGGAATAAAGTTTATTCCAAATCATTCACTAATACACATGATTTTCCTCCAAGTTGCCAATTATGAAGGGCCATTTATCTAACACAAATCCATGATAAAAATTTTCATGTGCCATAACTCTATTGCAAACTTGCAATTAAAATTTTGTGACAAACAACTATCCATTTTAATGAAGGCTTCGTGATGAATGATCACATAAAAAAGTTTTTTCATCATAAATTTATCATGAATTTATTATTTGTGATAGTGATTTTATCCATTGTGACATGATTTTGTTGTTCGCATGTCTTTTTACCAACCCTTAATCTTATTACTTATCATTACATCACAATATTTAGCCAAGATTGTTAAGAAGGTTTTAATGCAATGGAGAGAAGCCATGGTCCTTTTTGTTGGTCCACATAAATATTGGCATAAGTTATAATGTTTATTTTTGGAAGATTGTAAGTCAAAAGAAGATATATTTCAAAAGTAATTTTTTTAATTAAGAGAATAAAGCTCGTTGTTCGCGAACAGTTCGTGTTCGGTTCGTCAAGGAGTTTGTGTTCGATTCGTTCGATAAGTAAACGTGACAAACGTGAACAAATTTTTTTCGTTCGATTAGTTAAACGAACTAAACACGAACAGTGATGCGTTCGTTCGTGTTCGAATCGTTATTGTTCGAAATATAAAATAATTTAAAAGAATTATAAATATAAATTTTATGATATTTTAAAAAATTAAATTTTATAAATTATAATATATAATAAATTAATAATAATAATATATTAATATACTATATTAGTAATATACTAATATAGATATTATATATTTATATAATATAAATTACATAATTAATATACTATATTATTTATATATATTAATATTAGGGATGTCAAATTGGCTCGTCGTTCGCAAACAGCTCGTGTTCGGTTCGTGTTCGGCTCGTTCGTTAAGAAACGAACACGAACAGTGATTTCACGAACAATTTCAAACACGAGCTTATTTCAAACAAACTAAATTTTAAACGAACCGAACACGAACACAAGCTCTGTTCGTTCGTGTTCGGTTCGTTTACACCCCTACCTACACCTAGCCGATGTAGGACTATTTGTCCGTGACATTCTCCTCTAACCAATCACGTGACACTCTCGTCAAGGATCGGCTCCACCGAGGGTCCTACTGGATCATGGAGAGTTCACACACCTTACAGACAGTAATCTGCTCTGATACCACTTGTCGTCTCCCAAAAGAACTCTTAAGAGAGGTGGTCAACCCAGAACTTATATACTGTTTTTCGACCCTACACCTAGCCGATGTGGGACTATTTGTCCGTGACACTAGGCTTTCAACAAAGAAATTCTTGGTTCAAGACCTTAAATATGTTGTGTGAATGTATTTACCATTAAGTTTACTCAAATATCAAAAAATTAAAAAAAAAATCACCAAGTATAAAGTCATTTGTTCTGAAACAATATTGCCATTTTATGCCATCAAAATATTTAGATGCTTAACGCAACCTTCTTCTACCTATAAATTTGTTATAATTATGGAAGGGACATTATCTTTGCTGACTCAATGCCATTAAACTAATGCATAATAATTTCTATAATATATGTAAAAAGTAATTGACAAGGGATAAGAAAATTTTATGTATAAAATCTAGAGAAAAAAACTCATGAACTAGCCCAAATTAACAAAACTTGATTTTCGAGTTGTAGCTTAGAAAATAAAAACAAAGGGTGATAAAGGTGGTTAAATAGTTTCAATCAAATGATATTAGTTGGATGATAACATTCAAACCGTCTCTGTTGAATGATGGCGGCCAAAAAATAAAAGAATTATGATGGCCAATGATAGATAAAGATAGAAGGTCAACAATGATTAGAGAATGGCGAAAGGTCAATGATGATGAGTAATAATAGAATGGTGACAACATACGGGACAACAAGTGCCGGTGATGATCATCGATATTAAACATCAGATGGGAGCTTCGAAGTTCTCCAAATTCCATGCTCTTTTCAATTCAAATCCATGGTCTCTTTAATGTGAAATTTGAAGTTCTATTTTTAAACTTTGACAAGAGCATTCTGATAAATCAAATTAAGGTCCTAATACACTTCATTAGTCGATCGATATTGATTCATTTAATCATAAATTATTCTTTTAATATTTAACAGCATTAATAACATTATAATTGAGCATTTTTAGGCTCATTAGGACCATTAGACTCCTCTTATCAAGATGCTTATTTTAACTATACACATATAAAATTAAGAGATCATTTAATCTTTTAGTTAATATCATGAAATTATTAACCATAGCCAATTTGAGCTTATTTGGAGTTGAATTGGATCACATTTGGTATCATTAACATTCTATCCAATCATAAATTTGTCAAAATTGGACTTCACGTCATCCAAAAAATAAATTCTTAACATTTTTATATTAAGATTCATGCATGGTCATTGAATTTTCTAATGTATCACTATTATCTTTTTAGGCAATGTAAATGTTTTATTCACTTTTCAGGAGCCGTGGAAAATTAATAACTTACCTCTCACAAGCAACTTCTCATATTTATCTATTACAGAAATTCAAAATGTTAAGTATGACTCGTACACCATATAAGGGACAGATGCTAGAGCGGAGCATAGCTGAGCATAGCGGAAGATTCTATCCAAATCAGGGGAGTTTCCTTATGTGGGTTGGGGGTGCGGTACAAGAGTAATTTGATAATTAGATAATATCTCGAGGTTTCTTTTTCTGCTCTTTTTAGGGTTATAAATAGGCTTGTTTGTAACCCTATGTTATTTTTATTATGTATCCTGTACTCTTTTTCTAGATTAGTGGAAAAACCGCCGCTATACTCCCGAGGACGTAGGCATCTTTGCCGAATCTCATTAAATCTCTATGTGTTCTTCTGGATTTATGTCGATTTCTATTTTTCTTTGCTCTAATTTCTCAACAAGTGGTATCAGAGATAGGTTCAAAGGCAGAGAAAAAAATTTTAGCTGCAGGAAGAGATTTCAACTGTCTGTGGTTGTTACAACGAGGCAAATGAGCGACATTTGGAGCTCCACGACGATAAAGCAAAGCTTGATCGCGAAGGACATCGCCAAGGAGGTTCGCGACATTCTGCGCAACGGACGAAAGTCGATTCGGCAACAACACTATTCGATGCAAGGTTTCGGCAGCGACGCTATTCGATGCAAGGTTTCGGGGGTTTGATTCCTCCTGCCCGACGGGCGAATTCACGAGCAGAAGAGGAAGGCTTTCTGCGCGACGCCAAAAGGAAGGTTCGGCTTTGGCGCAGGAAAAAATATTACATCAGTACTATGCACGTAAAAATAACGTGCATAGCCAATCAATTAACGCCACAATATCTCGCGCGACAGAGAAAAAAAAAGACGGCGCAGTAACACAAGGAATATTCCCTCATGTGTTATTCATGTGTTATTACGCGTTATTCATGTATTATTACGTGTTATTCATATGTTATTGTGTGTTATTCATGTGTTATTGATGTGTTATTGTATTATTATAACACCAAAAATATTCTCAGGACAAAATAACACATGAATAACACATAATAATACTTAAATAACACGGGAAATATTCTCGACAGAGAAAAAAACGTCGCAGTAACACGTGGAATATTCTCTCCTGTGTTATTATTGTGTTATTATATGTTATTCATGTGTTATTTATGTGTTATTGTATTATTATAACAATAAGAATATTCCCATGACACAATAACACATGAATAACACGGGGGGGGGGGGGGGATATTCCTTGTGTTACTGCGCCGTTTTTTTTTCTGTGTCGTGCGGGGTATCGTGGCGTGATTTCATTGGCTACGCACGTTACTCTACGTGCGTAGTACTGATGTAATATTTTTTCTTGGCGCAGAGGGAATTTTCCTGGATAAAATTGGAAGGGATCTTAAATCCTGCGGTCCGATTCTTTTTCGGATGATTGGTTTCCTTGCTGGTTACTAGAAGCGCGATTTACACAATTTCCTTTCCTTTTTTTGCTGTTGGGATGGGAAAAAAATTGCGTATATAAGATGTACGCAGAGCTGCGTACGCCTGTAACCTATAAACAGGTTACAGAAAGGATTTTAGGAGATTATAACCGCGTTATACCCCCTGTAACCTTCCTGTAACCTACCTGTTCCTTCTAATAAGTTTCGCGTTTTTGTTTTCATATACAGTTAGGTTACAGGGTGGTTACAGGGAGGTTACAGGGGGTATAACGCGGTTATAACCTTCTAAAATCCTCCATGTAACATGTTTGCAGGTTACAGACGTGCACAGCTCTGCGTACGTCTTATGTACGCAAATTTTTTCCGTTGGGATGAAGGCGTGGAGGCAAGAAAATTTTTGAAATTCAATTAATTAAAGAAAATATTTTAATTAAGGGAGACTTAATTAAAGCTTAATTAAGAAAATATTTCAATCTTCTCTTTTCAAAAAAAAAATTTGTTGCTTTTCTGAAAAAAAAATTAATTAAAGAAATTTTTTCAATATTTTCTTTTTATAGAAAGATTCTAGCAAACAATTGCAAAAGAATTTGTAGAATAATTTGTTGCAGGATCAATTTCAAATGACAATTTATGGTACAAAATTCAAGGTGGTGAAGTTCGATGGAGATGATAACTTCGGATTGTGGCAAACAAGAATAAAAAATCTATTGGCTCAACAATGAATCTTAAAAGCTTTACGGGCAGCAAAACCAGATGTCATAGAGGATGAATATTTAGAAGAATTGCAACAAAAAGCGGCAGCAACCATGAGGTTATATATCATGTGATGAATCTGAAATCTCCAGGAGAGGTATGAAAGAAATTGCAAACTCAGTTTATGACTAAATTTCTGACGATTTAATTGTATCTGAATCGAAAGCTGTATGGGATGAAGATGAAAAAAGATTCTGATATAGCGCAGTATGTTAATAGATTCAATCAAATAATCACAGACTTATCACGGCTTGATATGACTATTGAGGATAAAGACCGAACAATAATTAAGTTGTGTTCAATGTCTTTTTCCTATGAACACCTGGTGACTACTCTTACATATGAGAAAGAAACTATCAAAGTTCATGAGATTACTGCAGGATTGTTGGCTCACAACCATCAGAAGCAGAATGCAGGGGAAAACTCTCATGGCGACAGTTTATATGTGAAGGGTAATCAAGATCGTGAAAGGAAGAAAGAGAAGAATGATTCTAGAAGACGAAATTCCATATCCAAGTCCAAAGGCAAAAAAACCAATTTATTGCTACAATTGCAAGGAGTCAGGTTCTATGAAAAAAGATTGTCCAAAGCTCAAGAAGCAAACTGGAGAGAAAGGTGATAGATCATCGAAATCTGTAAATGTGGTGCAGAGTGACAATTCAGATTGCAGTGATGACGATATGCTTTCAGTTTCATCAACTTAGTTCACAGATATATGGATTTTTGATTCAGGATGCTCTTATCACATAACACATAACAATAAGTGGTTTACTTCATACATGTCAACTAATTCTGGCTCAATTTATCTATGTGATGATACATACTGCAATATTGTTAGTATTGAAGAAGTCAGAATTAAGATGTACGATGACACAGTTAGAACATATGTGATGTCAGGTATATTTCAGATCTGAAGAAGAATTTGATTTCCATGGACACTTTATATAAAAATGATTTTATTCTTAAAGCAGATGAGGATAGAAAAACCATTAGAATTGTTAAGGGTGCACTGGCTGTGATGAAAGGAAAGTTAACTGCAGGTAATATCTACAAACTGTTGGGAAGTACAGTTGTAGGTGGAGTTCATTCTGTGGAGTCAGATGATGATAGGACAAAGCTATGACATATGCATCTAGGTCATCTCAGTGAATGTGAGATGACAACATTGCATAGAAGAAACATGTTGAATGATGTTAAAAGCTGCAAACTCAATCTTTGTAAGTTCGGTGTTCTTGGAAAACAGACTAGAGTCAGTTTTATGATTGGAAAACAGAAAACTAAAAAGATTCTTGATTGTCTGCATTCTGATGTATGGGGCCCTACCAGGAAATCGTCACTGGGAGAATCTCAGAATTTTGTTACCTTTATTGATGATTTTTCCAGAAAAATTTGGGTGTAATTATTGAATAAGAAATTTGAAGTCTTCTCTAAATTCAAGCTGTGGAAAGCTGAGGTGGAGAACCAAACTAGCTTAAATATCAAGTATTTGAGGCCCGATAATGACACAGAGTACACAAATTCGCAGTTTCATAAGTTTTGTGAGGAGCATGGGATTCAGAGACATTTTTCAGTGTGTAAAACACCACAACAGAATGATATGACATAAAGGATGAACAGGTCCTTAACTGAAAAGGACAAGATGCTTGAGACTGAATGCAGTGCTTTTTAAGAGTTTCTGGGCAGAGACTGTAAATATGACATGTTATTATATCAACAGATCACCTCGGGCATCTTTGGGTGGCAAGGTCGCAGAAGAGGTATGGACAGGTAATCCAATTAATTTCGATCATTTACGAATGTTTTGTTGTTCTGCTTATGTGCATGTACCTGGAAATGAAAAATCAAAACTTGATGCAAAATCCAAGAAGTACATCTTTCTGGGCTATAAGAAAGGTGTGAAATGATACAAGTTTTGGGATCCAATTGCAAAGAAGATGATGATCAGCAGAGATGCAATTTTTGATGAACAGTTCATGGAATCAAGACAATGTGCAAGGGAATGGTTCCAGTTCAGATACAGTGCAAATGGATTTAGAACAACATGCAGAAACAATTGAGAGAGTTGAAAGTTCAAATCAAACACCTGGTGATTTCATTCCAGATGATCTGCAGAATTATAATCTAGCTAGAGAAAGACAGAGACACACGAATATAAGGCCTCCTAGCATATTGTGTTATGAAAACTTGGTCTCTTGTGCACTTCTCATCAGCAACGAAGATGCAACCACTTTTCAATGAGCTATCACTAGCCAGGAGAAAAAGAAATGGATGAGTGCAATGGTTAAGGAGATAGAATTTTTGTAAAAAAATCACACATGGGAGCTAGTTCAGCTTTCTGAGGGAAAAAAGACTATTGGGTGCAAGTGGATGCATAAAAAGAAACCAACAGTAACTGAAAAAGAAGGAGAAAAGTTCAAGGCTCGACTGATAGCAAATAGATTTTCACAGCAGAAGGGGATAAATTATGATGAAATACTTTCTCCTGTAGTCAGACATACTTCAATCAGGGCAGCACTTGCATTAGTAGCAATTTGAGATTTGCATTTGGAGCAAATGAATGTTAAAACTGTTTTCTTGCATGGTGATTTGGAGGAACATATTTACATAAAACAGCTAGAAGTGTTCAATCAGCCTGAACATGAGTATCAGGTTTGCAAATTAAAGAAATCGTTGTATGGGTTGAAACAATCTCCAAGATAATGGTACAAGCGATTTGACTTCTACATGATTCAGATTAGCTACAAGAGAAGTGAGTATGATTGTTGTGCTTATATGAAGAACCTTGATGATTGTTCTATTATTTTTCTGTGACTGTATGTTGATGATATATTGATTACTGCAAAGAATATGAATGATGTCTGTAGTTTGAAAGTTTATTGAGCTAGAAATTTGACATGAAAGACTTGGGTCATACGAAGAAGATTCTTGGAATGGAGATTCATCAAGATAGAGACTCGAGACAATTATATTTATCTCAACGAGGCTATGTTGAGAAAGTGTTAGAAAAGTTTGAGATGAGCAAAACAAAGCCTGTGAGCACTCCATTGGCAAATCATTTTAAACTTTCTTCAGAACAGTTTCCTAAGACATACAAAAATCGAAGACATGACAAATATTCCATATCCAAGTGCAATTGGCTGCTTGATGTATGCAATGGTATGTACTCGTCCAGATTTGACTCATGTTTTTAGTCAAGTTTACAAATACATGTCTAAAACTTGAAAACAACATTGAGAAGCAGTCAAACGAATTTTCAAGTATCTGAATGGTAATGTAGGACATGGAATTATTTTTGACAGTCAGCAAGATGATCATTCAGTTGTGGGGTACATTGATTCTGACCATGCTGGTGATTTGGATGACAGAAGGTCTACAGTTGGGTACGTGTTTACTCTTGGTGGAGGGCGTATATGTTCAAAATCAATAATTCAGTCTATTGTGGCATTATCTACAAATGAAACTGAGTATATGGCAGTAGCTGAAGCTGCAAAAGAAATTTTATGGCTTGCTGGGCTTGTAAAGGAACTGTGTGCTGAGCAAAGTGAAGTTCAATTGCATTGTGACAATCAGAGTGTTATTTATCTAGCTAAGAACCAAGTGTACCATGCGAGAACCAATCACATTGATGTCAGACATCACAAGATCAGAGAATTGATTGCTTCTGGTGAGATACTGTTGCAGAAGGTTCATACTGATGAAAATGCAGCTGATATGTTGACCAAGTCAGTTACTATCAACAAGTTTTTGCATTGGTTGGACTTGTTGAATGTTTGCAGTTGCTAGAAAAGCATGGTGGCCCAACCCACTTCAGTCTGTAAGAAACTTTATGATGTATTTCTCCTAAGGGGTTGGATATTTGTTAACATGGAGATTTGTAAGGAATGACTCATATATCATATAAGGGACAAATGCTAAAGCGGAGCGGAAGATTCTGTCCAAATCAGAGGAGTTTCCTTAAATGGGTTGAAGGTGCGGTATAAGGGTAATTTGATAATTACATATAGTACTCAATGTTTCATTTTCTGCTCTTTCTAGGGTTATAAATAGGTTTGTTTATAACCCTATGTTATTTTTATTTTGTATCATGTACACTTTTTTTGGATTAGTGGAAAAGCCGTCGCTCTGCTCCCGAGGACGTAGACATCTTTGTCGAATCTCATTAAATCTCTGTGTGTTCTTCAGGATTTGTGCTGATTTCTATTTTTCTTCGCCCTAATTTCTCAACACAAAATGATGGCCAGAGCTTTTCGCCTGATAACGAAAGATGGCAAAAATGACAATGATTGCATTAATGATAAAACAAGAATAAAAAACATAAAACTATTCACTTCATATAGTTGATTAAAATTAAAACGCATAGCTCAGAATTCTGAGGCCAGAAAAACACTAACCCACCGCAAGCTATTTATAACTTCAGTTTACTCAACTGGATCTTCTGAACTGGATATGTATAGGCTTCATAGTTTATTTGCTGACCTAGGGAGCTTAGTTTTGTAAGAGTAGTAATAAGATCAACCTGTCAAACAATACAAAACTTTGATGATTTAGATGAACAAAAGGATGCACATTTCAAGCGCCACTGAATTATTCTAATTGATTCTAACCTCATAGTCAGTTTGGGAAACAGTTTCTCTGCTGCGCTGGTACTTCTCAACCCAGGGGCGCACTTCTGGATCGGTTACAAGTTTATTCTCTACTGCTGCTTGGTCTGGACCAAGAAAAGCAGACAAAACGGCCAACTGCGAAAAGAGGACATGAATTTTAAGAAATGAATGAAAATGAAGATTAAAATTTAAAAGATAGCAATTAATTTCATGTTTCAGAGCTTCTGTTTATGGTTTCATATCTTACAATCAGAAAGCCTAGGCAATAGTTGATAGAGGAAATAAATGAATGAATGTATCTACACTAGATGCTTCATGTACTTGAAAAGGGGGCAACCAAAATGGATACCGTTGCAAACATCTATTTTATTTTATTAAATTATAATTGCTGAGATGAGAATATTTTGATATATGAAAAATTAGAAAGATATAGAGAAAGAGAGGATTGATATATGAAAAATTAGAAAGATATAGAGAAAGAGAGGATTGAGAAGATTAGATGAATGAATGTCTTGATAGAAAGGAGGCAAGAGATAGAAAAGAAGAAAGCATGGAGAAATATTAGAAATGGAGAACAAGTCCACGAACAGGAATGCCAATGAAACAACAGAAGCTTCTTCCATCTTTAACCCTCCTAAGTTCAAGACTATGAACCCTATTTATAGAAATAGACCATATTAAAAGTAACAAAATTTCCTCTTAAGCAAATATGGAGATGCCAAATTAGTCCTGAATAATAATTGCATTTAAACCATTAATACTAAATTTAAAATGATCACATTATTCATTAAAAATGCACTTGTAACTAAAGACTGAAGTATACTTGCATTGTATTAATTTTCATTTTTTTTAATTTTTTTTAATTTTTTGCAATGTATCAGTTCTCCTATTCTGAAATACACACTACTATAGCGAGTGAAGCATCACTCAAAAGAATTTATGCAAGTTTGCACAGAGATGGGTGATGATTTTATGGATTTAAAAATTGTTGCAGCAAAAGCAAGTGAGTCGAGATTGATGCAAGCTGATGTGAATCGTCACGTGACGTGAGCAAACTTTGGGTGGGTTAGCAACATTTACAGGATAAGTGTGAAGCGAAAGACGTGAGAGAAAGGTAAGCATTGGGAGGCCCTAGAATGTGATCATGATTTGCAAGGAAAGCTTTATGAATGAAATGTTATAGCAATGTGGGGAGAGGAGAGAATTTTGAGTCGTAGCAGCCATTGGTAGAAACGTTGGAGTGGGGGTGGGGTCAATCGCCCCCAAAGACTTTTGCTAAACCCTTTATTATCATATCATACACAAATAATTTTACCGGCTCAGCTTAATAATAATTTAATAATTATTATATTTTAATTTCATAAATATTCTATAGTTATTCAAAAGTATATTATGCAAATGTAATTTAATTGCTACATCACAGAAGTTAATATAATGTTTTGAATATTAGATTTTGGCATTATTCAAAACATTATCTTACCTTCTAAAAGATAATATTTTACAAAACATGTGAGATATGGTTACTTGAAGATATATTTTTCTTTTTCAACTTGATCTTCAAGAAAAACAACTTCGGCTATTGATGAAGTTTTAAAGCTCCTTTATTACACAAGTTTTTAACTAAACTATCTTATATCTTGCAGAGAAAATTACACATTAAAAAGACTTTCTCTACTTTTAAAGCCACTGCATAGCCGTAAATGCTTATCTCCCAACATATCCCGTCATTTGTCCCCTAAAATTTCAATCCTTAGAATGGTATGCTGCTCCCACAATTTAAGATGCACATTCATAATGATTAAATTGAAAGAGTGCTCTTTTTTTTTATTTACTTTATAAGCTATTCTTAGTGTTTTTTAATTCATCTTATTTATTTATTTATATAATTTTAAATTTTAAATTTTAAAATTTAAATTTTGATTTATTTTAATTATTTTTTTATTTCGTCCCCCTCATAATGTTTTAAAGCTCCTTATATCATATAATTTTTTATTTGATCTATCATGTAGAGACATACTACACATTACAGAGACTCCTTCCCTAATTTTTGTGGCTCCACGTAGTCTTAAAAGCATTTCTCCCAAAATACCATATATCTCCCGTCATTTCATTTCTCCCCTTAAATGTCAAAAACGGTATATTACTCCCATAATTTGAAATGTGCATTCATAATGATTAGATTAAATTAGGTATTTTATTTTACTTTATATGTTTTTCTTAGTTTTTTTTCATTTCATCTTACTTAATTATTTATTTTATCAAAAAAAGTTAAAGTTTAATTTTTATTTATTTGGTTGATTTTTTATTTTTCCCCACCCCACCCCACCCCTCCACCCCACCCAACCTCACATTTAATTAAATTCTATAAAGAATGAGCAACGTTAATATGCCAGTGAGGTTACAATTGAGCACAAGATGCAAGTACAAGTATAATTCATTCCAAGTGAATGCAAAGAAAATGAGGGCAGGATATGCAATAATGGAAGATTGATGTAGGAGAGTAGGCGATGAGCAAGCACGAGCACTAGGCATGGTTCAATGACTTCACCAATCATGGGGGGCTAGCCATTTTAAACTTTCCTTAACAGCTAGAAAAATACAACATTAATGATCTTCAGAAACACTCTGCGCTGTTAATCTAGCAATTGGTGCTTTAGTCGTTCAACAACATACTTGATCGGAGCCTCCTTTAATGAAACTTCTTTGATTGAGGTTGAGTGTAACTCCATCTTCGAGTTTGAAAATCTCCAACTGTTGAATTCATATGGAGAAGTTGATGGCTAGCTCATGGAAAGGGAAGTGGAAATATTCACGAAGAAAACTTGAATTTTTCTGAGTTAAAGACACCTTAGCCTTAAAAGAAGGAATGTGGGAGGTGGGGAGGAAGAATCTATGATGTAAGGGAGAATAAATCCCCAAAAAGAACGATAAAACAAAAGTTTCTTTGTTTTAAATTTGATTACAATTATAAGATTATGGGCACTATTTACAGAGATATATCTTATTGAAAATGATAAAATTATACCTTAACTTACAAAATGCAAAACTATAATAATTAATTTATGAAAATAAGAAAAATCACGTGGTTTATTAAAATAAACCCTTTACAAAAGATTGAGATAGACTAACATCAAAAAGGGCATAAAGTGTACCTGTCGTGGTCCAAAGCCAATGCTAGAGAATTTATTTTTCATTTCCTGAACAGAGGCTGTGTCCCATTGAAGAATCCTCCCCTCCGGGTCAGGTTCTGGAGAGTCTGTTCGACCAAATTGCCTGTCAAATAAGCCCCACTGTCCATAAGAAGAATAAGTATGTCATCTTCAATGAACCTCACCTTTATATAATAAAGTATCAATGATGATCACATCTATTACTAAATTAAACACTTATCGCTAAATTCAGTGAACTGTTAAACATTTGCTTGCAAAGTTAGCTTTCTAGCACTTGGTTCGAAGCTAGTTCAACAAAGAGAAATATTCCTCGTCAAATTTTCCTTCACTAATTTCAAGAAAATGCAGCCTAAATAACTGCATTCATTTTGCATGCATTTACTTCATATTTTCTTCCAATACAATATTAAGCAGACGCACAATGTAAATAGAAGCCATAACCAGCATGACTGTCATTTCCATCAGCAATATGCGAAATACAGAAAAAAGGGGTAATTTGATTGTAAAACTCAAAAAAGTTTATGGGTGGGCGTTATCAATTACCATGATGCTCCAACAAAATGAAAATGTCAGCTGAAGTGTCCAACTATGCTCTTGAATTTCCTCAGAGAAATTGATTATAAGTGTAAGAATCGAAACATTTTGTTTTCATCTCCGCTAATCCTGCATTTAACCCGCAAAAACACCTACCATTGAATCCCACCTCACTCTCTTCCTCCCATATCGCATGAATCAAACGATTTCTTCCATTCTTTCTAGCTCCACAGCCTTCTTAAATCGCACAACATACCTTTCTCCTTTGTGTGAACCAACTTCCTTATTTGGGCTTCTCCCACACTTGCTACCAAACCGCCTCTCTTCCTTATTTATTAATGCCGAAAGGCTAGGGCGATAGGCTAGGGCATCGACCTTGTCTCGCTCAACCCCTACTAGAATTGTTTATACCCCTCGAGCAAAAACTTATCCTCCATCCAAACTTGCTAGAGACCCTTTCTTCTCCTTCGCTTTGTAGCAACCGCCGAGCCCTTGCCATAGTATTGTTCCTTTCCTCTTCTTTATTGTCAGTTCATTTTTTTAAATTATTAATTGGGTTTGATAAATTAAATTTTATAGATTAATAATAATAATAATAAATAATCTGTTATTATAACTAATTGCATTTTGAGTGCATGAATTTCAAGCTATCTGAGTCGATGGATTGGAAGTTTCGTATTAACCGACTCAAGATAAGTAAGTGTGATTTATTAGAAAATAACCGTATCATTTATTGTTATGAGCGTTATCTTTATTATTTGTATTAGATACTTCACTACTCTGTAAGATTATCAGTTCTGCGCTTTTACTTTATATGTATATTTCTTTTTGTGCTCGTTTTAGACTCCATTTAATGCTCATAACATAGTAAATAACCGTCTTATTTTTTTGCTGCATAAATTCTTACAAATTTTAGTAAATCCTATAATTATCATATTTTTTATCTTACACTTTACGTTTATGAATTGTATGTAAGTTTCTGTCATATCACAAGCTTGTGTGAAGTAGTATACTACTACACATTTACTTGTAGAAAAAAAATTGTAATTTTGTATGCTTGTATGACTACTATATAGAAACTTTTTTGGATATTAGCTAGCCGGACTCACATACCACAGTGACTACTATAGAGAAAATTGTTGGGTTTCTTTAAGTTGGTGTTTATCTTCTCAAGGCGTGATAAAACCAACTCTATAAATAATTCAATAATAATGACTATTAGGTCATACAATGGTAAATGTTAGTGATTGCAAATTCTTTTAAATAGATTGAGTATACTCATATTATACTGATTTTGAATTATACAACATTTTTGCTTGATAGAGTTATATATTATATTGGCCCGAGTTCCTTCTCGTTTTTGCCTTAATAAATAGTGATTATTTACTAAGATAAAATTGCCAAATTCATCCATTGATATTTTTATATAGCAAGTTCTACTCAACGACATGTAGAAGCATCTCTACGCTTCATTTTGGTATTTATAATCTTTATTGTAGTTAATATATTTCCTCTTTCGAGTAAATAGTTATTTTTCTATTGACATTTCAGTTTTATTTCAATCATTTTCTTATTTTCTTTCATTTGTATCAATGGAAATCTCATTTATGGAATAAAAGTTATCTCTCCTTATTTATTTTCACTATTATTTGTATAAATTTTTTTCTTTTGAGAATGCAAAATGTGTTCAATTCATTTTATCACGCCATACGATGTTAGGGTGTAATGCCTTCCGAGCTTATGACATGACAGTGTGGTATCAAAGCTTGCATTTTTTATTCAATATTGTTATTTTTGTATTCAAGGCCCTTGTGTTTTATATTCAGTACCTCTTACTTTTATATTCAAGATACCCATGTTTTATATTGAACATTCCTTATCTTTTGTATTTAATATATATCTCTTATCTTCTTAGAATTTGTGGCAGGCTATGTTATTCTAATATCAGTTAGATAGTTATCCAGTCGATTTTAATTTCAAGTAAATTTTAATTATTTACACTGGCTCTAAAGAGATGAGGTGTTGCAGCCACAGGCAGCTTAACCTATATCACCAGTTACTTTTTGTTAATGTGTGTGGAGCCTAACAGGACAGTAGCAGAAGTAGCACCCAAAGCATTCCAATGCCCCATAGAAGCTCCCCAACGGTTAAGAGTGGCACCTTGGTGCCAATAAAGGAGGCCAAGCGCCAAGTGAACTGGGCATTTCAAGATGCAGCGCCCTAGATAGGCGTAGCTGCGCCGTGGGATGGTTGTTTCCAGGTTCGAAAATAGAGCATTCAAAACTTAGCGCACTTAACAGGCAAACCGGCACCCAAAATAACAAATTCAGACAGAGCACATGGAGAGGCAGCACCCAAGAGTGGTGCTTCAGTGCCAGGAGCAATTTCTCTTCTTATCAAGATTCCAGTCCTCAACTTATATACAAGGAATATATCTCTTAGCAGTGTGCATAACAAGAGCGGGATGGAGCGAGTGGTACAGTGAATTCGGTGTTGGATTTGTGGTTTTCTCTTGTCCAATCGAGAGAGAAAAAACGTTCGTGAGTTCCAAGCTTGTAGAGAGAAACACTAAGTGTGGTGTATCGATACATTTCTCCTCATTCCATATTAGAATTTGCGGTTTGGTGTGGTTCCATGATTTTTTTTTCCCATTCTCAAGTTTTTTTACATTAATTCTTGTGTTTCTATGGATATCCTGTGTTATGTGCTTCTGTTTAATTTTTGTTATGGATTTCTCAAATCGGTGTGTTTTTTCGCAGTGTGATCTGGTTGTGAATCGGTCAAATTTGGTTTCCCGTCCCAACAACTGGTAGCAAAGCGAGATTTTCTAAAGATATTTTATTCGAGTGTGAGTAATCGTCGATGAACCGAGGAACAAGGTAGAGAAGTTCAACGGTTCGAACCTTGAACATTTGTTCGAACAAAAGAATTGAATGACATCAAAAGGAATCACCAAAAATCTAAATCTATGATTCTGGAAGAATAGGAAGTGTTTGTTTGATCGAACAATATTAAGTTTGATTTGTCTCACTTTCGTCAACTGTTACTTTCAACATTGTTAATGAGAAAACTAGAATGGATCTCATGACGACACTAACAAGAATGCATAAGAAGCCTTCAGTTTTAAACAAGATTTTTGGATGAAGAGATTATTCAACATGAAGATGGTGAAAGGGAGTTCAGTGACCGAACATTTGAATAATTTTAACATTGACAAATCGAATGTGTTCTTTGGGCATCAAGTTTGATGACAAGGTCAGAACACTATTAATTCCATTTTTATTGTCATACAATTGAGATCAACTAGTTACAATGGTAACTCTTCATGCAATAGGAAGTTAAACTTTGATGATTTCGTGAGGTTAGTACTAAATGGAGAAGTTCACAAAAAGAAGAGCCATTAAAGTTTAAATTTTGCATTGAATGTTGAAAATAGGGGAAGGAATCATGACAAGAATAGAAGCAGAGAAAGATTCAAGTCGAAGAGAAGAAAGTTCAGGTTAGGAAGAGAAAATGACAAATGTGAATGCTAGAACTGCAGGAAGAAAGATCGCGGAAGAAAGATCATTTCAAGAAAAACCGTAAAGCTCGAAAGAAGATTGGTGGTAGAGGTCAAGACAAAAATCTCTTCACAAATATCTACACAGGCAAATTTCAAGGTAACTCCCTAGTTTTATCTCTAGACAATTAAATCATTAATAGTAGATTACGGTGTTTTTTTTCATGTGTGCCCTAACAAAATGGTGTTTAAAAACTACACTCAGAGTGATGCAGAGGTGTATTTGATAGATAACATTACATACAGTATAGTAGGAAAGAGTGATGTTAATATCAAGTCATCAAATTGAATAATTTGGAAGTTTAGTGAAGTAGGACATGCTCCAAGTTTTTTTAAAAAAATTGATCTTTGTGAGTCAGTTTGCAAGGTCAGGGAATGCGACTACTTTTAATGATGATTAGTGGAAGTTGGCCACCGGGTAATGGCGATAACTTGGGGCAACATTGAAGGCAATCTTTACCTGATCAATGAAATGACAAAATACATTGAGGTGATTGGTTGGAACAAAGGTTGATGTAGACCTTTGCACTGCAGGCCTGACCATATGAGCGAAAAAGGTATGGAGTCACTATTTTCTAAAAACAACCTTCAACAACGTTTAAAACATATATCTAAATTTTTGTGAAGAATGTGTGTATGACAAGTAAAAGAAAGTTTCTTAAAAAGTAAGGTTGATGATGAAGTCCAAGAAGTTAAAGTTAGTGCATACTGATATATGAGGTACTACTCCTTCAGTCCATTGAAAGTTCCTATTATTTTGTCACTTTTATAGATGATCACACTAGAAATGAAAGAGTTTACTTTTTAAAGCATAAATCTGATGTATTTAGAGTGTTTAAGAAGTGAAAGGTAATGATACAATGAGACAAATTTGAGTTTGAAGTGTCCTAGATTAGATAATGATGACGAATATCGTGATCAGATGTTCATGATTTTCAGTGCATCAGAAGGGAACAAGCATGTGTTCACAATTCTAAGGATACACAACATAATTGCATGGGTGAGCGCATTAATATAACCATCAAGGAACATGTCAGGAGTATGAGATTGAATGCAAACTTGCCAAAGTAATTGTAGGCAGAAGCGGTGAAAACTACAGTTTATCAGATAATTTATGGTGTGAATGAAGACTTATCTAAAGAAGTCGGAGTGATAATGATGTAAATCTATGTAACCCGAGGTATCTTATTGTTCAACATATGTTCATGTTGATGCAAGATACAAAACTAAACTCAAGATATGTCGAGTGTACTTTTATTGTATACGACTCGAATGAATTTGAATACAAATTCTAGGATCATTAGAATCAGAAGTTCATCAAAAACAGTGATATGATATTGAATAAAATGGAGATATACAATGACAAGAACATAACTCAAGATTGTCAGTTAGCTAGAAGAGTTATCCTAATATGTTGAGATAAAAGATAATTGTGGCAAAAAAGATTGAGAAAAGAGATGTGCTCAATCTGATGAAGCATATAAAGTTCATCAAACACATGTTACTGAGGTCGGGAAGTCCAGTAGAGTGACACGATTGATACATAGGTATTCTCTTTTATTATACTATCTTTTACTAACTAATAAAGTTGAACCAGAATGCTATGAGGAGACCACTCAAGTTTATGACTCAAAGGACAAAGAGTTTGTCATGGATGACGAGATTCAAACATTGAGGCCAAATCATACTTGAAATTTGGAAGACCTACTAAATGGCAAAAGGAAAATGCACAACAAGTGGGTCTATAGGCTAAAAGAAGTAGATGCTATAAGAAAAGACTTGTTGTGAACGGGATTCAACAGAAGGAATTAGCGTACTACACTAAGAAATTTTCTCTTGTAGTCAAGATGACAATTGTAGGAGCTATACTGAGTCTAGTAGTTGAGAAAGTTATACATCTAGAGTACATAGATTTAAAGATAACATTCTTACATGATGATTTGGAAGAGAAACTGTATATGGAGCAGCCACAGGGCAATGAGATTCTAGGGAAGAAAGACATGGTTTACAGGTTGAAGAACATTTATGGTTTGACTCAGGCCTTAAGATAGTAGTACAAGACGTTTCACAAGTTTACGTTAGACAGTAAATATATAAAGTACTAGGCAGACCACTACTGCTTCTCCAAAAACATGAGTAATTGTTATATCTTTTTTTCTTGTATGTCGATGACATGCTTACTGCCTAAACAAATATGAAGATCGAGAACATAAAGGAGTAAGTATCTAGAGAGTTTGAGATAAATGATTCAGATCAAACCAAGAAGACCCTCTGAATGAGAATTAGTAGCGAGACGAGTGCAGGTAGATTGAAGTTGTCTCAAACAGAATATTTTAAAATTTTCTCACATAGGTTTAAGATTAGTGAAACAAAATCAGTAAGCATCTCCTTAAGTGATCACTTCAAGCTATTTAAGAAACTATCGCTTAGGTTTGAAGCAGATTAACCAAAAATAGAAAGAGCCCCCTATGCTTCAACTGTTGAAATTTTGATGTATGTGATGATATATACAAAACCGTTGTTGATACTAAGATTTTTAATGTTATTAGTGCTAATACTCCTAAAAAAATTTGGATTTTTCGGTTGCCCGGAATTGCACGCCGCTTGTCCAGATTTTTTAGCTGTCTGAATTTTTCGGTCGCCCAAAACTGCAAGGTCGGCAGAATATACATGTGAGTCGACCGGATTTGGCTGTTGACCTGCTGTAATTTTCAGTCGGTGGAATCTGGTCGATCGACTCAGATTATTTGGTCGGCCGATGGGATGTTGGGTCGGCCCTTTCATTTGGCGTGACTTCCTAGCGATCGACGAGACCTAATATCCATAAGGATTTTCAGTTACCATTGAAGGATTTCAATGAACATGGGATTTCGACCACCAAGTGAAGAGTATTGGTGGTAAGGAATATGGTCGTCGCGACTTGGCGACCCGCTTTAAATAGACCAATCCGCCATCACCGGTGAATCTCTTCTAGTCCGCCTACAAACAATGTCATATCAAAGCCATCGTGATTGCCACCGGTGTCCACCCTTCTTCGGTAAGGCAGCTCACCTTATCGACAACACCAATGTCGGCCATTTTCAAAAGATTCTCTCAACAATTTTTAACTTATGCATCTGTTCCATCGCCATTGGCATGCTTGTAGAGATCATTGTCATGTACCCTGTCCAACACCGACGGTACCGTGATTGCATTGACAACTTGCTTGTTCTGCTCATCGGAGAAATCTCGGTCGTCATGCCCACTGTACCTTCAGTCACCACGGTGATCGAATCCTATTGTTTATCGCAGCAAGGTGTCATCACCATCCGCCATTGAGGAAATGGCCCAGCCTGTCCACTTCGATAAAACTGGGAACTTGACGCTCAACAAGCTCATCGTCAACTGCAGTCTAATCAAAATTTTTGCCAAGGGTAATGATAAAGATCGCTTGTTGTACACCGTGTGTGCATCCCATGTCGAGAACTTGGACGCCATTGATGCATGTATCGTCAACATGCTCGCCGACCTTAAATAGACACATCGGGATAAAAGAGGTTCATTTCTTACCATTCAACCCTTAGTCAACAGATTTGCAGACCGCATCCTGCGATCCCTTGGCGTTGCCTGTCAGAAGATTTTTGACAAGATGAAGGGAGCGCCAACGGGCCATGGAGTTCCCCGGTCAGATGATTTGGTCCGTTTGAAAAGCCATTGATGTCTCGTACTCACCACTATCTATGGTTGAGTAGGCGATGTTGCTTCTTGAGAAAGGGAAGGTCTGGGCAATCTTTTATCCGAGAATTACTCCATTGAGAGATCCACTGACAAGAAGTCAACTTGCTTTAGTTCCTGTTAATTGTGTTTGAACCTGTCGAGATCGACGCTCGACAATGGTGGAGATAATTGAGCAACTCAAGATTTTGAATTGGACTGTGTCGACTAGAGTTTGGACTATGACCACATAATGATTTGTTATCCCGGGAGACAGAACTCTTGACGAGATTTTAGCGAGCGACCGGTATGATCGGAATGGGGTGACCGACAAGATTTGGGCTTCCCACTGACAGCGGGGGGCTGGTGAGTGAGTCAACCAGGTGGTAGTTCATCGGTCGGTGAGATGCATTTGGCCGGCGAGGCATTTGGTTGGTAAGGCATTCAACCAGCAGTAAGTAAGAATTTAATTTCCATACTTTATTCTGATCAGACATAGCATCTGCAAGTATACCTTAGATGCAATCTACTCAGGTGTTTGAAGACTATTCTCTACTGCCGAGCTTATGGAAATACAATCTGCATAAAATACATATATTTATTCTATAAAATCCCTATTCTTATGAATTGATGGAGGTCGGCTAGGAAATTAGTAGGCTGGCATTTGGTCATCCAGCGTTCTGGCTTTACACGTGGCAGTCATTTCGACGACATGGATTTAATGTTGTGTTGTATTCTCTTATGTGCTCTCTAGTAGGAGGGTTTTTCAACGGTGTTATTCATCTTCTTATTGGAGCAACGATTTATGCTTGCCGGACATTTTAAGATGTTGAACCGAAATCAATCATTTGGCTTGTGCCCAAGGAATAAAGCACGAAATCCAAGGGAAGGAGAAAGTGTTGCTCCGTTTGGGGGGGAGGCAATATGGGTGTTCTCGGGCTCTTTGGCTCGTTTGATTCCACACAACCTGAAAGTTACAAGTGGGAAAAAGGGAAGAGTTCTCATTTACATGGGCGTTGAAAGAGAGAGCCTATGAACCCATTTTTACATCATGGGGTCTTCTATTTATAGAGAGATAAAGAGAGGAAAGTAATATTACATTTATGTCACTGCTTCAAGGGGAATTATTAAAGGTATCGTGGTCCTTTCCCTGGCTAGATATGTCTCCCTGGAACGTTCTCGTCGCTATCAGCATCAGTTCATTGGCCCCTTAGGGTCGGCTTGCTGTGAAAAAACGAAGACAATAAAATGAAAAATTAGAATGAGAAAATCATAAAACAGAAAAAAAACAGACACAGATTTACGTGTTTCGGCAAATTACGTACGTCTACGAAGTTGCAGAGAATTTTATTACTTCCAGAATTACACCCGTCGATCGCCTCGACCATTACAAGAAATCTCATCTCTCTTCCCCTATCTCTCTCCTCACCTCTCTCCTTCTCTCGAACGAAAAGCTACACGAGAAGAAGAAGAATTCAAAGGAAAAGCAAGTTGCGGTTCTCCTTTATCCCGTAAGCTTCACAACGAACGAAAAATACAATGGAGCAACATATCCCAGCAATTCCTTCCTTGCCACGAGCCAAAGTGTCGAAGAAGTAGCCAAGGGTGGGATGAAGCCTTACTGTTCCTAGCTTCTCTTCCGTGAACAAAAGCACCGAAAGGAATAACCCCACCCACAGCAGGAGAACCAACAACATCCCGATTCCTTCCAGTCGAGCCCTTCTTATTCTTCCTTCTCTCAGCCCATTAAGGAAGCAACAATTTCGCGAAATTACAACGGGAGGCAGGATTTAGCAGAAGAAGAGGGTAGCTTAGTTAGGAAGGTAATTAACAACATAATTAAAAATTTAATTGCTACCAAAAATACAGTGGACCAGGTCTTCACCTTCCTCAACAATTCTCTCACTTGGAGATTGGGACACAGACTGCATCGCCTACTGTCTGCGTCGTCCTTTTCTTCAAAAGTGATATCCTTCATCTCTGCAACTCAAAGCTCATGTCTTCAGGCTAGAAGACCAACTGAAGTCGAGCACAACTCCAGTTT
>NEWO01000701.1:167904-179221 GCA_003013225.1 Phalaenopsis aphrodite
ATGACTAGTTTTGTCACAATTCCAGCAGGTTGTCTACTGACCAGACTTTGATTTTGATCTTCCTTTATTTGAGTTCATGTCATGTGATCTCCCTCTGGAATCAACATTCAATGCTGAACTCGAACCTGAGATCTCTCCAGAATCTCTCTTGCGCACATTCTCATCTAAGATCAAATCACAAAGATTATCATGTTTCAGTTTAAATTTATCTACAAAATTGCTAACTACAATTTTCATAGCTTCTCAGCTATTTGTCAATGAAACCAATAATATTAGTGCACGTATCTCATTGTCAGAATCAATTTCAACAAAAGACAACTGATTTGTGATGATATTGAAATCATTCAAATGCTGAGCAACGGATACACCTTCCGTCATTTTCAAATTGAATAAATTTTTATCAGATGCACCTTGTTAGTTGCCGATGATTTTTTATACATACCTGATAAAGCTATCATGAGATCTGCAGTAGTACTTTCCTTTATGAGTTGTGGAAATAGATCTCGACAGGGTTAATCAAACGACCCCTAGAACCTGTCGATCCAATAGATTCCAATCAGCATCGTCCATCTTTTCCGGTTGTTTTCCCAATAACGGAAGATGAAGTTTCTTCCCATTAAGATAGTCATCTATCTGCATCCTCCAGTAATCAAAATCTGTGTCATCAAACTTTTTGATCCCTCATATCTTCACTTCATCTCTAGCCATCGCTTTCCTCAGACCTGAACATTGGCTCTAATACCAATTGTTGTTAAAAAAAAGATGGCAATAAAACAAAAAATTAGAACGAGAAATTCACAAAACATAAAACAGGCAAGCAAATTTGCGTTGTTCGGCAAATTGTCTACGTGCAAGGAGTTGCAGAGTATTTTATTACTTCAAAGATTACACCCATCGATCACCTTGACTATTACAAGAAATCTCTGTCTCTCTACCTCTCTCTATCTCCTCATCTTCTCTCTCATTCTCTAACGGAGAGCTACACGAGCAGAAGAAGAATTCAAAAGAAAAGCAAGCTAAGGTTTTCCTTTATCCCCTAAACTCTAAACAAATACAACGGTGCAACATATCCCAACGATTCCTTCCTTGTCGTGAGCCAAAGTGCTGAAGAAGTAGCCAAAGGTGGGATGAAGTTTTGCTATTCCTTGCTTCTCTTCTGTGAACAATAGCACCGAAAGGAATAACCCCACCCACAACACGAGAACCAACAACATCACGATTCCTTCCAGCCAAGCCCTTTTATTCTCCCTTCTCTTGGCCCATTAAGGAAGCAACAATTTTGCGAAATTACAACGGAACGTGGGAATTAGCAGAAGCAGGAAGCTTAATTAGGAAGGTAATTAACAACGCAATTAACAATTTTAATTACTACCAAAAATACAGTGGAGCAGGTCTCCACCTTCCTCAACACAGCCTTCGTTGGTCGACCATTGGAGGTCGACCCTTGGTGGTCGGCCTTCGTTGGTCGACCCTTGGTGGTCGGCCTTCGTTGGTCGACCCTTGGTGGTCTGCCTTCGTTGGTCGACCCTTGGTGGTCGGTCTTCAGTGGTCGGCCCTTGGTAACGACTTTCCTTGAGCTCGGCGAAGGCCTATTTCTAGGCTATACATACAAACACACACACACACACACTCACTAATATATCTATATATTATCCATTTTTTATTATTCATATTGTATATTTCAATTCCTTTTTATTTATTCTTGATAAACAGTGATTATTTACGATGGTTAATTTTTCAAACTCACTTGTTGATATTTTGTTTAGCAGGTTCTACTAAAACACTTGTAAGAACATTTCGCAAAAGCAGACAATCAAATTCTAAACTTTTTTAAATTTTTTTAGTATTTATTTTAATAGTTGTATTTTCTCTTTTGGGTTTGATAGTTATTATTGTCCTTTCAATTTTGTTTCAGTCAATTCTTTTAATTAATTATATCAGTGAGACTCTCATTTATGGAATAAAATTTATTTCATCTCACCTTACTTTGTCAATTATGTACCTCCTTTCAGACTCAAGGGACAATAAGAGTATCAACTAAATATTTTAAATAGGCCATGATGAGAACATTGAAGTAAATGAAATAATTGTGTACTTTGTGATGGATATTTTATAAATAAATACAATTATGATGTTAACCTTTCAGCTTAAAGAATTCTAATTCCAAGGATCCAACCAGAAGACCATGGATAAATATCAGAATAAAAGTGTTTACACAACAACATTGGATAACTAGTTGGAAACAAATATGCAATCTAAGCAAAAAGAAATGTCTTTATTAATAGGTAGATTTTGTTCAAGATATTTGCTCATTAAATCACATAATTAGTTTGATTTGCATAAATAAAAAAATCATTGTCCAACAGATATAGTTGTGTTCCTTGAAGCATATATTCGTGAAAGTTAACATCAGTATGGATGAGAATGTAAAAGCATAGGCTCTGAAGACAGGCAATTTATAAAGTTTTTATCGTAGATATTAAGCTTGAGTTGCAAAATGACTCAATAATATAAGAAAACCTGGCCATTGGAACCATATGCAGTGTATAGCAAACGCCCCTTCTGTTCATTTCCGCCACACTTGCGAATTGCAGAAGCAAGAAATGTATTCTTAATAGCAGCTTGGGCTACACTAAAGGAAAGGCAACTGAGATGCAATTGAAGTACAAATGCCGCTTTAAAAAATGAAGTGACATGATCAAAATACAAGCAACGTTAGTGCATCAACTAGAAAGAATTTTGCAGGCTATGTAATTGATGAACAAGCATAGCTTAACATGAAATTCAATTTCCAAACATCTTTAGGGGTCAATTTCATAAACATTAATAATCATGGGATAATGTTTATTTTAGGTCATCTTCTAAGTTGCACATATTAAAAGATAATATAATGGAGTGTACGGCTGCCTGCAAATGTCAAACTTATCCAAAAAGCGTGAAACATAAAGAACCCTTGCATAAGCTTTAGAACGACTTTGTCGGTTCAAACCTTTCAAGTATGAAAAAGATTTATTATGTTTTTAAGTGTTAGATTACCAAAGCAGTCTCCTAAATGTAAAAAAAATTTAGAGGTTTCTATTGGATTTGAGTAAAGCAAAAAATAAATTTGAGATTATAAATGTTGTTGACATCCACATTCATTCTGAGGTGACCTCACATATCACTAGGCTCTATTTGTGGGAATGATGTCCAAGAACAGCCACACCAAGCAGTGATCTCAATTTAATTCTGCAAAATGAATATAAAGAAAACAGCTTGCTAAATTTTAAGACAAAATGGTTGGCTCTGTACCAATTGATCATCCATGCAAGCTTCCTTATGATTGGGTTACATTATGATTTCTAGTAGCATTATAATTTATAACATCAATGGATGGAAGCAGTGTATTTTTCTTTCCCTATTAAATAAAGTCATGTCCTACGTCGTAAGTTTAGGTGTATTTTTCTTTCCCTATTAAATAAAGTCATGTTCTACGTGGTAACTTTAGGTTTCTAATTCCAGATGACAAGCACTGAAAACATTGTTCACCCATTCGAACTTACTTTGTGTGATTGCAGCATTAAACTTTTTCACATATATGATCAGGTCAAATTCCATAATCAAAGATACATAAATATTGGACTGAACTGAAAAAATCTACATAGGATAATAGTCCCAACTAATGGGTTGCAGAGTACAATAAGGATTCCAATGATTCCATACAAAATACCAAATGAGATGTCCTTTCAGAATGTTTTATCAATTGTTGTACCAATAAAGCTTATTCATAATCAATAGGCCACTTTGAAACTTTTTAACTACATCTTGTGATTGATGAGGGTAATGATTATGATGATGATTTTTTTGTTTTTTTGTTAGAAATGTTATGGTACCTGCAAATTGGATGAGATCAGAATATGAAATGGGGCCTCCTTTTGAGTAGGAATCAATTTCTTCTTTTGCCTTCACCAAAAGATCTAAAGCGGACGAAAGTCCAGTATTCTCTGGTCTACTAATCTCCTGGCTATGGTGTGAAAGAAAAAGAAACAGAAACCTCATTATTAGAAACAATACATTAAGTTAGAATCTCAAAGTTTTGAGAGTTAAGATCTCAACCTAAATCGAATAGAACCATTTGGCCCACCTGATTTCGTAGCCTAAACAAGCATTCTGAACAGTTAGTGACAAGCAGGAGTGCATGACAAAGTTAAAAAGTCCACAAATCCAATTTTTTACCTTGTCATAAGTTACAGCATCATTGAGAGCTAGTTTCAGTATGGATGGTAAAAGCTCAAGGTGTTCCTTCAGTAGAAAAGGTTATAAACTGAAATTCCAAACCAGTGCACCTACAAAAAAAAGTTATAGAGCTACCTTTATTGCATTGGAAAGGGTTTCTTTGATGTTTCCTGCAATGGTAAATCTAAATACGTAAGATGCAGCTAACAACTTTAGATATCATGTGTATTGACAGAAAGAGAACTATGACATAAAACTTGCCCTGGAATTCAGAGCGCTGTCTTCGTTGGATGAGATCAGCAGCAATGGCAGTTTGGGTTAGTGATCCTGAGCCTGCTACCATTTCCTATTGAGTAAAAATGGCAGAAACTCAACATAGGATTATAAATCATTCTTTATCACAGAAAATATTGTGAGCAGACTCAGGAAATACAATGCAGATAAATAAAAGCCTTGGTTTGATAAATAACAGTAGTAATAGAGACTAACTTTTCAACCAAGCACCAGTTTCTAAGAAAACAGTTAACCACCCTACATTCATATACAAAATACTACAAATAAAGTAAGTACACAGATGGGTTAAGCAGAAAATTAATCAATTGAACAAAAATCAAACAGATTCATCCATCTTACCAGACAACCGATGCCAATTATGCTTTAAATTCTATGAAACGTATCAGGAGATGTCTCTTGCATGAAATTATGAATCAAACGTTAAAATGCCATTAGTAACCAGTTTAACTACCATGCCCAAATAAGTGTTCCATGCGATTTTTGCACAAGGTACAACACTATGCTATTAAAAAAAAGGAAAAAGAAAAACAATCGCATCACTCTAGGAGACTTTTCTTATGATAATCTGCGATCTCAAGAGCTTGTCTTAAAAACAAGAAGAAACCTAGAATTCCTATCTGAACTCTTTCATGCAAACAGACGTACTCCATGATAACATTGCGGAGATCTCAAATTCTAGCAAATTTTGAAACCTCAATCGAAGGAAAACTTAGATAGTACACGGAAAAGTCTAAACCTTACAAAGCTACAAGCAGTTCGAGCATTATATACCAAGCCAACCACAGTGGTGAAGCAGCTAAGAATGTCCCGCCGATTAAGCTGCTTACCCTGCACTCTGTCAGTTACTTCGAACTCCTCCATTGTGTAATGACACTTGATTCTGCCCTGGTTTCAGATAATTAAACAAACAAAAATCAACGCCACTGTGAATTCCATTGTGTGCATAGAGGAAAGCATGCCAAAACAAAAAATGCAATCCATCAAACCAATAGCAGAAGAAAGCGAGTAGTGAAAAACCACCAGACAGCGATTCCATCGGGTGGACAGAGATCTAAAGCTAGCTTAGTGAAAAGAACTTCACAAACATTTCTTCTTACATATTTCGCAAATGAAAAGCACGACCGAGAAGGTGCTGTCACGACAGGGAGTGGCGAGAGGAAAGAGAATCCCGCCATTGATGACATTTTTCTCTATTTTAATCTAAGAGCGGTGAACCCAGGAGTTCAAAGCTGATAAGGTGCTCTCCTCTGGCTAATTCTCGATCAGGTACCCAGAAGAAGGCGACCGTACCTTCATAGCTGAGCTGTGCAGTTGTAGACTGCAGCTTGCTGGTTTTTCCCCTGGTATTTAAACTATCCTTATCCAAAGGAATTTAGATGTTTTTTTAATTTATTCAAGGTGCGATTTTGCTCCAATTAATGCAATGATTAAAAAATACAATTCCAATTGAAGTACTTTCTTTATATACCTTATTATTTTTAAATATTGAAAAAATATATGTTATTTCATTTAGATAAATATAACTAAAACTTAATTTTCTATTAAATTCACCATTTTTAACTGAATTATTTATTGGTGTCCAAAGTAAAAGCAACTAATTCAAAAAGGAATTGAATAAAATTCGAAAAAATTTTAAAGCTCAAATCTTTCCTGAACAATGTTGAAATGTGTATATGAATGATGTTTGAATAGTGTTTGAATACGGCTAAAATGTTGTTTGTATAATCTCCAAACTCGATTTGAACTGTGAGCAAACATCATTTGAACCCTTTTTAGGCATATTCTAATAAGCTTTGTAAATATTTCAAACATAATTTATCTTACAACGAAGTGAAATCATACGAATTTAACATGAGAAACTAAAATATTGGTACAACAGAGTATAATAATAATAATAACCAGAGGATTATATGATAATTATAATAAAATATAGCCTAGTTGTTATAATATAGCAAAAAGTAAACAAGCAACTATAAACAAATTTTAAGGTAGATACAACAAAAAGTGTAATCCTTACTCTAGATAACACATTCGAGTTCAATTTACCTGCCATAACTCTAATAGATCAAAATCAATCATAGAATGGTTGTTTACAAATGAGTGCCATCTAAAGGAACTAAAATATTAGTATTTATAGAATAATTTAATCATATTATAATAGATCTGCAAATTTATATCATAGTAAGAAAAGACTTTACATAGATGGTCTCTTAAGAATTTTATGTGATTAAGTGCTACTAGTAAACTATTTTTCCATGTAGTTAGGTCGATTATGTGTTATGTCATACATATTCCATAGTCCTGCTAAATATGCAACAAAATAAACTCATCAACTAAAAGGTAAAAAAATTTCACATAAAAATTTATTACAATGTCTGATGGCTTATTTTATAATAGATGTGAGAACCTCATCCATGCTGTCGCTCCTTCATTTTTAAAGCAAAAAGGTTCCAACCTATTTTCAAAAAATGGAAACATCACAAGCAACCTAGGTAAACACTTATAAAACTAATTTGTGATTTCATAAAGGACTAGTGAAGTGCGAGATAACTCAGAGTTATACATTTTTATGGTTTTGTAGAGTGAAATCTTGCATACCATCATATGTACTTAGTTCCAATTTCATAAAAAAAATGATTTTTGCAACATATCAAGATTTCATTAAACTTGTTCTTTTTTTTGGTTTATATAAGCCCAAAAATCTTTTTTCTAAAATCTCTAGTTTTCTCAAGATAAAAGCAAGAATGAGAAAAGATTTGAAATATCAAATAATAGTAATGTGATACAGCCTAATTTTCATGATCAAGTAACATATATATAGGATTTAATAGTTTTATCAAACATTTAATATAAACACTTGCAAAAGGATTGCAAATCATATATAAGCATGTAAGACATTAAAACACAAAATGATTTTTATTTGGTTTGGTTGGAGCATACATCCACAATTAAATATCTATCTTAAGTTTTTACTCTAACAAAGTTATTACTCTTTCACAAATAAGAAAACCTTTATAATTTGCTTTTATCTCAAAATCCTTTTGATCACCAAGACATCCTGTCAATCTTCCTTCTGTGTGATAAGAACATCATTTTCTATATTATCCACTTACAATAAAAAAATTAAAAAATTATGCAAAAACATTATATAAATTTTAACAATTTCTTACACTTGTGGAAAAATGTGTATGAAGAAGCCAAGAAACTAAACATCATGATAAAGCATCAAAGAATCTTTTATGAACAAGCAAGCTTCTTTCTATGTTTCAATTTGCACTTTTCTTTAAGCCTTTTTCAATGAAGGAATTTAGAAAGAAACAAGAAAATAAAGGAGAGGATGCTCAGGAGTTTTAAAATGTATAATAGTAGAAGTTCATCCACATACCCCTTAAGATAATATATATTAGTTGGATAGGTTTTTTGGTCTTTTAAGTCAAATATCTAAATAATTTATAAAAATATATTCAACATTTTATTTTGTTAATAAAGACTCAAATTCTCTAAAATTATGGTAAAATCAAATTCAAATTTGTAAAATCATTATTATTATTTTTTTCTTCAGATTTTGATCTTCTTAAAGACTAGCAAGAGATTACAAAGACCCACAAGCACTTTGTAAAGGCAAGAAATACATTGTGTAGCCCTATTATTTTGTATTTACTAAGGCTTAAAGTCTTTATATTTTCTTAGTTCAATGTGAACCCTTATGGTGACCCACAATGACTATGTTGATGCTCATAAAATTTACTGGAGGCCCACTAACACTATTTTAAATTTATTATAAAACTAGGAATTTAAAACTAATTTTACTTAAATCTTTGTGTATAAATTCTAAAAATAAATAACTTCATAACTTAATACGTTAGTCATTAGGTGCACCCTTGACCTATAGCCATGCCTTAATTTAATGATTATTTTGGGTTGATAAGTGTCTAATAACTTGAACATTCACCTAGGCATTTTTTTGGGAATAATATGGAGAGTTCTAAATTTTCCTTCACCAATGTTTTTTTTTTCAAATTTTGTAGATGATAACTCTACACTCTTGCTTTTTTACTTTTTCAAATGATAACTCTCATTCTTTTTTTTTTAAAATAATGATATAAGAAAGACCCAACTCATAGTCTACATTTCTATTAGGACTTATATTAATTTATTATTATTCACTTATACCTATAAATAGATATTGATTTTGATTTATTTAATGGTTCTTAAGTATACAAGTTGATTATTCTACTTGACTTTGGTTGAATTTATCAGCGTCATATAAAGCAATGTCTAGATACAACTGGTTCAATTAATATGTAAAACAATTAACACTGCATGTAATACAAAATAAATTTATGTCCTCTAATAAAAAATTTCAAAAAAAGTTATATACTTATAGCTTTAAATTTTATTTTTCACTTCCTTCATAAATGAATGAAAATCCATCAATAAAGATAGTATATAGCTAGGGCATAATTTAATTCAATGATTTGGTGCAATATGATTTTTAAAGACATATCCCTATACTCTTTCTAATACAATTAGATGTGACATAGCATGGAAAAATGCAAACATAGAACTAAAATAGAAAAAAAAATAGAAAAAAATAGTAAGTATAAATAACTAACCAAGAGCTAAAAATACAATGCACTAATTACATAAGCTAGTAAGCAATAAGTTTAAACTAAAATCAAATTCAAAAGATACGATTTTTAACGACACAAAAATTACTTTGCCAAATGCTTCAAAACCCATAAATGAAAACATATAGTAAAATCTAAAGTAATGGGACAAGACCTTTCCTATGGGGTGGCAACTATTCCTCATCATCTTCCTTTTTTTTTTCCAAAATGAGATACTCAAGGTATTTCTTCAATGGTAAAAAAGACTCATTGCTTGAACCAACTTTGATGTGCCAATTACTAAATATATCTATCAAAAATATCTGAACCTAGTATGCATAATCAAAATGTTGTGTTTTGGTCTCCAAAAGATAATTAAAAAATGTATCTACGCATTGTTATGCTCACTACTTATACCTTTTAAAACACTCATTTATTTATTAAGGCTTTTGTAGTGACCCTCTCAATATCTACCATATTTTTCGCTAGATACTGATGCACCTATAATATATAGTGTTTTTAGAAACATTTTATACCTATTTTTTAGATATTGCGTTTTAATGGATGATATTTGTGTGTTTTTCTTTCAGGTACAACTAAAAAGGTGAAAATGAATAAAAGGAGTGAAAAAGTATCAAATTTGGAGCAAAGAGGTGAAAATTGTGCAAAAGTGTTTTGGCACCTAAGCCCCATATACGGCTTTAAGCGCTATGTAAACAGAGAAGGCCCCTCCTAAGCGTTAGAGGCCCCAGACTTAAGCACCAGAGGCAATTATTTGGATGTTTTCCTCATTTGGTTGAGTTTTGAAGAGGTTTTGAGGCACCTATTGGCTTAAGAGGGTGATTACAACCACCAAGGATGGAAATACAAGTTAAAGACTCGTGAAAGGAGGCATCTCTTGGGGAAATTCATCGAATGTTGACACATTTTGAAGAGTTATCAAGGCACCTCTTAAAAATTTATAAAAGAATGAAGTTTTTACATTTGAAGTGGGTGCTTGAAGAGGGAGAGAGTGCTGGAATCTTGAAAAGAAGATCGTGGAGAATCTTGAGGAGAGATTCAGGCACCACACAAATTTACTTTATCCTTTTTGTTTTTAGTTTATTTTAAGAGTGTTGTAAAAGAGAAAAGATTCAAAGGAACTTCAAGAGTTTCGTGGAGGACTTGAGATAAGTTTTTAACTTTTGTTTTAGACTACTTTTGGTTTTAATTGAGACTTATTATTGGTTTAACAATGATTTCTACTTGTAAACTAAAGTGTGGTTTTATTTTCTCCATGAATTTTGAGTAGTTTTCTTAATCTTTCTTCTTAAAATGAAAAGTAATTAAATGTTGGATAGAAGTTGTGGAGAGTATTGATTTTTAATGTTAGAAGAAGTTGTGATGATTTAAATCCATGTACTTCATTTACTTCTTGATTTGGCCTATTAATATGTTAAAATTTATTGTGAGAACATGTAAGAACCGGGCTAGTATTGTCTCAGTCAACAATTGAAAATGATCACATAAGGTTGTATGAATGAGAATGTAATTCATATGGTTGTATGAATGAGAATGTAATTCATATGATTGAGTGTAAATAAATACAGAAATAATCATTGAAGGGTGTAGAGTTATAGGACTTTAAAGTGACATGTTAAAGCCCCCTGTCGGCACTAATTTTGGTGTGGGGTTTGCCCGTAAGAAGCTGTCGGTCATAAGAATTGAAATCCCTTTGCCCGCTTCGGAAGGACGTTAAAAAAATTTAGTTTTGAAAAAGATGAAGTCAAATTGACCCCATAATTTTCATATTTTAAATAAAAGAGCGCTTTACCTCAAATCGTGTATCTATCCCGAAGGATGAACACAAGAATTGAGGGTGAGGCTCGATCAAATAAACTAAAGAAAGTTATGACATCAATTTGGTCTACGAAACCAATGTATTAGCCGACAAGTTCCCCTATTTAATATAAGAAATTAAATAGGGTTTATATTATGCTGGGTTCGGGAAAAAGCTTCCTATAAGGGCAAGCTCCTATAGTTAATTACATCTTAGGTAACAGAAGTTACTTAAGAACACTCTCAATAAAATCAAGAAAAATTACCTTCAAAGAGTTCAAATGGTAAGGATATTTCAAAGATATTGGATGGAGAAATATAAAAGGGATTGGTTCAAATTTGGAACTTTTTTGTTTTGGAGTTCAAAGGAGGAGATACTA
>NEWO01000701.1:179260-195265 GCA_003013225.1 Phalaenopsis aphrodite
TTAGCTTCAAATCAACACCGAGGGTCAATCCTAAGGCCAAGTAACCCTATAAAAACTCGTCTTGAGCTTTCCCATAATGATCTTACCTTCTAAACATTAGAGGTTAGGACCAATATGTGGAATCTCAAGTTGAGCAAAGAGAAGAATTTTGAATTTCTAATGGTGAGGATACCTTTTCTAGTTTTCTAAGACTAGTCAATAGGAAAGTCTTATGGCTAGACCTAACCTACTAAAGAAGTTTTCTAAACCTCAACCAAAAGTGAGGTCAACACCCCCAACTTGGCTTATTATTTTAGGTTCTGATACGAGATGTTAGCCGCTAGGTGGAGAAAATCGAGGAAACTTTAGAGTGAGCGTTGGTATCTTCCCTGCCTAGCCAGTCTTCGGAACTATTCAAACTTTAAATTAACCAATGTTCTTTATAGCATCTCTAGTAAGGTTAAAGAATATAATTTCTTCTATTTGACACAACAAAATTAGCAAACCTCCACAACAGAATTCTTATACTTATTACTGATTGATGATAATGTGAAAGATATTTTTCAAAGTTAGTACTTTTCAATACATAAACTCACGTTATCTTTTTAAATTGTTACTATTCCGTAAAAAATATCAAAAATACAAAAAAACAGAGAAGGCCGCGTCTAAGCGCCAAAGGCCCCACACTTAAGCGCCAGTGGTAGTTATTGGATGATTAAATTTGGTTTCTGCAAATTTTGAAGAGGTTTTTCAGGCACCCATTGGCTTAATAGGTGGCTATAACCACCAGGGACGAAAATTTTCATGAAAGGATGTATCTAGGGAATAACATTGAATCTAGACATATTTTGAAGAGAAACTAATGCACCTTTTTGAAAATTATAAAATAAAGAAGATTGAGATTTTGAAAGAGGTCTTGAAAGTATTGGAAAGTTTTGAAAGTTCTCATTTGGGGAGTTAGTTCGGAGAGATTTTTTGGCACCACTTTTAATTTTCTTTTATCCTTTTTGTTATTTTATTTTGAGTGATTGTAAAGAGAAGATAATCAAAGGAACTTCAAGAGTTTGGTGGTGGATTTAAGATAAGTTTTGATCTTTTTTTTTTAAGACTACTTTTGGTTTAATTGAGACTTGTTGTTGGTTTGACAATGATTTCTTCTTTTAAACTAAAGTGGGGTTTTGTTTTTTCCATAGATTCTGAGTAGTTTTCTTTATCCTTCTTCTTAAAATGATAAGTAATTAAGTTTTGGATTGAAGTTGTGGAAAATATTGATTTTCAATGTGGAAGAAGTTGTGATGATTTAAATAAATGCACTTCATTTACTTCTTGATTTGGTCAATCCAGATGTTAAAGTTATTTGTGAGAACATGTAATAACCGGGCTGATATTGTCTCAGTCAACAGTTGGAAAGAATGACATGATGTTGTATGAATAAGAATGTAGTTCATATGATTGAGTGCAAATAAATAGAGAAATATTCATTGAAGGGTGTAGAGTTAGAGAACTTTAAAGTGACAAGTTAAAGCCCCCAACTTGGTTTGTTATTTTAGGTTCTGATACGAGAATGTTAGCCCCCAAGTAGAGGGAATCGAGGAAACTCAAGAGTGAGAGCTAGTATCTTCCCTGCCTAGTCGGTCTTCAGAACTATTCAAATTTTAAATTAGCCAATGTTCTTTATAGCATCTCTAGTAAGGGTAAAAAATATTATTGCTTATATTTAGCGCAACACAATTTGCATACTTCCACAACAAAATTCATATACTTATTACTAATTCATAACAAGAAGAAAGATATTTTCATATTTAGTGCTTTTCTTCTACAAAAACTCCAGTTATCTTTTTTAAATTGTTATTGTTCTATCAAAATATTGAAAATACCAAAAATATTTAAATTTTCATTACTACAAAAATCATCTTTAGTTTAGATAATTATCTTTTTATTAAAAATAGAAAGTTTGTTGTTCAATAGTGCATATTGCGTATTCTCCCTGTGGGTTCGTTATTCAGGTCTTAATAAAAAAGTCCTATATTACTTGATAAAGATACTTATACTTACGTAATATTCCAATATATATAAATTAAAAGTTAAATTTATATTTTTCTTCAGGATTAAGTTTTTGGTTTTGTTGCAAAGTAAGGAAATATAAGTGAAATATAATCTGAATTATTATTATACTGTGCATATTAGCAGTATCCAAGGATCAAGTTTTTGGCGTCGTTGCCAGGGAGAAATTGATTTTAAAAGCAAATTTCTATCTTATTTAAAATTTAAGTTATCTTATCTTATTTTGTTTTGTTTTGTTTATTTTATTTTATTTTATTATATGTTAGTGTATGAGTAGTTCAGGTTCTGAAGGACTAGTGCCCTACGATTTTGAATTATAAAGAACTATTAGAAAAATCAGAAAAACCAAAAAAATTATAAATTTTGAAAAATCCAAAAAAATTACAAAAAAAGTAGACCAAAATAATCAAAATGCTGAAATTCATCAAGAGTTTAGACCTTTAAGTGATTATGTCAACCCTACTGTAGATAAACTTCATTGTAGTATTCAAGAACCTACTGTAGTGGCTAATTCATTTGAGCTTAAACCTGCTATTATCCAAATAGTATCAAATAACCAGTTTGGGGGATCACCAACTGAAGATCCAAATTTACATCTTGCCAATTTTCTAGAATTGTGTGCTACATTTAAATATGATGGTGTATCAGATGATGCCATAAGACTTAGGTTATTTCCTTTCTCACTGAAGGATAAAGCTAAGATGTGGTTGAATTCGTTAGCACCTGGATCTATCAGAACTTGAGGTGATTTAGCACAAAAATTCCTTAATAAATATTTTCCACCATAAAAACTGTAAAGCTTAGAAATGATATTACATCTTTTAATCAGTTTGAAAGGGAATCATTTATGAAGCATGGGAAAGATTTAAAGAGCTAGTAAGAAAGTGTCCACACCATGCTATACCATATTGGTTAATAATTCAAACTTTTTATAACAGATTAGTTGGATCTCTTAGAACAATTATCAATGTCGTTGTTGATGGTTCATTGATGTCAAAACCATTTCATGATGATTATGCTTTAATTGAAGAAATGATTACCAATAATTTTCAATTGCCTTCTGAGAGGGTAAATCCTAAGAAAGTAGCTAATATTCATGAAACTGATACGTTTAGGATGTCAGCAAATCAAGTTGCTGCAAATTCAAAGAAGTTAGATCAATTTAGAATGAATGTTTCTCAACCAATTTCCATGATTGAAGAGAATTCATTAGGCCAAATGGTAGATTCTCAAACATCATTAGAAACTTTGAATGTCATAAATAGTAAGTAGAATAACCCATATTCAAATTATTATAACCTGGGTTGGAAGAACCATCCCATCGTTAACTGGAATAACAATCCGAGTGGTAATAATCTCCAATGGGGAACAACCAAGGAAACCCATTGGGAAACTGGAACAACCAAGGGAAGAATAATTATAGATCTACTTGTCCTCCAATTTTCAATAGTAATATATAGTTTAAGGAGAAGAAGTTGTCTATAGAATAAGTGGTGTTACAAATGGGAAATCAATTACAAAGTCAAAGAGCTACAATTAGAAATATTGAGAATCAACTTGGGCAAATAACAAATTTATTAAGTAATAGATCCAAAGAAACACTTCCTAGTAATACTGAATCAAATCCAAAATACCATAATAAAGAACAAGTAAAAGTCGTTCAACTTAGAAGCAAAAGAGAGTTGGAAAGTCGGGTTCAAAAAGAAATTGAAGTTGAGAGAAAAGAAATTGAAGAATCTGAAGAGGACGCTCCAAAAGATTCTGAAAGACCTATTTCTTCACTAAAATTTGATTTGGAAAAACCACAACCTCCATTTCCTCAGAGACTTCATCAGCAGAAGTTGGATAAGCAATTTTCAAAATTTCTGAAAATATTTAAGAAGCTTACAATTAATATTCCATTTGTTGAATCCTTAAAACAAATGCTGAGCTATGTAAAGTTTATGAAGGATATTCTTAACAGGAAAATGAAGTTCGAAGATAATGAGACTATTGCACTTAGTGAGGAGTACAGTACAATAATTCAGAAGAAGTTTCCTGAAATGCTTATAGATCCTGGTAGCTTTGCAATTCTATGTGTAATAGGAGACATATTTTATTGGAAAGCTGTATGTGATTTAGTTGTAAGCATTAATATTATGTCATTATCAATATTTAAAAGATTGTGATTGGGAGAAATAATCCCTACTACTGAACTCTGCAGTTAGCAGATCGTTTGATAACATACCCTAAAGAAGTTATAGAAGATGTCCTACTAAAAGTGGATCAATTTATCTTTCTTGTTGATTTCATTGTGCTAGATATGGAGGAAGATAAAGTGATACCCATCATTTTGGGGAGACATTTCCTATCCACAGGAAGAGCAATGATAGATGTGCAGAAAGAGGAATTAGCAATGCGCATCAATGATCAAACTGTTACTTTTAACATTTCAAAATCAATGAAATACCCTGCAAAAGGTAAAGATAATGAATGTTATAGAATGGATGTTATAACATAACTAACTGAATGTCATTTTAGAACTACTTATGAAGAAAAATATGAAGAAAAAGATTTGAAACACGAGTAAGAAGAGGAATTAAATCAATGTGAAGATCTTTTTAAGGAAAAAGTCAAACTATGTTTGAGAAAGTTTTGATGTGTTGGACACGATAGATAAAGATAAATCATTTTGTCCTACTATTGAAATACCTCCAGAACTGAAGATGAAGTTACTTCATGATCATTTAAAATATGTCTTTTTAGGAGATTCATCTACTTTACCAGTTATAATTTTCTCAAAATTAATGATGGAAGAAGAAGAAAGGTTGATGAAAATTCTAAAAAAATTTAACAAAGCCTTTGGATGGACAATTGCTTATATTAAAGGAATCAGTCCTCCAATTTGTATGCATAGAATTCATATGGAAGAGAACTGCAAACCCAGGGCTAATCTGTAAAGGAGATTGAATCTTATTATGAAAGAAATTGTAAAGAAAGAAATTTTAAAGTGGTTAGATGCGAGAATTATATACCCTATTTCAGATAGTGCATGAGTTAGTCCAATTCATTGTGTTTTTAAGAAAGGAGGAGTAACTGTAACTGTCAATGAACATAATGGGTTAATACCAAGTGTTTTGTTGGAGGCAACCCATAGTTATCAGTGTGTTTTTATTTTGATTGTTGTTTTATGTGTGATTAAGAAAATTGGGAGAAGTATTTTTGAGACTATCATGTGTCAGTACTGATTTTAAGATTTTATTTAGTGATCTAGACAGGTTAAAGTGAGAATTTGGACGTTAACTTGACTTGTGCAAAAATGTGCACTGGCGCTTAAGCGCCAGTGCAACAGTTTAAAAACATGTGCGAAATTAATAATCTAGAAAGGAAACCCCCTAAAAGTTTGTAAAAACGTGCCAAGGCAATTTCTAAACATGTCTAGGAGTTATTTGAAGGATTTAGACATATAAATAGAAGGGTTTAGGGAAGGAATTTCACCTCAGATCATTTCTAGCCCTAAAGTTTAAGAGAGAGAGATTTTAAGATGATGTCTTCATGGGAGATGGATTTGAAGAAGGAGGAAACCATGAGGAAGAAATTCATTAGTCAAAGTGTACAAGAGATGTATAACGATTTCTTAGTCGTTAGTGTTGAAGGAATATCAGAGAAGATCAATAAAATTGAAAATACCATGTTTGTACTGTAGTCTAAGGTATTGGAGATTCATGCGCATCTTGAGCATATCAGATGACAATTGAAAATGCAATTTAGCCACATTAGTTATATAGAGGAAGTGGATAAGGAGATGTTTCTTAAGCAAAAGTGGATTGAAGAAGATTGCATCAAAGCACATCACCACCATCTGCTTTATCAACTTTATATTCCAGTTGCCCCAGGAGAGACTAATGAAAGATCTGAATTTGTTCCTTCTAATGAAGAATGGAATTAAGTTCTATGTTTGAAGTTATGTTTTTGTGTGTTTAAAGTCATTGTATTTAAGTCTTTTAGTGTTTAAGACTTGTTTTCAGTGTTTGTGTTACTTAGGTGTTTAATTGTGAAAGATTGTTAAGTGTTTGTATTTAGGAAAATTTTCTCATCCAAGACTATTTGGCATGAGAACTAAGTGTTTAAATGTATTTGTACTCGTTTGTGAATTAATATAAGTTTGTTTATGTGAAATTTTGTATTATTTTATTCTCGAATTGAAATAGTTATGAAGGATAATTTTGAGTTAAAGAAGAGTTACAAGATGTTGAAAATAGTCATTTAAGTGTTATGAGCCATTTAGGGGTGGTTTACTGAGGCAAATAGTGCATTTTACTTTAATTTGAAATATTTTGAAAATCATGTACGCCTAAGCGCCACTTCTCACGCTTAAGCACGAGCAAACCCGAGATGCCTAAGGGCCACTTACCCACGCTTAAGCGCCGGTTTACAAAAATTGGTTCTTGAATGGATAAAAGAGAATTTTTGAGCCGAAAATCACCATTTTTACTCCTCCCGTCACCTTCAACCCCTCAAAAATGTGATTTTGGAAGGCTAGGGCACAACTAAAGTGAAAATTTCTTGGTGGAATCAAGTGAAATTTGCTAGATCCAAGTTCCTTGAGGTAAGAGCTTTACTTTATGTAAACATTTTGGATTTTCAACATGTATTTTGAGCACATTTGGAGAAATTTGAAAATTCACTATTCATGGTGAAAAATGAGGAAAAATTTATGGAAATTGCATGGGAAGTTTAGTTTGTGCTTTTGGAAGTTTAGTTTAGTGATTTAAACTTGATTTTTGAAGTTATTGTTGGAATTTATCAAATTTTTAGAATGGCGCCAAGAATGAAGAGGAACAATGGCAAAGCCCCTTTCGATTGGAGTAAATTTGTTTGTTCAAAAGCTCAAGATTGGTATAGTGATGCATTGCAATCACGAAAATTGATTCAGGAGCGATGTTTTAGAAATCTGGGTGGAGACGTGGAAGATTTAATTGTTCACCAACAGTGGGAACAATTCTGTTGTTTCTCTGCTGTGGCAGTATATCTGTTGTGAGGGACTTCTATGCAAATCTCCCTGAAACTGAAGACAATCGAGTTATGGTTTGAGGAAAGTTGGTACCTTTTTCGCAAAAGGTAATCAATTTGTTTTACCATTTACCACCAGATATGTTATGTTTTTTATGCAAATTATAGTCCTACTGAAGCGGAGTTAGACGAGATTATTTCTTACTTGACTATTGAGAGAGGACTTTGAAAGATCACTAATGAGAGGTGAATTAACTTCCCAACCTCAAAGTTATGTGCACCTTCAAAGGCCTGACACTATTTCATTTTTGCTCTTCTGCTTCCGACCAATCATCTCAGTGAAGTGACCAGAGAAAGAGCGATGTTGAAATATTGTATTCAAGAGGGAAAACTCATCAACATTGGAGCTTTGATCTGTCAGACTATCATTAGTTCTGCTACAACTGTTACATCTACCGGTCTGGGATTTAATTCCTTGATCTTTTCTTTGTGTGTGCAGGCTGGAGTTAAATATGATAGCTGCGACGAAGTGTTATTACCTCTAAAGCCCATCATTAAGGTGAATGTGAAGATTTATTCTGAGTATTCAATTTTTGGCTGGAGAGGAGGATTTTCTCAGAGCTATGTAATAAAGACGTCTGCTGCTTCTACATCTAGACCATCTACCTCACGTGCTTCTACATCTCGAGGTGAGTCTACTGAGACCCAAGATCAATTATTACAGAGGATGATGGATAATATTAATTTTATCGTTGATGAGGTACAAAATATAGAGCATTTTGCAGAGCATATTGATATGTATAATAGGAGAAAAAGTGATTCTGAAGAGAAATTTCACTCATCTTTGAAGAGCCTTTTTAGGGGTAATAAAGGAGTGCAATTTCCTCCATATCCTAGATACCCTGATTATGAGCCGACAAAAGTTTGTGATAGCGGCGATTCAGAGGATGAAGAGTAGAGCAGAGAGATTTATTTTATGATTGTAATATGATATGAACTATGTCTTTCGGGCTTGCTACATTTGCATTTGTGTGTTGGTTTGAACTATGTGATGTGGTTTGTACTTTTATGTTTAAGTGAGAATTATGATGTGATGTGTTTTCATGTTTTGGACTTGAGACATGTATGTATGTTTACTTGTTGAGATATTATGATGTGAGACATTTATTTTTAATTTTATTGTAATGATTGTGTTAGTGAGTAGTTTGTTTTAAAACTCTAGGGTAGTAACTGTTGTGAGTTTTGTGATTTAGTTAGTTTAGAACTTAACTTAATTATATGTCTGTTGTAAAGTTGAAAATTTTGCTAACTTCGGTCTTAAATTTTAAACTTAGGAAACTGCTACCTTGTATTTTTCTTCTATAATGTTAGTGTGTTTGTTTTTATTCTAAGATCATGAAATCAAGTTAGTGTGTTAGTTTACTTTTATGTTTATACCCACTGCTTAGAATTCTATTGAATCTCTACATGTTAAATTGAAATGAAAATATAGAAAATTTGATAAAAAATTAATTTTACCCTTATTTTTAGTTTTATTTTTGTATCATTAGGGTTTAAAAATTTTTGTTAGTATGTTATTTTAAATTTTCATTCCTGCTTATATATATTTGATGCTATACTAATTAATCTGTTAAAAATTTAAGTTTGGGGGGATGAAAAATATTTTTGAAACTGGAATTTTATTTGTTCTCAAATGTGCTACAATTGAATTCGATTTGAAAAGAAAAAAAAATTGATTATGTATATGAAGTTATATTAGGGAAGTAAAATTTGATTTTAGAAATGAGTAAGAAAATTTAGTTAAAATTTTTAGTAATGAAGAAAAACCTTCAAGTTAAAAAGTTTTTAGATGAGAAAATGATTAATATAAGTAACTATCTTTAGTAAGAAAAAATGTATTTTTGAAAACTTTAGATAATTTAACTTTTATTTTTAATACTTTAATTTCTTTTATTAAAATAATATTAAAAATTATTATTATATTTATAAGTAAAAGACTTATGTCAAAACTTTGCTTTAGGAAAGGAGAAGCGGAATTCCAAATTATTAAAGGCCTATCCAGATATAATAATCCTTGCCTGAAAAAGAAAAAAAAAAGAAAATGAAAAGAAAAAGAAAATGAAAAGAAAAAAGAGAAAAAAAAAAGAAAATGAAAAAGAAAAAGAAAAATAAAAAAAATTAGGAAGGAGAAGCTTGAGGATTAGTGTCTAATCAAAAATTGGTTCTACATTTGATCGTTTTAAAGTATAAATACTTGAGAAACTCTTAAGCTTATAAATATAATATAGTAAGTAAAATTATTTTTAATGAAAATTTTTCAGTGGAGATAATAAAAGAACAAAATTCTAAATTTTGAAAATCTATAATATATTTCTGAAATAGATAGAAACTCATATTTTCATCTTTCTTAACATTAAGAATTTCTAAACTTTAAGTTGGTCTCATTTACTGAATATTTTTTCTAAATTAGACTGCTATATTTCTAAATCAAAATTTTAGTAACTTCTAAAGAAACTCATATACATATAATACATATTTAGTTTTTAAAAATTGAAGTGTCACTTGAGGACAAGTAACATTTTAAGTTTGGGGGATTTTGATACACCTAAAATAAATAGTGTTTTTAGACACATTTTTATACCTATTTTTGAGATATTGCGCTTTAATGGAAGGTATTTTTGTGTTTTTTTTGCAGATACAGGTAAAAAGGGTAAAAAATGCTTAAAGGAGTGAAAAAGGATCAAATTTGGAGTAAAAAGGTGAAAAATGTGCAAAAGAGTTTTGGCGCCTAAGCGCCAGATCCGACGCTTAAGCACCAGTTAAACAGAGAAGGCCTTGCGCTTAAGCGCCAATGGCAGTTATTGAACAAGTAAATTTGGTTTCTGCTAATTTTAAAGAGGTTTTTGAGGCACCCATTGGTTTAATAGGTGGTTATAACCACCAGGGATGAAAATTATTATGAAAGGATGCATCTCTTCGGGAAATACATCGAATCTAGACATATTTTGAAGAGAAACCAAGGCACCTTTTGTAAAATTATAAAAGAAAGAAGATTGGGACTTTGAAAGAGGTCCTGAAAGGATTTGAAAGTTTTGAAAGTTCTTATTTAGGGAGTTAGTTCAGAGAGATTTTCAGGCGCCACTTCTAATTTTATTTTATCTATTTTGTTATTTTATTTTGAATAATTGTAAAGAGAAGAGGATCAAAGGAACTTCAAGAGTTTGGTGGAGGACTTGAGATAAGTTTTTATCTTTTTGTTTTGAGACTACTTTTGGTTTTAATTGTGACTTGTTGTTGGTTTGATAATGATTTCTTCTTTTAAACTAAAGTATGGCTTTATTTTCTCCATAGATTCTGAATATTTTTTTATCTTTCTTCTTAAAATGATAAGTAATTATGTTTTAGATGGAGGTTATGGAAAGTATTGATCTTCAATGTGGAAGAAGTTGTGATGATTTAAATTTATGTACTTCATTTACTTTTTTATTTAGCCAATCAAGATGTTAAAATTTGTTGTGAGAACATGTAAGAACTGAGTTGGTATTGTCTCAGTCAACAATTGGAAGGAATCTCATGAGGTTGTATGAATGAGAATGTAGTTCATATGATTGAGTGAAAATAAATAGGGAAATATTCTTTGAAGGGTGTAGAGTTAGAGGACTTTAAAGTAACAGGTTAAAGCCCCCAACTTGTTTTATTGTTTTAGGTTCTGATACGAGAATGTTATCCCCCCAAGTGAAGGGAATTGAGGAAACTCTAGAGTGAGAGCTAGTATCTTCCATGCGTAGCCAGTCTTCAAAACTATTCAAACTTTAAATTAGTCAATGTTCTTTATAGCATCTCTAGTAAGGGTAAAGAATATTATTGCTCCTTTTTGGCACAACACAATTTGCATAATTCCACAATAGAATTCATATACTTATTACTGATTCATAACACGAAGAAAGATATTTTCATATTTAGTGCTTTTCTTCTACAAAAACTCTAGTTATCTTTTTTTAAATTTTTATTATTCTATCAAAATATTGAAAATACCAAAAATATTTAAATTTTCATTACTGTAAAAATCATCTTTAGTTTAGATATTTATCTTTTTATTAAAAATAGAAAGTTTGATGTTCAGTAGTGCATATTGCGTACTCTCCCTGTGGGTTCGACATTTTGGACTTAATAAAAAAGCCTTATATTACTTGATAACGATGCGTATACTTGCGTAGTATCCTAATATATATAATTAAAAGTTAAATTCTTATTTTTCTTCAGGATCGAGTTTTTGATTTTGTTGCAAAGTAAGAAAATATAAGTAAAATATAATCTGAATTATTGTTTTACTGTGCATATTAGCGGTATCCAAGGATCAGCGTTCATACTCTCTGTCAAACGGCATCGTCGACGCCCAGTCTGGCTCCGTCGTACCTGAACAATTTTTCAAAACCTACATTTTTCTCCAAGTTCTAAAAATCAACAACCTGCATTAAAAAATGAATAATACCTTCCTTTGAAGTGCAATATTGCCAAAAAAGAGTACAAAATATAGGTCTAAAAATGCATATATTTTTTGTGTATCAAAATACCACAAACTTAAATGTTAATTGTCCTCAAGTAACTCTTTTACTATATAAAAATATGACTAATGTCAGAGATTTTAACTTCTAGATTTCCATATTTTAGTCCACTAAATACATTAGCTTAACTTAAGAAAAACTTAAAATAACTCCAGTTAATACTAAAGTTATAAGAATATCTAGCAGTAAAGCCTAAGATTTCTTTTTCCCTACTCTTTTCAAGGAAAACTGTAAATTATTCATATTAAAGTCACTTAGAATATCCATATGAAACAAAACTTCATGAAACTTTACTAGTAAATATGCTAATACTAAAATATAAGTTTAGAAAATGTAGCCAAGCCTTCTTCCTTAAGTTGATTCCAGTGAAATCAATTTTTAATTAGACATCTCCTCAAGCTTCTCCTCAAATCTTTTTCTTTTCTTCTCTTTTTCAAGATCATTTTCAATCATTTCTCTTTTCTTTTTTCTCTTTTTCCTCTTATTTTATATGAGGATTACTATATCTGGTAGCCTTTAATGGTTTTAAAATTCACTATCCTCTTCTTAAAGTTAAAAACTTTTCACATTTCTTCACTTTATAAATGTATACTAGCTTTAAAGATTTTTCATAACGTTTTATTCTTTTCTTCTTACATGAATCCCTAAGATTTTTAATACTTCAAAAATACAAATTTTGTTACTTACAATAGAAAAACATAATCTTATTCTCTAAAATTAACTTTTATTATTAAAAAATTTTACTTAAGTTTACTATATATTTAGAAACACAAATATAGTTATCTAAAGTTATTCTCTAATACCAAAGGTCATGAAGTATTTTGAAAATATAACTAATTGAGGATAAATAAAATTAAGTTTCTTTTCTCTAAAAAGAAATTTTTCTTCCCCCCCCCCTCCAAACTTAAATTTTTAAAGAGATTTTGCATGAAAAATTGAAAAATAAAGGGTGAAGGAAAACATTTAATATATAAAGAAAAAAACTTACCTGTTGAAGGTTCTGATTTTTAAATTTAACTCTGAAATATTACAGGTGCTAATATGAAAAGCTACAAAACGTAAAACATTAAATACACATAATACATATAAAAATTTGCTGAGAAAGAGTTAACTACAAATCCATCCATCAAATTACTAAAATGTAATAACATTATTAAAATGGTTCCCAATGTAAAAACAGTCTCACAAATCTATAGTTCACAATTCAACATAACATTTAAAATAAAGTATCACAATCTAAAAACAAATAGTCTCAACAATAAAGTACAACCAAGCATAAATTAAACAAAAAACTAACTAAAGCATCACCAATCATAATCATCATCTTCTTGTTCTTCTTCTTCCACATCCAATTTCTACTGCTGATATGGCGTAAAAATAGAGTGACTAGAAAACTGAACTGAGTGAACACCCTTCATGTATATGACCATTGCATCATCATAAGCAGCATCATATTCAAACTTTTGTCGTATCAAAGCATCATTGTCTGCATTCCTAGCCTCCATATTTTCCATTCTATTTTCCATTCTCTAGATATCTGCCTGTTGGATCATCATCTACTCCATAAGTTCTTGGTTAATAGGGGTACTAGAGGTAGTACATGAAGTGGAAGGAATATCCCTGCTCCTACTTCCAGATCTCCATCCAACATGAGATTCATAAGTCCTTATATTGGCAGGCCCAATAGGTTTTAGAGGTTCATTCCTCTTCTCATCCACTCTAAAATCAACTCCTGCCTATTCACATAGTGTGAAGATCAGGGCAGGGTGTGCTAAACCACCAGTAGTCCCTCCAAAAGCAATGTATTGAGTGTTTCTTTAAATAATAGAGCCAACATCTATCCTTTGCATTTGCTGGATACAAAAGTTCAAGATGGCTCTATCCTTTGTAACCTCACTATAATGATTTGTTGGAATCACTCTACCAGAAATAAAGTAGTGTCAGACCTTAGAAACTACATTTAACATAGAAAGAGGAAAGTTTATCTTAACATCATTCTTCACCTTCCAGGCTCCTCTTCCATCAATAAGAAAAGAAATAACTTCATCTAATGCCTCATTTGTAGCAGAAAATGATTTGTACTGAAAGCTATACACATCTTCTAATTAATAAAATTTATTAATTTTTCTTGGAGTAAACTCCACCATTTTCTCGCAAAAAAACACATAGTCTTCAGAAGTCTCCTTAAAATTGGCATAGAACCCCATCACTACACCAATAATAGCCTTGGCAGTAAAGTAACAAAAATTTTCCCAATGCTGAGCATTGATTATTCTTTCAACTTCTCCACCCAAAATTTTAAATTCTTGATCCAGAATCACTTTTTTAGTTGTAAGTAGAATATTAAAGCAAATGGTGGCCTTATAATTGACAAACTTTTGATCATCAAAATCCACTTTTCTTCCTTTGCTCATTCTTGGTGCTATGGTAAATCTAAGAAAATTAGATAAAATCCAAATAAATTCCCAAAAATTCTAAAAGTCACAATGTGGAACGTTTTAAACTTAAATCTACTAAGTAAGAGTTCTTTACCAAAGAATTTTCTCAAAATCTTCTAAAAAATTTTGAAATTTTGATCTCGGCAATGTAAGATAAATCCTTGGTGAAAAATAAAAATTGTGTTCAAAGTGTAGCTCTTACTTAGAGAAGATGAAATCCAAACTTCATTTGTCTTAAAATCACCTCAAATCCGAGTAATAACAAGCCCTAAGTGCAAAAACTGGAGGATGAAGGTGACTAAACGGTAAAAAAGGCGTTTTACTATGCAAATCACAAATTTTTAGGGTGTTTGCGTGGTTTTTGAATCGCGGGCACTGTCAACACCCATGTCGGCACCGTCGGTGCCAATGGCCAAAAAATCATTTTTCTGTTTTCGTCAATTTCAATTTTCTTTCAATTTACTCCAAAGTCTATTTAGTCTTTTTGAACACTAATTTTCATCTAAAAATAATTCACAAACAAGCATTTTCACAAACAACACCAAACTAACCTTTATATATGAAAATGCACTTTTTACAAATACATTTTGTAATCAAACTTTCACGTTCTTAAAAAGAAACTAAATTATAATTCAGGGTCGAAATCAAACCATAACACTAGAACGCTGACACAAAACTATACACACAATCAAAGTCAATAGAGTTCTAAAGCAAAGTAAAGTAAATTAAATCCACAAAATCACGATAAATACTTAAAAATAGTAGAGAGTCCAACATCTTCAATTATTCTGCCTCATCTTCAATATTTTTTCCTCCTCTAATATCTCCCATAGACTGGTAACAAACATACAAATTGTAGAAGGGTTGGTATGTGAATTGATCAGTCAAATTTTCATTGATCCATCCATTATTCTTGAACATCTGCACCATCCTACTTCAATTGTTCTGGTATGATCAAATTTATCCTTCATCCTTCAATCTAGGTGATCAAAAAGGTACTAAAGATTTCATATTGCATTCGTAATACTCTGAAGTTGTCTTTCTATTTTCTTCATTTTCTTCTCCAAAGCTATTGAACTTCCAACTATTTGTGGCATCCATATTGTTGAAGCATGTGATGAATGATCTAAAATAAAATTTAATACTTCATTTTCATTCCAATATAATATTCATCAATAGGAATCATGGGCTCCCAAGGTAATAAAACTTTCTCCCAACTTTCATATGGAAGTTGAGATTGACTGCAAAGTAGGAAAATTGTAGAAGGATGCCCCAGTCCATATATTGGCCCATTCATAATAATACCCATAACTAATTTAAAAATAACTGACCCCACATCAATGGGTTTTTCCATTTGAATGAAATAGTTTAAAAGGACACTTTCTCATGTAACTCTACTAATCTTCATGGCAGGAAGTAATTTTGCAGATATGAAGAAATGCTATTATTTTGATATTAGATTAAGCAGTGAAGCAGAGAAACAAACATATCCCTCATCTCTGATTTCCCAATTATCATTTTTATGTGTCAGAAAATTATATACATCTTGCACCATATCTCTCATTGGGATAAAATTTGTATAATGACTGATTGGAACATTTTCTATCATATACAAATCATTAATTCGAGCCAGAGTAAATGGTACCACCTTAACTCAAACAAAGACAACTCCTTTGGTAATTCCATGAGCGTTAGTATAAAAATCCTTTACTACTGGTACAACAACTATAGCGGTAGTGCGGCACAAAACTTCCAAATGCCTCTGCACAATGATTTTCTCAATCTGTGAACTTGGATTACTCAATCCATGATTAACAAAGCCCATTTCCTTAATAAGTCACTTTTTCGTAATGACTTTGTCGTATAATCTTTGTGCGTCAAAACTGATAAACCTTCTTCTATTAAAAACTCCATACTTTGACGTATTTTTGGAATTGGAAGCCATGGAAATCGAAATTAGGAAGTTT
>NEWO01000701.1:195570-222477 GCA_003013225.1 Phalaenopsis aphrodite
TCAATTTGATTCCAAATTTTCCTCCAATACCAATATTTTTTTTAATTTATGATATATAAAATTGTGTAGGATTCAAAAATATTATTATTTCCTAAAAATCATTTATTAAACAAAATAATAATAGATAGATATATAGATTTTTAGATGAGTTGTCTCCCATAAAGTGCTTGGTTTAACGTCGTCAGCCCGACATACCATTGTTTAATCATGATGACTTAACATCAAAACTTCTTTAAATTGTGGCATGTGTCCTTCATAATAATGTTTTAATCGATGACATTAACTTTAAATATCTTTCCAATTTTAGGATCTTTAATAACAATAGTTCCACAATGATAGACTTTAATCACTATAAATGGTCCTAACAATCTAAATTTCAGTTTTCCTAGAAATAATCTCAATCTTGTATTATATAATAAAACTTCTTATCCAGGTTCAAACTTCTTTTTAACAATCTTTTGATCATGTCATATTTTCATTTTCTCTTTATAGATTTTTGCATTATCATATGCTTCATTTTTAATCTCCTCAAGTTCATTGAGTTTCAATAATTTTTTCTCACCAGCAACTTTTAGATTAAAATTAAATTCTTTAATTGCCCCGAATGCTTTATGCTTCAATTCACTTGTAAATGGTATATTTTTCCAAAAGTAAGTCTATATGGGGACATTCCTATAGGAGTCTTATAAGTAATTCTGTATGTCCATAATGCAGTATCTAATCTAGCAGACTAATCTATATTATAAGGATTTACAACTTTTTCTAAATTTGTTTTATTTAACAATTTGATATTTCTGCTAGACCACTGGTCTGAGAATGATAAGCAGTAGAAAATCTATGTAAAATATCTTATTTTTTTAATCAATTACTCGATTCTCTTATTCCTAAAATGGGATCCTTCTTTAGTAATAATTACTCTTAGCATTCCACATCTTGTAAAAATATTTTTATTTAAGAACTTAGAAACACTCTGAGCATCACATTTAGGTACATCAACAGCTTTAATCTATTTGGACATATAATCAACAACAAATAATATATATAAGTTTTCAAATGAAGGCATAAATTGTCCTATAAAATTTGCTCCCCAAACATCAAAAATTTCAACTTCCAATGTTAATTTAGAGACATTTCATTTCTTTTAGAAATATTTCCTACTCGCTAACATCGATCACATGTTTTAATATATTCATTAACATCTCTAAAAAGAGTAGGCCAATAAAATCCATCTTGCAAAATTTTATATGCAGTTTTATTTATTCCAAAATATTCTCCAAATTCAAAATCATGTCATCTTTCAATTATTTGTTGAGCTTCTTCATAAGGCACCCACCTCCTCATAATTAGATATTTACATTGTTTATAAAAATATGGGTCATCCCAAAAATAGAATTTTGAATCATATATAATTTTTTTAATTGTTGACTCTTAATATCTGGTGATAAAATATCACTTACAATATAATTTACTATATCGGTATACCACGGTGTATTTATTTCAAGTTCATTAAGGAAATTTTTTTAAAATTTCATTTGCAAAATTAGTTAATATTTTATTTTCTAGTATAGAAAAATGATCAGCTATTTGATTATCATTTCTCTTTCTATCAACTATAATAAAACTAAACTCTTGCAATATAAGTATTCATCTAATTAATCTTGGTTTAGTATCCTTCTTTTCCATAATTTGATAGCAGAATGATATGTATGCACTATACATTTGATTCCAATCAAGTAAGGTCTAAATTTATCAAAAATGTGGACAATAGATAATAACTCTCTTTCAGTAGTAGTATAATTAATTTGAGCATCATTTAGAGTTTTACTAGCATAATATATTACTTTAAAAACTTTGTTGTGCCTTTGTCCTAAAACAGCTCCAATAGCATAATCACTAGCATCACACATTATTTCAAATTGTTTCTCCCAATCATATGAGACTATTATAGGTGCAGTGATTAATTTTTCTTTTAATAATTCAAACGATTTTATGCATTCCTCATTAAAATCAAATTTTGTATCTTTTTCTAAAAATTGGCATAATGGCTTAGTTATTTTTAAAAAAAAATTTATGTAAAACCTGCAGAAACCAGCATGTCCTAGAAAACTTTTTACCCCTCTCACCGTAGTCGGTGCTGGTAATTTCTCAATAACTTAAACTTTTGCAAGATCTACATTCATGCCATTTTTAGAAAATTTAAGCCTCAATTACAATTCCTCCTACAACCATAAATTGACATTTTTTCCCAATTTAGTACTAGGTTGATTTTTTCACATAATTTCAGAAATTTTTCTAAATTATTTAAACATAATTCAAAAGAAAGTCCTGAATAGAGAGAAATCATCTATAAATACTTTCATTCCATGCTCAACCAAATTACTAAAAATTGACATCATACATCTTTAAATGCCGTAGGTTCATTGCATAAGGCAAAAGACATTCTACGAAAAGTAAATGTTCCATAAGAGCTTGTAAATGTTGTTTTCTCTTCATCCTTAGGAGCAATTAAAATTTGATGATAATCGGCACATTCATCTAAAAAGCAGTAATATTTGTTTTCAACCAATCTATCCAACATTTGGTCTAGAAAGAGTAAAGGAAAGTGATCTTTCCTGGTGGCCATGTTTAATTTTCTACAGTTTATACAAATTTGCCAACTAGAAACTTGTCTTATTAGAATTAATTCATTTTTCTCATTTACTTCAACGATCACTCCTCCTTTCTTTCAAACACAGTGAATTGGACTTACCCAAGCACTCTCTGAAATATAATATATAATTCCAACATCTAACCATTTCAAGATTTCTTTCCTAACAACTTCTTTCATTATTGGGTTTAATCTCCTCTGAGAATCAGCTTTAGGTTCTTATTGATCATCTAATAGAATTCTGTGCATAGAAATCGAAAGACTAATTTCTTTAATATCTAGTAAAGTCCATCCAAAAGCCTTTTTATATCTTTTCAATATTTCTATTAATTTTTGTTCTTGAATTAGAGTTAACTCAGAAGATACAATAACAGACAATATAGATGAATATCCTAACAACACATATTTTAAATGGTAGGTAATACTTTCAGTTCAAGTTTAGGTGGTTTAATTCTTAAAGGAATAAGATTTTTATTATCATTTTCCAACAAATCTAAAGTTTTAAATTTGTCCTGAATATAATCTAAATTTTCTTCTTTTATTTCATTCTCACTCTCACTAAATTCTTCTTGCCTTAATTTTTCTTCAAACTCTTTATTAAATTGCTCATTACTTAGATAATCAGTAACTTCCATCCTAAAACAATCATTATCTTTTTCTATTGTAGGATATTTCATAGCTTTTACAATATTAAATGTTACTTCTTGATCATTAACTCTCATTATTAATTCTTCTTTTTGCACATCTATCACAGCTCTCCCTATTGCAAGAAATTGTCTCCCCAAAGTAATAGGAATCTCTTTATCTTCCTTCATATCTAATGTTATAAAGTCTACAGGGAAAATAAATTTATCCACTTTTACTAATACATGTTCTATAACTTCTTTAAGATAGGTTATTGATTGATTAGCTAAGTGAAGAGTTACATTAGTAGGGAAAATCTCTCTCAAATCTAAACGTTTAAAATTGATAGAGGCTAAGATTGATACTTTCTCCTAAATCGCATAAGGCTTTTCCATAAAACATTTCACCAGTTGCAAATGGTATAGTAAAACTACCAAGATCGTTTAATTTTTTAGGAAGTTTTTTCTGAATAATAGTGCTACACTCTTCACTAAGTGCAACAGTCTCATAATCTACAAACTTCATTTTCTTGTTTAGTATATCTTTCATAAATTTCACATAACTTGGCATTTTTTCCAAAGCCTCAATGAAAGGAATGTTTATCATTAACCTTTTAAGGATTTCCAAAAATTTGATAATTTTTTTGTCTTTATGCTTTAGCTTAGTCATTGAGGAAATGGAGGTAATATTTTTTCTAAGGGAACTTGTGTTTGTTCATTTTCATTATTGTCAGTTTCCATCTCTTCCTTCTCCTCATCAACTTCAGTTTCTCTTTGGATTTTTATTTCAACTTCTTTTCCACTTTGTAATTGAATAGCTTTAATTTGCTCCTTATTTTAATCTTTTGGATTAACTTCCACAGTACTCGGAAGATTTCCTAAATGTCTGGTACTAAGTGAAGTAGTAATATATCCTAATTGATTTTCAATATTCTTAATAGTAGCCCCTTGATTTTGAATTTGATTTCCCATATTCAACATCACTTCTTCCATCGTCAACTTCTTTTCCTTAACTTGTGAGTTAGGGTTAAAGTTAAATCGAGGAGGATAATAAGGTCAATAATTAGGATTTCCTTGATATTTAAATTTCCTCAGGGGTTCATTGAATTGTTATAATTATTCCAACTAAAATTAGGGTGGTTTTTCCATCCAGAGTTGTAATAGTTAGAATAAGGATTGTTATTTCGATTATTTAAAGAATTTAAAGTTTCATAAGATGATTGAGTATCAATTATCCGCCCTAGTGAATTTTCCTCTAATAGTGATAATATTTGAAAAAATTTCACTCCAATTTGATCAATCTTTTTTTATATAGCAACAATTTGAGATGCTAAAATAAACATTGCATCAGAGTCATGAATTTTAGCTACTCGCTTAAGATTTACCCGTTCAAAGGGTCATTGAAAATTGTTAATAGCCATTTCTTTTATTAAAGAGTATGCTTCATTAAAAGGTTTTGACAATAGTTATCCACCTACAGCAGCATCTATAATAGATCTAAGTAATCCTACTAATCCATTGTAAAAAATTTGAATTATTAACCAATATGGTACATCATGGTGTGGACATTTTCTAAGGAGATCCTTAAATCTTTTCCAAGCTTCATATATCGATTCCCCTTCAAACTGACAAAAAGATGCAATATCATTTCTAAGCTTAGCGGTTTTTTAGGGTGGAAAATATTCAACCAAAAATTTTTGTGATAGTTCTCCCCAAATTCTAATAGATCCAGGTGCTAATGAGTTTAACCAAGATTTAGTTTTATCCCTTAATGAAAAAGAAAAAAGTCTAAGCCTAACAACATCATTAGACACTCCATCATATTTAAAAGTAGCAAAAATTTTAAAATAACTAGCAATATGTAAGTTAGGATCTCCAAACTAATTATTTTGTATCATTTGGATAATGATAGGTTTAAACTCAAATGAATTAGCAACAACATCAGGATTTTGAATAGTTAAGTGAAGTTCATCTGTTGTTGGATTAGCTTAATCTTCTAAAGGTCTTTGTCGATTTTCATTTATTTGATTATCTAAATTATTTGTCATTTCGTTCAAATTTTTATTTTTTTTTTGTTTTTGAATCTTTCTAATGGTATGTTCTAATTCTGAATCATAAGGTATTAAACATTCATATCCAACATTTCACATAAATAAATATAATAAGCACAGAAACATTTCTTAAAAATACTCTTAAATATATTTAGTTATATATATTTTTTATTTTTAATTATATATATATATATATATATTTATTTTTATCTTTAAATTTCCTAAATTAACAAATATATTTAATTTACCGTTACCTTCCCCGGTAACAGTGTCAAACACTTGATCCCAGTGAAAATAGCTGTGTAAAATTTATAAAACTGACTCCGTTTTGCAATGACGCCAAAAGGTTGATGTGGTATTTTATGAATAAGAATGTTAAGCACTTAATGTCAGGATTTTACGCAGGTATACGTATCGTTATCAAGTAGTGTAAGACAATCAATTTAAGTCTCAAATATTGATCCCACGAGCAAGGTTTAAATTTGAAATGATAAGTTAACTAGAAAATTTACGAAAGAAATTTTTGTCACTAATTTCAAATGTTTAAGATATTATCAAAGCTTAATTATTAACTACTAGCAGAAAAGTAACTACTAAACTATATTTATGTGATGAAGTTTTTAATATGAAAACGCATCTTTTCCACTACAATGAGTTATTAGTGAAATGAGATGAAATAATTGGTTTAAATTTGTATTATGTCAAATAGGAGCAATTGTAATTCTCTACCTTAATTCAATGTTATAAAAAATCATTGGCTAATCTCAGGTTCAGTCTCTAAATCTATCTCTAGGCTAGAGGATACTGGTTCCAACTCCAGAGCTCCCATTTTCCATCCCCTAAAGGCTAACTCTCACTTTAGTTTTTAAATACTAAGATCAAATTGGGGATTTTTAGTCTGTCACCCTAGAAATCTCTAATTCTACACCCAACAATGTATTTTTTCCTATTTATTTGCACTTAATTCCATGAATAAAATACTCCTTCATGGACTTAAATGTGATTCCCACTCTATTGTAGAACTCATACTCCATTTCTCGGATCATATGTTTCACAACGTATTTTAATAATTCAGTTGGTCTGATCGAAAAGTAAATTAAGAACGAAGTTGAAAAACCATCACAATTTATTTTATATTTTAACATTGGCACATCCAAATTATCTCTTCATTTCACTATATCTCAGAGTAGAGAGAAAAATAAAAAAAACTAATCAGTCTTCATGAGAAAGATACCACAAAACATAAATTTCATATATAAAAAAGTTCATACAATAATAATAAACAAACAACACTTATTTGAAACTCTTTCTCAAAGCAAATCTCTTGTAGCCTCTCTTAGGAAATGTAAAAAGATTAAATCTCTCACTTCTCTCCCACTCCTACACTTCTTAGAGAGTAATTCACACTTAAACTCACCACAAAAACTAAAAAAATATAAAGAAAATAAATGACTAATCGTGTGGAATGGCACAATGGGGGTGAATAGGTGCAAAGAGAGACCAAGAGCGAGTGGAGGAGTGTGAAGAGATGCAAAGGGGGGTCATTTCTGATCAATTTCAGCCCTAAGGTCGGTTTTCAAATAGGTGCATCCAAAAACTCTTTAAAAAGCATCCAAATTCATCGAATCTTCTAGAAACAGGGTCTGTACTGACACTCTAGTGGCCATCTAATTTAATTCATACTCTGTCAAACGATGCCTAGTCTAACACTGTCAGCGCTGAACAAGTTGTTCAAATCTCCATTTTAACTCCAAATTTCATCATTTTTGCCTCCTTTTTGCTCAAAGTCCTAAAAATCAACAACCTACAATAAAACATGAAAAATACCTTCCTTTAAAGTGCAATACCGTCAAAATGAGTATAAAATATGGGTCTAAAAATGCATATATTTTTGGTGTACTAGAAGACTTCAAGGAGTTTGTGTGTGACGTGAAAGGGGCATGGCGTGAAAGCAAGAGAAAGAAATAGAGAGAGAAAGTCAAGGGCTTGGAGATTTTCTTCTAGGGTTGTAAGAAAAGAGGAAATGTGAGAGATTTCTTCTTCATTAAACTTCTAAGAGAGAATTCAGAATGCGTTTAAAGAGAGAAAGGCTTGAAGAGAACTTATAGGGATTTGCTTGTGAAGGATTGTAAGATAAGTTGTGTCTTTTATTTCTTTTATTTTGTAAAATTGTTTTTATATATGAAATCCATGTTTTGTCGTATCCTTCTCATGAATTCTGAGTAGTCTTATTTATCCTTCTCCTTACTTTGAAATATAGTTTTGTGAAGAAGTAATTTTGTTTTCTACTGTTTTAAATGTTAATAATTTGTGATGATTTGAACTCCAATCTTTATTTACTTTTTGATCTGGCCAATTGAAATGTTAAAATGTGTTGAGAAGCATATGTTCCAAAAGGGATATGATTTCTACAACATGGGGATAATCACATTTGATTTCATGGGAGAGTATGTTATCCATGGAATTGAGTGCAAATGAATAGGGAAATGTTCTTTATTGGATGTAGAATTGGAGATTTTAATGTGGCAGATTAAAATCCTCAATTTGGTCCAGTTGATTGAAAACTAATGCAAGATTGTTAGCCCTTAGGGGAGGGGGTAGTGGGAGCTCTGGAGGGGCAGTTGGTATCCTCCCAGCCTAACCACGAAATTAGGGACCAAACTTTGGATTAGTCAATGTTCTTTACAACACTCAAAAAAGGGTAAAGAATAGGATTGCTCATCTTTGGCACAAAACAATTTTTATATATTTTTTCAAATAATTTTAATTTCTTCACAATCCATATGCTCATTGTTAGGGGAAGTATGTTTTCTTAAATTTAAACTTTCCGTCAACAAAAATTTTGTTTGGTTTTTAAAATTTTACTTTCAAAAGTTTATTTTATGGTTTAGTTAACTTTGTCTTTCAACTGCATTTTAGATAGCATTCACATTTGTAGTTAATATTCAAACTTTGCACTTTATTTTTTTTAGTTTTAATTATAATTATAATCTTAAGAACTATTTACAGGCATTTCCAACTTCCCTTTGGGATCGATATCTAGGTCTCCATTATAGCCCTTTATTACTTGAGTAATATGTATATTTGTGTTATTTTTAAAGGGGATTTGATAGTTTAAAAGAGTTTTAAAGATAAACTATTTTTATAAAAGTTATTTTTGTTGGAATTACATTACATGTTTATTATTATATATATCATGTATATTTTCTAATATTGAAAAATAACTGCAAAATTAACGCACTAAATCCACCCACATCAACTACACATCATGTGATTTTCTTCTAATGAGAATCACACTTCTTCACCTGCTATGACACCACTTCAGACTACTGTAGGCATTTTCTCGAGTCAGTGCTTCTCGTACAATCATCTTTGACACTCATGTGTTCTCTTCGAGGATGGATTACACATTTAGCCTACCCTTGGTATGATTATCTCTTAACGACAATCACACTTCATCACCTATTACAACACCACTCTGGACTGTTGTAGGAATTGTTTTAGTCATTGTTCTTGGACACTCATCTTCGACACTTACGTGTCTTCTTTGGCGGTGGCTTGCACATCTTGCCTACCCAATGTTTAATTCTCCGTAATGAGAATTAGATCAACTCACTTCATATGACATCACTCATATGTACCACAGGTTTTTCATGTTGTGCCACTTCACAAGAATCATGACTCAAAAGTCTCTGAAACCCTAAAGTGCATGATATGTGTCCACTTGGGAACATGGCTACCACCTGATATGAATCACACTCCAAAGGCCTATGAATTCATATGGTGTTCAAGTCATGTTGCCCATGGAACTACCATGGTATGTCATAAGTAATGTCATATGGGTTGCATGTGCCTGTCACTTGCCTGCGTGCTTGGTCATTATTAGGGCAAGGTGTAATTCTTCCCTATGGCTTCCTATACCCTGGGCGAGAAAGAACAACATCAATTGTGCTTTATATCTTACGTGTTCATCTTTTCACTTTTAACATATTTATCACAATTATGATGATCTTTAAAAATCAGCCACCATATATATGTGATAAATATTCATTATCTTGTGGTCACTCCTACCTTGACGGAGTAGTCATTACACACTGGATCACTTTGCATCGACAAGTGCATTCTCGATTGTCTTGACAACGAAAATGACTTTTTTAGCTAAGTAACCCATTGTTGATTGTGATGTGATAGCTAGTATTGCTCATGAGAATGTCTCGATGGGTAATACCAGCAACCATAGTGTGATTAACATACATATGTCGTGCTAAGATTCTAAGGGATCTAATAGGTGCCACCTAGGTCTTTCCCTTTCTTATGACCTATTTTAAAAATATAAAAAAATTAATTTTTTATTACATGTACGCATCATATTTTCAAAACCTATTTTGAAACTATTGCATCCTAAGCTTAGACCATATGAGGTAAAACCTCTTAAAGACCTTCTTCCATACAAAACTTGCATTTAATGACACCTGTTAGAATCCTTGGATCCTAGAATAAGGTTAGGGATCGCGACCTTATCAAAACATATGCTAGTTGATACACCAAAAATATTTGCCCTTTTATACTCATTTTTGGTGATATTGCACTTTAATGGAAGGTATTTTTATGTTTCCTTATAGGTTGTTGAATTTTTAGCCTTGAAGCAAAAAGGAAGCAAAAAGGATGAAATTTAGAGTAAAAATAAAGAAGTTGAAATTTGTTCAGCGTCAATGGCGCCAGAAGCAGTGCTGACGGCGCTGTTTGGCAAAGGCATTGAATTAAATAGCGGAATGCTGGTGTCAACCGCGCTAATGTCAAACCCCCTATTCTACAAGATTTGACGAATCTAGATAATTTTTGAAGATTTTTTGGAGGCACCTATTACAGAACTAACTCTAGGCTTTATTTGGGGCCGAAATTGATAAAAAAATAACTCTTCCTGACACTTCATCGCCCCAATTCAATCATCTCTGCATCACACATTCCTCCATTTTCACCATTTAGAGTCCATTATTTTCTATAATTTAGATTTTTGTGGTTAGATTAAGTGTGAATTCTTCTCTAAGAGTGTTGGAGAAGGAGAAAAGGAGAGATTTCTTCTTCCTTCATTTCCTAGAAGAGGCTACAAGAGATTTGCTTTGAGAAAAAGTTTCAGATAAGTATTGTTTGTTTATTAGGGTCGTGTGAACTTTTTTTTATATATGAAATTTGTGTTTTGTTGTATCTTTCTCATGAAGTCTGAGTATTTTACTTTATCTTTCTCCATACTTTGAGATATGGTAAAATGAAGAGATAATATGGATGTGACAATATTAAAATATAAAATAAATTGTGATGATTTTTCAACTTCGAACTTAATTTACTTTTCGATCTGGCCAATTGAACTGTTAAAATATGTTGTCAAACATATGATCCGGGAAACAGATTGAGGACCATGAAGAAGAACTTTGTTCATGGAGTTAAGTGCAAATAAATACGGAAATATACTTTGTTAGGTGTATAATTGGAGAATCTTTAGGGTGATAGACTAAAATCCTTAATATGGTCTTAGTGTTTAAAAACTAAAATGAGAGTTAGCCTTTAGATGAAGGGAAGTGGGTGCTCTGGAGTGGGAGCCAATATCTTCCTAGCCTAGCCATGAATTTAGAGACTAAACCTGGGATTGGCCAATCATTTTCTATAATATTATATCAGGTTAGAGAATTAAAACTGCTCCTATTTGGCACAATACATATTTGATCCATTTATCTCATCTCATTTTACCAAAATCTCTTTATAATGGAAAAGTTGTTTTTTTCACATAAGAAATCTTCATCACATAAACATAGTTCAATGGTTTAATGATTACTGTGTAAGCTTTGTATTTCAGTTTTATTATTAGTTAAATAATTTAGTTCTGATACTATCTCAACATTCAAAATTAGTGACAATACTTTTGTTTTGACTTTTTTGTGAATTTCCTAGTAAATTTTTCATTTCAAACTTAAACCTTCCCCATGGGATCGATATTTGGGGCTTAAATAAAAAGTCTTTTATTAATTGATAACGATACATATACTTGTGTATAATCCCCATATTAATGCTTAAATTTCTAATTCATAAAATATTGCATCAAGCTTTTGACACTGTTGCATAGCAGAGTCAACTAAATAATTTTTACACAACTATATAATCATGGGATCAAGTTTTTTGCACTGTTTCCGGGGAAGGTAACGGTAAATTAAATAGAATTGGTAAATAGGAAATTTAGAGATAATTATATAAAATTTTAAAAAAAATTAAAAATTTAAAAATCTAAAAAGAAAATATATTTTTATTTAAGATTTATTTTTAAGAAATTTTTCTTTGCTTATTATATTTGTTTATGTGATCTAAAAATTTAGTACCTTACGATTCAGAATTAGAGCGTACTATTAGAAAAATTCAAAAACAACAAAAAGAAACTAAAAGCTTAAACGAAATGGCGAATAACTTAAATAATCAAATAAATGAAAATCGACAAAGACCTTTAAAAGATTATGCTAATCCGACAGTAGATGAACTTCACTTGACTATTCAAAATCCTGATGTTACTGCTAATTCATTTGATCTTAAACCTCCTATTATCCAAATGGTACAAAATAATCAGTTTGGAGGAACACCTACTGAAGATCCAAACTTACAACTAGCTAGTTTTCTTGAAATTTGTGCTACTTTTAAATATAACAGAGTGTCTAATGATGTTGTTAGGCTTAAACTTTTTCCTTTTTCATTACAGAATAAATCTAAGGCTTGGTTAAATTTATTAGCACCTGGATCTATCAGAACTTGGGGAGAACTATCACAAAAATTCTTATTAAAATATTTTCCACCCTCGAAAACTGCTAAGCTTAGAAATGATATTACATCTTTTTCTCAGTTTGAAGGGGAATCGATATATGAAGCCTATGAAAGATTTAAAGATCTTCTTAGAAAATTTCCACACAATGCTCTACTAGATTGGTTAATAATTCAAACATTTTATAATAGATTAGTAGCATCTCTTAGATCTATTATAGATGCTGCTGCGGGTGGATCACTAATGTCAAAACCTTTTGATGAAGCATATTCTTTAATTGAAAAAATGGCTACTAACAATTTTCAATAGTCCTCTGAAAGGGTAAATCCTAGGAGAATAGCTAGTATTCATGATTCTGGTACAATATCTATTTTAGCATCTCAAATTGCTGTTATTTCAAAAAAGATTGATTAAATATGAGTGACATATTCTCAAATACCCTCAGTATTAGAGGAAAATTCACTAGGGCAGATAATTGATACTCAATCATCTTTTGAAACTTTAAATGCTATCAATAATTGAAATAATAATCCTTATTCTAACTTTTATAATCCTGCATGGAAAAATCACCTTAATTTTAGTTGGAATAATTATAACAATTCAGTGAATCCCTCTGGGAATTTGAACAACTAAGGAAATCCTAGTTATCAACCTTATTATCCTCATGGATTTAACTCTAATCCTAACCCAAAAGTTAAGGAAAAGAAGTTGACGATGGAATAAGTAATGTTAAACATGGGAAATCAAATACAAAATTAAGCGTCTGCTATTAGAAATATTGAAAATCAACTAGGATATATTACTACTGCACTCAGTAACAGACCTTCTGAAATTTTTTCGAGTAAGGTAGAAGTTAATCCAAAAGATGAAAATAAGGAGAAAATTAAAGCTATTCAATTACAAAGTGAAAAAGAAGTTGAAACAAGGATCCTTATAGACTTTATAGTATCAGACATGGAGGAAGATAAAGAAATTCCTATTATTTTAGGGAGACCATTTCTTCCAATAGGGAGAGTTGTGATAAATGTGCAAAAAATAGTATTAATAATGAGAGTTAATGATCAAGAAGTAACATTTAATATTGCAAAAGCTATGAAATATCCATCAATAGAAAATAATAATGAATATTTTAGGATGAAAACTGATTATTTGAGTAATGAGCAATTTAAGAATGAGTTTGAAGACAAATTAAAGCAAGGAGAATTTGTTAAAAATAAGGACGAAATAAAAGAAGAGGATTTGGATTATAATCAGCGTAAATTTGAAACTTTAGACTTGTTGGAAAATGATAAAACAAATCTTATTCCATCAAGTTTTAAACCACATAAACTTAAACTGAAAATATTACCTGCCCATTTAAGTATGTGCTTTTAGGAGAGTCATCTACATTGCCTGTTGTTGTATCTTCTAAATTAACAGAAATTCAAGAGCAAAAAATTAATAGAAATGTTAAAAAAATATAAAAGGGATTTTGGATGGACTTTAGCAGATATTATAGAATTAGTCATTCTATTTGGATGCACAGAATTCTATTAGATGAACCATATGAACCTAAAGCTAATCCTCAAAGGAGATTAAACCCAATAATGAAAGAAGTTGTTAAAAAAGAAATTTTAAAAAGGCTAGATGTTGGAATTATATATCCTATTTCAAACAGTGCTTGGGTGACCATTGAAGAAAATGAGAAAAATGAATTAATACTAATAAGATAAGTTACCGATTGACAAATTTGTATTGACTATAGAAAATTAAACTTGACCACCAGAAAAGATCGCTTTCCTTTACCTTTTCTAGACCAAATGTTGGATAGATTGGGAACAAATATTATTACTTTTTAGATGAATATATTGGTTATCACCAACTTCCAATTGCTCCAGAGGATCAAGAGAAGACAACATTTATAAGCCCATATGAAACATTTGCTTTTCGTAGAATGCCTTTTAGACTATGAAATGCACCTGCAACATTTTAAAGGTGTATGATGTCAATCTTTAAAAATTTTATTGAACATGGAATGGAAGTGCTTATGGATGATGTTTTGGTATTTGGAACTTCGTTTGAATTATGTTTAAATAATTTAGAAAAAGTTCTAGAAGTATGTGAAAAAATCAACCTAGTACTAAATTGGGAAAATATCAATTTATTGTTGCAGGAGGAATTGTACTTGGGCATAACATTGTTGAAAATGACATGAAAGTAGATCCTGCAAAAATTCAAGTTATTGAAAAATTATCACCTCCGACTAATGTTAAAGGGGTAAAAAGCTTTTTAGGACATGTTGTTTTCTATAGACGTTACATAAAAAATGTTTCTAAAATAACTAAGCCATTATGCCAACTTTTAGAAAAAGACACAAAATTTGATTTTAATGCGAAATGCATAAAAGCATTTGAATTATTAAAAGAAAAATTAATCATTACACCGATAATAGTTGCACCTATTTGGGAGAAACCATTTGAAATAATGTGTGATGCAAGTGATTATGCTATTGGGGTTGTTTTAGGACAAAGGCACAACAATGTTTTTAAAGTAATATATTATGCTAGTAAAACTCTAAATGACGCTCAAATTAACTACATCACTACTGAAAGTGAGTTACTCACTATTGCTGATGCCTTTGATAAATTTAGACCTTACTTAATTGGAACTAAATGTATAGTGTATATAGATCATTTTGCTATTAAATACTTGATGCAAAAGAAGGATGTTAAACTAAGATTAATTAGATGGATAATTCTATTGCAAGATTTTTGATTTTACTGTAGTTAATAGAAAGGTAAATGATAATCAAATAGTTGATCATTTGTCTAGATTTGAAAGAAGGATATTAATTAATTTTGTAAATGGAATTTTAGAGAATTTCCCTAATGAACAATTATTTAGTATTGATAAAATGAATGTACCGTGGTATGTTGATATAGTAAATTATATTGTAAGCGATATTTTTCCACCTCATATCAAAAATCCATAATTAAAGAAATTTATATATGATACAAAATTTTATTTTTGGGATGACTCATATCTATATAAACAATGTAAAGATCTAATTATTAGAAGATGCGTGACTTATGAGGAAACTCAACAGATAATTGAAAGATGTCATGATTCTGAATTTAGAAGATATTTTGGAATGAATAGAACTACATATAAGACTTTACAAACTAGATTTTATTGGCATACTCTTTTTAGAGATGTTAATGAATATATTAAAACATGCGATCGATGTCAAAGAGTATGACATATTTCTAGAAGAAATGAAATGCCTCTAAAGTAAAAATTAGAAGTTGAAATTTTTTATGTGTGGGGATTAGATCTTATGGGACAATTTATGCCTTCATTTGAGAATTTATATATATTACTTGTTGTTGATTATATGTCCAAAATGGATTGAAGTTATTGTTGTACCTAGATATGATGCTCGGAGTGTTTCTAAATTTTTAATTAAAAATAATTTTACAAGATATGGAATGTCGAGAGTAATTATTACTGATGGAGGAACTCATTTTAGGAATAAGAGAATCGAAAAATTGATTAAGAAATATGATATTATGCATAGATTCTCTACTGCTTATCATCCTCAGACTAGCGGTCTAGTAGAGATATCAAATCGTGAAATTAAACAGATTTTAGAGAAAGTTATAAATCCTTATAAATTTGATTGGTCTATTAGATTAGATACTGCATTATGGGCATATAGAACTGCATATAAGACTCACATAAGAATATCCCCATATAGACTTATTTTTGGAAAAACATGTCACTTACCAGTAGAATTGGAGCATAAAACATTTTGGGCTATTAAGGAATTTAATTTTAATTTGAAGGATGCTGGTGAGAAAATATTATTGCAACTCAATGAACTTGAGGAGATCAGAAATGAAGCATATGATAATGCAAAATTCTATAAAGAGAAAATGAAAATATGACATGATCAAAAGATTATTCAAAAGAAGTTTAAACCTGGACAGGAAGTTTTATTATATAATATAAGATTGACATTATTTCTAGGGAAACTGAAATCTAGATAGTTAGGACCATTTAAAGTGATTAAATTCTATCATTATGGAACTATTGCTCTTAAAGATCCTAACACTAGAAAGATATTTAAAGTTAAGGGACGTCGATTGAAATATTGTTATGAAGGGCACATATCACAATTTAAAGAAGTTTTAATGTTAAGCCAACCCAACTAATCAAACGATATGTCGGGCTGACAACGTTAAATCAAGCGCTTTAAGGAAGACAACCCATATACAAATATATTTTTCTTTGTATTCCTATTTTTCTATAAGTTTTTATATATTTGTAGATAATAATCCTACACAATTTTATTAAGACAAATATTGGTATTAGTGGAAAATTTGGATTCTAATTGATCGAAAAAAAAATGAAAAGACATAATTTTGGCCTCTGGCGCTAGCATGGACGCTGACGGCGCTCGCAGATAGACTAATGCACTGACAGCGCCAATGGGAGCATCGATAGCGCCATCGGGAGCTCCGACGACGCCAATAGCAATTTGATGGTTTTGAGCGGATTTTGGTGGACTTTAGCAAGATTTTGCTCCTTAATAACCGCTGGGAAGAGTTTTTAAAGTCCTAAAAACTGCCTTGGATGACCAAAAACTTCCTATTTTTGAATTTCATGGCCTCCAATTCCAAAAATTCTTCAAGGTATAGAGTTTTCAATAGAAGAAAGTTTATCAGTTTTGACGCGCAAAGACTATAGAAAAAGTTGTTACAAAGAAGAGGCTTATCAAAGAGAGAAGCTTTGTGAATCACTGATTGATTAGTCCAAGTTCTTCGATTGATAAAATCATTATACAAAGGCGATGAAAGTTTTGTGCTACACTACCACTGCAGTTATTGTACCAGTAGTGAAGGAATTCTACGCCAACTTACATGAAATTACCCAAGGAGTTGCCTTCGTATGAGGTAATGTCGTACCATTTACTCCTACGCGAATCAATGAGTTGTATATGATAAAAAGCATTTCAATCTATTATTATATAAATTTCATCCCTACAAGAGATTTGATGCATGATGTCTATAATTTTCTGACAGATGAAAGTGATATTTGGGAAATGCGAGATGAATGATATGTTAGTTTCTCTACTTCATTGCTTAATCCAATATCAAAGCAGTGACATTCCTTCATTTCTTTAAAATTACTCCCTACCATGAAAATTAGTAGAGTCATCAAAGAAAGTTCTATTTTGAATTATTGCATTCAAATGGAGAAGCCTATGGATATATGATTTATCATTTTTAAATCTGTTATGGGTATTGTTATGAATGGGCTAATTTATGGACTTGGTCATCATTCCACAATTTTTCTACTTTGCAGTCAATCTCAAGTTCCATATGAGAGTTGGGAAAAGTTTTATTACCTTGGGAGCCTATGATTCCTATTGATGATAATTATGTTGGGAATGGGAATGAAGCATTATATATTATCTTAGATCACTCATCACATGCTTCAACTCCATTAATGCCACCAACAGTTGGAAGTTCACTTGTTGTAGAAAAAAAAATTGAAGAAAATTGAAAGAGAACTTTAGAGTATTAAAAATGCAATAGAAGATCTTAAGTACCTTTTTGATCACCCTAGATTGGAGAATGAAAGAAAATTTAGATCATACTGGGACATTTGAATCAAGATTAGTGTGGATGTTTAAGGAAACAAGATAGATCAAAGAAAGTTTGACTGATCAATTCTCGTACCGACCCTTCTACAATTTGTACGTTCATTACCAGTCTATAAGAGATATCAGAGGAGGAGAAAGAACTGAAGAGGTGGCAGCATAATTGAAGAATTTGGACTCTCTCTACTAATTTAAAATACTTATGTACTTAATGTGATTGTGTGGATTTAAATTAGTTTGCTTTGCTTTAGAATTTTGAACTTTGATTGTGTGTACAGTATTGTGTCAGCATTTAGTGTTGTGGCTTGATTTCAACACCGATTTATAATTTAGTTTACGTAGCATGTGTGAAAGTGTGATTAGAAAAATGTGTTTATAAAAGTGTATTTTCATATATAAAAGTTAGTTTGTTGTTGTTTGTGAAAATGGTTGTTTATTATAATGTTTGTATGTGAATTATTGTTAGATAAAAATTTGTGTTTAAAAATACTAAAAGGACTTTGGAGAAAATTGAAAGGAGATTGAAAATTGAAAAAATTGAAAAATGATATTTTAGGCCTTCAGCATTTAACCCTTTAAAATTTATGATTTTCACCATAAACCGTCATTTTTACCCTTTGAGTCACCTTCAACTTCTGATTTTTGCACCTAGGGCTGGCATTTGCTTGGATTTGAGGCGATTTTAAGGCAAAGAAACTTTGGATTTCATCTTCTCTAGGTAAGAGCTACACTTTGAGTTAAAATTTTTTTATTTTCACCAAGGATTTATCTCACATTGTCGAGATCTGAAAATTTTGGAATTTTTTGAGAGATTTTGAGAAAATCCTTTGGTGAAGAACTCTTACTTAGTGGATTTAAGTATAAAGAGTTTTACTTTATGATTTTCAGAACATTTGGAATTTATTCAATTTTTTCGATTTTTCTCTAGATTTCTCATGGCATCTAGAATAAGCAAAGGAAAAAAGGAAAGCAGATTATGATGAACAAAAACTTGTTAGCTTCAGGGCTAGTGCTCAATTTAATTGTTTAGTTGAGCATAAAAAAGTAATTCCGGATCGTGGTTTTAAAAATCTGAGAGGAGAAGTCGAGCGATTAATCAAATTCTCGACAGTGGGAAAATTTCTGTTATTTTACTACCAATGCGATTATTGATATAGTCATGGAATTCTATGCCAACTTTACTGAAGCTTCTGACGACTTTGTTTTTGTTCGTGGGAAAATGGTGGAGTTTTCTCCAAGAAAAATTAATGAGTTTTATCAGTTGGAAGATGTTTGCGGTTGCTAGTATAAATCATTTCTGCTACAAATGAGGCCTTATATGAGGTTATTTCTTTTCTTACTGATAGAAGAGGGGCCTGGAAATTCAAAAGTGGTGTTGACGTAAACTTTCCTCTTTCTATGCTTAATTTAGTATCTAAGTCTTGGAACTACTTTATTTCTGGAAGAATGATTCTAAAAAATCATCATAGTGTAGTGACCAAGGATATAACCATCTTGAACTTCTGTATTCAACAGGTGATGAGGATAAATGTAGGCTCTATTATCTATATGAACACTAGATATATTGCTTTGGGAGGACCAGTGGTGGATTGACACACTCTGCACTTATTTTTACACTCTACGAACAGGCAGGAGTTGATTTTAGACCTAATGAAGAGAGGATTGATCCTCTAAGTCCTATTAGGCCTGCCAATATAATGACATATGAATCTTATGTTAATTGGAGATCTAGAAGTAAGACTAGAAATATTCCTTCTACTTTGAGGAGCCCTACTTCTAGTGACCCTACAAACCGAGAGCTTTTAGACCAGATGATGATCCAGCGGGGAGATATCTTAAGAATGGATCATAGGTTGCAAATCACAGATGCTAGAAATGCTCACACTGATGATTCATATAACAATAGTTTGAATATGATGCTGCTTATGATGATGTGTTGGTGAGATACATGAAGGGTGATCATTCAGATCAGTTTCTTACTCACTCTGTTTTTACTCCATATCAGCAGCAGAATTTGGATGTAGAAGAAGATTATGATAATGATTGGTGATCTTTCTTTTAGTTTTTTTTTATTGTACTTTTTTTTGTGTTGTTTGTTTTTATTGTATTATTGAGATTGTTTGTTAGATTGTGAGACTTTATTTTATTGTTATGTTGAGTTGTAAACTGTAGTTTGTAAAACTGTTTTCATTTCTGGAATTTGGTTTAATACTATTGTTAGTTTTTATATTTTATTAAATGTATTGTAATTAACTCTTTTCACAGTAGATTTTATATATATTATGTGTAATTTAATGTTTTAACTCTTGTAGCTTTTTATATTAGCACCCGCAGTATTTCAGAATTAAAGTTTCAAAATCAAAACCTTCAATAGGTGTGTCTTTTCTTTATGTATTTAATGTTTTCTTTCACCCTTTATTTTTTCAGTTTTTCATGCTAATTCTTTTAAAAATTTAAATTTGGGTGGGAAAGAGAAATTCCTTTTTAAAGAAAGAAACTTAATTTTATTTGTCCTCACTTAGCTATATTTTCAAAAATCTTAAATTTAACATGACCTTTGGTATTAGGGGTTAACTTTAGATAACTACATTTATGTTTCTAAATATATAGCAAACTTAAGTAAAAATTTTCAATAATAAAGGTTAATTTTAGAGATTAAGTTATTTGGTATAAAAAAAGACTATATTTTTTTATTTTAAGTAAAGAAAATTGTATTTTTGAAATATTAAAATCTTAAAGGTTCATGTAAAAAGAAAAGAATTAAACTTTATGAAATCATCAAGCTAATATAAATTTGTTAAGTGAAGAAATGTGACAAGTTTTTGACTTTAAAAGAGGATAGTGAAGTTCAAAATCATTAAAGGCTACCCATATATAATGTTCCTCACATGAACAGAAAAGAAAAGAAAAGAAAAGATGTGGGAAGAAGCTTGAGGAGATGCCTAATTAAAAATTGGCTTCACTTGAATTAGTTTAAAAAAGAAGGCTTGCTACATTTTCTAAACTTTTATTTGAATATTAGTTTATTTACTAGTAAAGTTTTATGAAGTTCTTTTTCATATGAATACTTTAAGTGACTTTAATATGATAATTTGTAATTTTTCTTGAAAAGAATAGAGAATAAGAAATCTTGGACTTGAATGCCAAATATTCTTATACCTTTAGAATTAACTGGAGTTGTTTTGAATTTTTCTTAAGTTATGTTATTATATTTAGTGGACTAAGATATGGAAATCTAGAAGTTTAATTCTTTATCATAAGTCATAGTTTTAAATAGTAGAGGAGTTACTTGAGGACAAGTAACATGTAAGTTTGGGGCATTTTGATACATCAAAAATATATGCATTTTTAGACTCATATTTTATACTCATTTTTGGTGATATTGCACTTTAATGGAAGGTATTTTTATATTTTTTTACAGGTTATTGAATTTTAGGACTTGAAGCAAAAAGAATGAAATTTGGAGCAAAAATGAAGAAGTTGAAAATTTGTTACAGCGCTGACGGCGCCGTTTGACAGAGAGCATTGAATTAAATAGCAGAACGCTGGCGCTGACAGTGCCAATGTCGTTTTGGCCCCTATTTCTAGAAGATTTGACAAATCTGGATGATTTTTGAAGAGTTTTTGGAGGCACCTATTGGAGAACCGACACTAGACTTTATTTGGGGTTGAAATTGATAAAAAAAAATGACTCTTCCTGACATTCCATCCCTCCAATTCAACCCTCTATGCATCACACAATCCTCCATTTTCATTCTACAACCATTTAGAGTCCATTGTTTTTTATAATTTAGAGTTTTGCGGTGATACTAAGTGTGAATTCTTCTCTAAGAGTGTTGGAGAAGGAGAAAAGTGAGAGATTTCTTCTTTCTTCATTTTCTAGAAGAGTCTACAAGGGATTTGCTTTAAGAAAGAGTTTCAGATAAGTGTTGTTTATTTATTAGTATTGTATGAATTTTCTTTTATATATGAAATTTGTGTTTTGTTGTATCTTTCTCATGAAGTCTGAGTAATTTACTTTATCTTTCTCCCTACTCTGAGATATGGTGAAATGAAGAGATAATATGGACTTGCCAATATTAAAATATAAAATAAATTATGATGATTTTTAAACTCCGAACTTAATTTACATTTTGATCTGGCCAATTGGATAGTTAAAATATGTTGTGAAACATATGATCCAGGAAATGGAGTATGAGTTCTACAACAAAGTGAGGATCACATTTGATTCCATGAAGGAGAACTTCGTTCATGGAATTAAGTGCAAATAAATACGAAAATATACTTTGTTAGGTGTAGAATTGGAGAATTATTAGGGTGACAAAATAAAATCCCCAATTTGGTCTTAGTGTTTAAAAACTAAAGTGAGAGTTATCCTTCATGTGAATGGAAGTGGGAGCTCTGGAGTGGGAGCTAGTATTCTCCTAGCCTAGCCACAGATTTAGGGACTAAACCTGGGATTAGCTAATGATTTTTAATAACACTGTATCAAGATAGAGAATGAAAACTGCTCCTATTTGACACAATACATATTTGATCCATTTATCTCAGCTCATTTTACCAAAATCTTTTTCTAGTGGGAAAGATGTTTTTTCACATAAGAAATCTTTATCACATAAACATAGTTCAAGAATTTAATAATTACTGTTTAAACTTTGTATTTCAGTTTTGTTATTAGTTAAATAATTTAGTTCTGATAATGTCTCAACATTTGAAATTACTGACAGTAGTTTTGTTTTGACTTTCTGTGAATTTCCTAGTAAAGTTTTCATTTCAAATTTAAACATTCCTCGTAGGATCGATATTTGGGGTTTAAATAGAAATTTATTTATTACTTGATAACGATACGTATACTTACGTAGAGTTCCAATATTAATGCTTAATTTTATAATTCATAAAATATTGCATCAAGCTTTTGGCACCGTTGCATAGTTGAGTCAACTATATAATTTTTACACAACTATATAATCGCGGGCTCACTACTCTTTCATCCACAGTTGTACAAACCTAGATGTTTTAAGTAGGACACTATACATTATATGTTGTGCTAAGATAGGAGTAGAGCACTAGGTAGTCTTTTCGTTGTCTTAGCTATACTTCTCTGCTAGTTTGGTTGCCCTAGCCGTGCATCACTTTATGTGTTGTTTTTTTATATTTACTAGGGTGTGAGACATGTGCATTAATATGTTAAGGGTTGCTTTCTTGAAGGGAACCATGTTCATCAGGGAGGAGCTATAATGTTTTATACTAATGCACTTTCTTATGGTGTTGTTAAGCTCGCCTCCTATAAGGGATGACTCACTACATTGCATGCCTATACCCTGTACTAACCCCGTTTCCTTGCAAGTCAAGTATTTTTTTGAATTTTACCATGTACTTTTTAGAGTCCTTAGACTCAAGTCTTTATAAGAAATAAGGTACACACACGAGTTCTAAGACACATAATGGGAGGAATCATGTGATGGGGATCATGGGCTGCAGGCTCGTGTCTCGTACTTTAATTCTAAGTCTCTTTGATGCATAGAATTAGGATCATGCTTATATATGAGGCGTCTGACTTCTTCTTCTTCTTTTGGGTTATTTTTTCAATCCAACAAAACCTAAGCTCTCTATTCTTTTATGTTTGGCTTGTATCTTTTTTTATTGCACAGTGTGTCTAAATGTTACTCCCTTTTTTAGCTTGTGGATTGTCTGAGAACTGTGCGAATATTACATAGGCTCTTTAGGACCTAAAATTATAAATTTTCTACAATATCTTAATATAATAAAAATATAGGTTTAAAACATTTCAAGATATGTACTTATTTTTCAAAATGGCCTTTTGACCAAATTTAAAGCAAATTTGCATTGCATGGGCATAACCCAGGTCATACTAATAGGGCCTCCACATTAGAACTTATGTAGATAACTACATCATTTGCACATCCTGATGAGAATTCCTCATTCTTCTTCAGTCAAACCTGCCTAGCATAGATTTCTACTTAGGTGGGTGTTAGAGGCTTTATCGAACCAGAAGGGGAAAAAGTCCTTCATGAGAGTGTCTCAACTTCATTGTTATATCTCTCTCATTTTTCCACTCCAGCAGTTTCCTCACACTTTTGTAGGTATAAGTCCCCCCACTACTTTCAGCCTACATAGAGTCATAGGATTTAGAGTTTCCTTCTCTTGAACTTAGAGTTGTCGCGGTCCTCTTAGACGACGCAATGCACAAATTTTTGATAAGGGATAGTTTGTTATATTGGGTCAACTACCTTCACAAACATCCATGGTATCCTAACCTGACTATCAGTACCCGATTAAAATTACTCTACCCTTCCATTGTTATACCCTTTTTGAGCCCTGCCACGCACTTTGACACTTTGTTGATGTTGTCTCATATCCCAGATTGTGGATAGATCGTCGTCCATTTTGGATAAGGTGATTCACCATCTACCTTATGGCCCAGTTAGGCTATAAAAGCACAGTGTGGACTCTATGGATGACCCAGTTATTTTTTGGGTCATATGCATCAATGAGTCACTACCTATTTAGGATGTGAGAGATTCACTCTTTGCTCTATAGCTAGGTGAGAGCTCAGAAAGCGACAACATGTTCTTATGAGATAACCTTCTTTTGTGATACCCTTCACTAGTCATCACTTGACTGTAAGTAAGATTCCTTTAATAGACATCATACTTGGGCATCCTCTAATATGTAATTAACCAAAAGGATACATCCCTTTAGGAGTTGCTCTTGACCCTAGAATAATCAATCACACTTGACTCTCTAATTGTAAGTTGCTTTCTTGGGGTCTTCTTCATGGACATATTCCAAAAAATTTTCAATCCAATCTCATTTTGAATGTATGCTCTTGGGCTATCACACAAAGTTTACTTTACAAAAATTCTTCGCATTCTTTCTCTTGTTTATCTACCTTTGTTTTATGTCCTTATTTTTTGATTTCTCTCTTCTTCAAATCATCCATATGATCAGAAAGAGAGATTTACTTGATAAAGGAAATCATAGACAAGCTAGTGAATCCAAGAAAAAAAAGAAGAAAAAAAAAACAAAAACAAACATTCATCATTACCCTAGTGTATTCAAATCTACTGCTCAGGAGGATGAGCTAAATAGGTAAATTGCCACATTATCAACAAATATTGAGACCCAAGTTACTATCACAATTAATGCCCATCTTACCTATATGAGGTCAAAGATCGAGGAGTAAATGAAATCAAAGCTAGATGTGAACCGGTGTCGAACAAAGCAGTGAGGAAAGAAGTCGGCTTTGGTTGAGTTTGAGGAAGAGGATGATGATGAGGGAATAAAGAATGACTAGAGAGATGTTTTATTCATTCTACTTTTTTGAAATAATTTGATCAAGCATATTTTCTTTGTACATATAAACCACGAGATATAAAAGACACATTAATATTATTACTAAGCAGCTCATTGTTGAATTTAACATTATTCCTTGTTGAATTTAGCATATTTTCTTTCTTAGGCAGCTCATTGTTGCATTTATCATTATTCCTCGTAATACAAATAAACCACATGATAATAGAAGGCACATTAGTAAATAAAAGGACGTCCCAGACAATTCCAATCCTTATATATATCCAAAATATTAGCATAACAGTTCTACTTCCTGATAACATGAAGTTTAGAAGTAACCTGAGCCCAAATCTTTGAAGTAAAACTACAATCTCCAAATAAGTGCATAACACTCTCTTCATTAGAATTGCAAAGAACACGACATGAAGGAAGTCTCAATCCTTTCAATTGCAGAATATCATCATTGGGAATAGAGCTATGAAACCCCGTACACATAAAGTGATGGAAGGCATTATCCAAGCATTTCGGATCCACTTGAGATCCATCCCCTGAATTTTTTGAAAATATTTAGCAAACATTTTAGAACAAGAATCACCAATGTTACCTTTAATGCTAGGCACATTAACCCGATCACAGTTAATAGAAGGAGAAGAAATGAATTTAGCATCACTTGGATGAAACAACTAAACCAAATCCTCACCACTCCAGCCATTATCATCCCAAAGTTCATAAAATTTAAGATTAATATACTTAGGACCACCATAGAAGTCCACCAAAGCACCTTTACGAAGCCAATTGTCATGCTAAAAAGAAACATTCCCCTTACCAACATCCCGAAAGATCAAATCCTCTGTCTGTTTAGCTACCTTCAACATTTCTCTCCAAATAAAAGAGTCAGATTTGCAATGAGAAATAGATAAAGGATGTTGCTCCTTACAATACTTAGCAAACAACAATGAAGCCCACAGAGAATTATTTAAACAAAATCTGTACCACAATTTCATATAATTGATTTTAATAGAGTCGGCCAAGCTTGTAAAACCAAGACCGCCCTTTCCAAGGGCCTACATATCTTGTCCCAACATTTCCAATGAATATTGACCTTACCCTTACCTTCCCAAACAAATTTATTGAAAGGTTTTTCCAACCTTTTAATAAAGCCCAAAACATATTCATCACTTGCAAAGCATAAAAAGATAGAGAACTTGTAATGAATGTTGTTTTGGTCATATATTGATATAATTAGTAGACAAGGTTGTTAAGGAATGACCTAATACATGATAATAAACTTTGAGCTCACTAAGGTGAACATATTTATGAGTTAACATATGTGGCCCAAGTAGGAGATTATTGAAAAATAATTAAGTAATATTTTACATGGGCCAACATATGTAAATAAATGTGCTAGCTATAATGAAGTTAAACATAATTAATGTCATATAATAAGATATTAATGATAGGCTTATGGGTATTAAAATTTTAAAATATCGTCTAAAACATGTGTTGAGATTTATTTACTAAGGTGGTTATTTTAAAATGGTTATAGTCCCCCTTTCGTATGTACAAGTATCAATTCACTTCTCCAAACGGAAAGAGAATTCCACTTATTTGTAATTATATCGACAGAAACACACATTGATTTGAACGACAATAACTCATAACTACAAGTAATCAAGAATTAATGTATGCTTTCACAATTTCATTTTAATTTTTTTTTTATAATCTGACATGGCAGATCCAATATTTCATGAATCAAATCTTTAGTTTATAATTTCGCCAAATTTCACAATAAGAAATACTACTAATATTCTTTGAAATTGAACATGCAA
>NEWO01000701.1:222871-253101 GCA_003013225.1 Phalaenopsis aphrodite
TTCGCGCAAACCTCTAGCCACCACTCTCATCCGCGGATCTATACGCCGCCCTCGTCCTCAAGTAAAGCGCAACGCCGCAAGCAAGACCAAGCATCGAAATACATCCCCAGCCCAGAAAGGTCTTTCCATAGCACCGCGGACCCATGCAAACCACCACGCCATCGCGAAGCAGCGTCGCCGCAGCCTTGCATAGCCGCTGCACGCCAACACTACCGTTGGCGTCGTAGACAAGCGCGGCCAGCAATCCGTAGATGAGGGAGCCCAACGGAATGTTTGTTATGACGATGTTGTGGTTCACTGCAAAGCTCGAAGGCCCAAAGAGTTCCGACGTTACGGACACAGCCGCCGCGAAGATGAATCCGGAGCTCAGACCAATCAGTGCTGTTCCGACGACAAGAGTTTGCCCGTCTTCTTCCTTGGACATCTTGTAGAAAATCAGTGGCATTGGGACGAGTGCTGCGGCTAGCCAGCCGGTTCTGGCGAACCTTATCTTCCTGTATGTCGCAAAGGATTAGCATTATTGGTCGGTCAGCCATATTCTTGATTCACAAAAAATATGTAAAGGGGATGTCTGACTGTAAGTTAAATCTTAGCAGATGTTCATTGGTAATAATAATATATTACCAATAAATCAAGGAGAATTAAACGGAAGACTATTCCTTGAGAATTTATATAAATGGATGGCTTAATTATGTGAAATTAGGCGAACCCGGGGAAAAAGTCGGGAGCGGCGGAGAGGAGGCGGCCGAAGAAGGAGCATGAGGAGTAGACGTTGATGAGAAAGGTTGTCTGCGATTGCTGCCCCAACGACTGGGCTATCTGACCCAGGTTGTTGCTGTAAACAAGACCAACCGTCCCCCCGCAGAAATAAGAGATGTAGTACAGCCAGAAATCTAGCCGGCGGACAAGTCTCCTTGCCCCGTGCTCCTCCCCCAGTACTGTAATCCTGTCTTTCGTCATCACCTCATTGAAGTAGCACAGCCACCCATTGGCAGTACTTTCAACGTCCCCTTGTACGACCTCTCCGACAATCAGTGCCTTCTGCAAGTCGTATAGGACCAAGCCATCGGAATCATTGGAGCAATGAGCCCATTCTATCGCAACAACGACAAGCGGAAAGGCTAGGAGGATTCCTGCGCCGGAGAGGATTAGGGCAGAGATAAAAGGGCTGGGGGAGGTGGGGTTGTGGAGGAGGAGGTAAAGGCCGGTGAGGAAAGCGAGGATATTGAGGACGAGAAAGGCATTTCTGTCGGACGAGGCTTGTGGGGGTTGGGGAGGCGGTCGGTGGAGGATGGGTATGAGAGCAAAAACAGAGGCGAGGAAGGGGATTGCGGCGTTGAGGAGGAGGTAGGAGGAAGGGGGGCCGTTGATGGAGTTAGCAGCGAGGCCATATAAGGCGGCGCTGAGGCCGTTGAAGCTGACGGTGAGGGAGAGGGCGAGGGAACGGTCTGTGGTGAAGTTCTGGATGCAGAGGACGAAGCATAACGTGTTGAACCAGCATATGCTTAGGCCGGCCGACAAGCACAGCACAAACACCTGAAAAGTGGTTGCGTTATAATTAGAAGAGAAATTCTACTTGCATTCACATAAGTGAATATGTAAATTCAATGCATTTTGAATATAGCTTTCAAAATTATAAATTTTTTGAAAACTTTAATGGGATTGATTATGAAATTTAAATTTAATAATATTTTTTAATTATCTCAAACGAAATAATGAAATAAGTTTTTGTTTAATCAAACATGTAGCCAAGTTAAAGCTAAGAAGATAAAGAAAGTTCACCAATGATTGAAGTTCGGGAACAATAACTCGCTTTAAACTAGGAAGCCCAAGCTCGCAAAATTCAAGAGAGCCCAATAAATTAATAAACCCTAGTGAATCGTCGAAGGCTTTATAATCACTCGCTCATATAAGATGACAAAAACAGAGAAAATGCTCACCTAGGCCAGATGAGGAATCACGTACCCCAAAGGCACTGTTTGCGACCCTAGAAGCAACTGGCCAATTTAATAGTGTGGACTATTTGGTTTGGCTAGAAATGCCATATAGTCATTGAGACGACAATCCACATATATCTTGGTTACCATTTTGACTGTTTGTAATGTATATATCATATATTTATTATTTATGTGTCATTTTATAACCCTTTCGTTAGCTCCTAAAAATTTGTTATATAAAGGTTCAAAAGGTCACAACATGGGCAAGAGCTTCAACTCTATATTTTATGAAAATTAAAATAAATAATCTAACAATTTTCTTTCTAGATCTCGGTCTTTACTTCTTTCTTTCTTTTAGTGTAGAATTTGAACAAATTATGATATATTTTATAATTATGAATTGAGAATTGTCATAGATAAATTTACATCCATCATCTATTTAGGTCAAATAATATACATGTCAATGTTAAAAATTATTAATCGAATAATATAAGAAGCAAAACAACCAATGAGAAAAATAACACTGCACATGGATAATCAATTCTTCATAAACAACAAACAACTCATTGAGATGGAGGAGCAAATAATGAGAATAATTTTGGCAGCTTTAGAACAAACTCCTAGAGTAATCATGAAAGTAAGAACACCATAGGTCACATCTGACTTAATCATACAAGATAATGCATAGGTATTTGAGCACTAAACTCCACATTTTCCATAGACAAACCTTCCTATTGCAACAACAATCAGAGGTCTACTTCTTACACCTAGCAAGTTAAAGGACAAAGAATTCAACAAATAAATACTATGCATGGAGATTATAAAAGTCGAAACTCAAACCAAATTTTGAAATACTGTATTTAAAATTCTACAAAAGAGGAACTGATCCAAGAATCATGTGACTTCAAATTTTTATTTTTTTCATGAAATGAATGTTTATCAATATCACTAGCTCTATGCCAATTCAAAGAAATACCCAATCAATATTTTTTATGTCTTTTACTAAAAGTCATCACATCCTTTGCTTAATTCAAAAGGCATTTATTTTCCTATTTGTTAGTGCTTAGAGACCTCTAAAGAACTTATATGTATCTTCGATGATTATACAATATCTTGTTAAGTTTCTTAAAAATTTAAAAGATTTAATCAATAATCACTCAAGATTTATGAAATTTGTCATTTAATTATGACATTGACCTATAACTGGCATAGACATTGTCAAAGTTGAACTTGCTAAAAATCATATCGATCTTGAGGAATACTACTGAAATCACAAAAGAGGCTTTTTTTAATTCATTCAAAAATGAGGATTTTCCATGCTAAGACAGTGTTGTTATAATGACATGCAACATTCTTCTCATTTATTCAATTACATGTTGTATAATGTAATTTATTATAAGTCTCCATTGGGATACTTTGTGGGTCAAGTTTGTCAAGCGGATATCAAATACCATAACATACCTTAAAATTCTTAGTATTAATTTGAAGTTGTCTATACTGGTTCAGTCACAATATCTTAATCTAAGCTATCGTCTTTGTCGTTTCCATTTTAGAACTCCTTGTAATGTCCAATTGATAACTTTTAATTGCCTTAGTTTTTAATTACTATCCCTACCGCCCTCTAGATTGAATTTAAAATTCTAGTTATACCTATAAATAATTCTCAATTAGAGGTTGATTTTAAAACTGGACATCCAAAAATAATTCATAGTCATGAACAAACTTACCCATACATTTTTTTTTAATCCAATTCTTTATTCTAAGCTTTGGTGTGTGAACTCCAGAGAAATTTGATAAGAGTTCATTAAGAATAACTGTCCTACAATCTCAACCTAGGAGTTCAAAGCAGTAGTGTTTTTACAGCTTAAATAAAACTTCTAGAATCATTAATTAATTGCCAAGAAGCATTCCCACATTAAGTACTTTCAAAATTCTCCTTCATTATTGATGTGTCATTAAGAAATTGTTATCATCGGGTATGAATCTCGATGTAATTTGAGCAATAAATATTCTAAATTCAAATTCATATCATCTCTGCCCCAATTTTAACAAGTTTGTAGTCAAATTAACTGTCTCCACATGAACAACCCAATAAAACCAAAAGTAATCTAATGTGAGTCTAAATTATTGTTTTGATACATTAATTAGAAGGTTAAATGATTTCAAAATTTGGCATGCTTACATTTAAATCAATTAGCTCAATGTGAGGAATCCATTGAGCCTAATATCATTCAACTTTAATATCTTTAAGACACTCAAATGTTGAAAACTACTTCTCATTAAGAAAATTAATGTTGACTGACTGATTGAGGGTTTTGGGAGATTGACCAATTGTACCAAATTTTCATCTTAAAAACTACAATAGGTCATTCTTCACTTGAGAGGGGAGGATAAAGAGAGAAGAGAGTGAGCTAATTACAAAAGCTTACCACTTGAAGTATTAACACTTATCACCTGTCACAAGAGTTTGTCACTAACCACAAAAGTTCACTGCTAGTCACCAATGGTTAATTTCGACCATCATCGGTAATTTGCTACAGCTAACAACGACCATTATTACAACTAACAACAACTTTTATAGCCAACAAGTGATATTGTAGCCACCAATATCATCTTATAAGTCTGTCTTCTCTAACAAAGGGGAAGTGTGGACCACTATACTTTTAATTTTCTAATGCTTACTTTAACTCTAAATCAGACCTTGTGATTTCTCTTTTAAGATTTTTTTTTCATGTAAAAATGTTGGTTATCTTATACAAATGTATCTTTTAAGACATAAGATTTCTTTACCGTTGAGAACTTTTCTATCCTCCAACGGTTTGGCGCCATCTGTAGAAAATAAAATCTCATTTTTATAGATGTGTAAGCACTCGTTCAATGGCTACGGAGCATAATACTCATAGTGATGGAGCCTCCTACTCTAATACCAGTCACTCTAAGGGATAATCTCATAGTCATCGACAATAAGCCTCTACATCTTTTCCCCTTAATGAGCACCTCTCTGATAGTAAAGATGCATTTTTTGTTCTAAAATATCACTTATAGAGTATGAAGAATCTTAAAATGATATTTTTCAGCTTTTCCGTGACGTTAGACAACTATATTGAAAGAATAATGGCGAACAAGTTATTTAAATTATTAAATGAGGAGTATAACTCTAACATACTTTATCTTTATGAAGGATCATTTTCCCTCAAATGATGATAGTTCTTATCACTTAAAAAACACATGGAAGTTTCTCATTTCATTTCCTAAGAGAATTTCTTTTTTAGATTAAATTCTATCATTTAAGTTCATCATCACCAATAAATTTTTTTTATAAATAATATTATTTATTATAAGACCCTTGAGGGCAAGTGGTAAATATAATCTCCACCTATACCCTTGAAAGACATGTCCATGAGATAGTCTCAATAGAAGCTAGTAGTGGACATAATCCTTACTAGAAATACCCTTAAGAGAAAATGACACACTATTTCCACTTATAGCCCTAAAAGATACACTCATGAGGTATGTTAGATGGAAAACTATTAGTGGACTCAATCATCAGCCAAAGATCCCTTAAGTGCAAGTGACATTCACAATCTCCACTTATACACCTAAAAGACACTCATGAGGTAGTATAGATGGAAAGCTAGGGTAGAAATAATCCTCATAAGAAAGACCCTTTAAAGGCAAGTTTTAAACACAGTCTCCACTTATACCCCTAAAAGACACACTCATGAGATAATATCGATTGAAAGCTAGAAAAACCACTCAAGGGCTAGTGGACACATGGTCTCCACTCATACCCATGGAAAATACTCTCATGAGGTAGCCTTGATGGAAATTTTGTAGTGGATTAGATTTTCATTAGAATGAATTAATGAGAGAAAGTGGTTGATAAGATCTCCACTAAAAAAAACTCATAAAGCTTTAAGCCTAAAAAGGATAACTACATATAAAAATCTCAAAAGATTATAAGCCTCAAAATGTACATGCATTCTAAAAAATCATAGAAGGTATAGATACATTCAAAAAATGTTAGATGGCTATAAGCCTTAGAAGGTATAAGTACACAAAAAAAACTTAGAAAGCTATAAGTCTTAAAAGAGATATCTTAAAAGTCAAAAAATTGAACCATCCTTAAAAAAACATAACGTTTTATACAAAAGAGCATGTATTAACCATAATTGTAGGTTTTTACTTATTAAATAAGCTAAATATCCATTTAAAATTTTTAAAATACATACGCCTTAGAAGATTTTGATGTCATTATGCTCTCATCAAGGGGCAATTTCTTAATTACATAATATTATAGTCCTAATAATACTTATCATGTTTTTTTTTTTTTTCAAGACATGTTATCAAGAATCAATATTCTTACATGAAGATAAAGAATTCATCAAGTATCAAAATCATGAATTTTTGTGAGATCAAGTTTTATGCTATGTTAATATTCAAAGTTATTGGATCAACATGCAAGAGTTCACCATGCTTTATAATATCATCACCAAAAAACTTTTGGGATCTTCTATGGCTTTCAAAGTTCCCCTTGACTTCCATTAGATCAACTTACTTTTTGTAAGGTTTATAATAAAAATGAAATATAATTATTGACTATAGTTCATTTTAATGAAATCAAAGCCAATGTTTATACCTTCCATAAAAAAAAGTTTTGCTTTTTTAGAGTTGTTGATATCACTGATATCAACAATATTAAGCTAAACATCAAGTATATAAAATGAAGAAAACATGATCAACAAATATTTTAAGGGTAGAGAAAAATTTTATCATTATGGGTCATAATTGCCTTATAAATGAAGAAGTATAGCCTAAGAATCATTAGGCAACAACAACCCAAGAAAAATTAAGAGAAGTAGTCTAAAATGATAAAATAATTGCATGAATTTAGGTAGGTAATAATAGTCTAAAAGTGACTAATGGTTGAGTTTGGATAGGAAACAACTGTTTGAAAGTCATAAATTTCTGAGATTAGGTAAACAATGATAACTTATAGGCAACAACTACCTAAATTTGGGTAGGAAAAAATAGCATGAAGGCAATAATTTTATGAGTTTGAATAAAAAATAATAGCATGAAGACAACAACTGCTTGAGTTTTGGTAGGTAATGATAGCTTGAAAGCAACAATTGCTTGAATTTAGGTAGACAATAACTGTATGGATTTGGGTAGGCAACAACAGCTTGAATAAATTAGGCAACCACTTCCTTTGGGCAAGACAACTACAAAATATCGAGGAGGTGTGTTGCTTCCCTCCCCCTCAAGAGGGGCATTTATATTCAAAATTTCGTAAGAAGGAGAAAAAATTAGAAATTTGATTTTTTTTCTCTGCTATCAAACCCATGGATGCGCATAAAAGTGAATAGTTTTGCAAATCATTCTACACACGTGAATGACTTTACAAAATTCTTATATGTCCACTTAATCATGCACACACAAAAACACACCCTATGTCGCTGCTCATGTGAGCATGCATTCCACTCTCATGCACTCTCTCTTGTACACACTCTTATGCAGACATGCGAACACCCACATAGGCCCATGCATGCACACTCACACACACGCCCACACTTTGCTAAACATACATACCTTTGTGCATGCCACTGTATCTTTGCTCTTGCTCGCACTCCCCTCTTGCTCGTGCTCACCTACGAACCTAGCAACTCTCTTGAGCATAATATTATTCTCATTTTCTCCCACAATATCTACTCTGTTAAACAATCATATTAAGTAAAAAAATTGAAAAAAACATTCATTCGATTGAATTATCCACACTAAGCTTGAAATATGCTTGCTCAACCATAGTCAGTGTAGTTTGTGTGCTACTCATTAGACATGACATCTTCTTCTAGAGAGATGATTGCAATGAACAATTTGTAAAATTTTTGGAGGCACTTATCTATGGAGTATCTTACATCGGTTATTAAACTTCATAATATGGATGCACCATATTGCCAATATCATTTGATCGGGATCTCCAACTCAATCATATTTTTTATTAATTAAAAAGAATGTGCGGTGACCTATGATGATTTTGTAACTCGAGATGAAGAAATAAAGGAAAAGAGGATTACTGAAGTTCAATAAGCTAAAGCACCATATGGAATGAAGAATGAAGAGAATAAGAAAACTCTTACTCTTATTATGAATACTTATGTGGAGTATGTTCATGTTTAGCCACCTTATGTGTCTAATTGCTTATCCAACAAGATAATATAGAATTTAAGGGGATGCATATGAAAGATTAATATGGAAGAAACTATCAAGGTTACCAAATAGAAGTTGAAGTAACAACTCATAATCCCTCGGCTATAGTTAACCATGCTTTTATAAATGGTATGCTTGAGGAAAAGGTCCTTACAGTATGCACTCAAGGATTTTTTCACTAAGAGGAGTGATAAAAAGATTCCAAATCTCATTATTTCATAGTTGAGAAGAGTGAAGCGCTTGCCCCAACTTAATATTTTAATCACTAAGGTAAAAATATGATTATATTTGTAATATGGAGAAGAAAACATAAACGATAATAGCTATCATGAAGTTTTATAGAGTATGTCTTTATCATTACATAAAGCACTCAATGACTCAAATAGACCTATGGCTATTATGGTAATCAAAAAGAAGAAGAAAGTTATTAAGGGCCAAAGTTGATGCATAGAGGATGCAAAAAAATGATTCTTGATGATAGTATAATGCTTACAAAGGATATAAAGTAACTAATCAAATAGTAAGTGAAGGAATCTCTTTCAAAATTCCTAGGGCTTTGTCCACCCCAAATAGATTGATGTGGTATTGTATCATAAATGATTCATCTCTCCATCATTTAAGTGTTCAATGGCAAGAGGAACTCATGAAATCTTCTATCTTACTTTTAAGCAAGTTATTGTAATGTAAATAAAAATGATGGTCTATTATTTAGATAGTTCATCAACATTTTATTTAGTGTAGTAATTGACTGATATGTTGAATTGTTCAACAACATAGTGCAAACCTTTGAAAACTTAAGAATAGTTTCATCAAGAATTTTTTCGAGCCATAACACCAAGTTATAATGGGTTTTTTGTTGGAGAAGCAAAGGATTAAAGAGTCACCAACCAACTATATCTTTAGATGGTGGAATATAAGCATGAAGTGTGACCCTAACTTGTAGGAGCAACATTCAATTAAGGTATTGATTAAGAACATTCATGACGAGGTGGCATTCTTCTTCATAAGGTTAATTATCAAGACTATTGACAATTTACTGAGAAAATTTACTAATATTTAAGAGAAAGCTTTATAACTGTCTTTCTTGAAACCATAAAAATAAATTTCCCAAATTTAATCACTATGAAAACTCAAGTGAAGAACACACTCACCCAATCCATAGGAGGATAAGCGACCACACCAATTTAGGAGTTACTAGGACTTCAATAAAAAAGACCATTGAAGCACTCATCTAGACAATATTCTATATGCATTTTGATCATTAAGTTCACATATTTATAGATAATGTCATATTTTTTTATTTAAATCAAACCAATTTCATTTTTATAAATATCATCCACATACACTTCAATATTTTTATTTTTTTTAAGTAAAAAAATTACATCTATTATGCATTGATAAGTAGCGTTAGCATTCCTTAACCTGAAGGGCATTACAATATAACAATATATTCCCTTGGTAGTGATGATTACAGTCTTCTTAGATGCATCTTTATCTAATCATAGTCATATAAGGCATTGAAAAAGCTCATCACATAATGATCAGCGGATGCATTCAAAAACTTGTTAATTTGTGGTTGAGGGTAGTTGTCCTTCAAGAAAGTGGCATTCGGGTTGGTAAATTCAATGCACATCCTCCATTTGTTATCTGACAATTGAAACATTATGAAATTCGATAACCAAAGTCAAGTACTAGATTTCTCATATGTAGTTAGCCTTCATCAACTTTTGTACCTCCTCCTAGATTGGCTTGACCAAAGTGCAATCAACATTCTTATCTTTTGCTTCATTGGTCAGACCATTGGGTTGACATTCAAGCAGTGACAAGAGACATCAGTTGGTATCATGGGCATCTCAGTCGTTGGTCAGACAAAGACATATCAATGGCTCTAGAGGCTCTCGATCAACACATATGTATGAACTACATCAAAAGTTTCTCCTAGCATAAAAATTACAAGTTTTGCCTTAGGTCTTTAAGATATGATGGGTGGTCTTTCTAGTCTAGAGACTCCCTTGTCATAAGTTGCCAAGCTCAAGGGGTTCCTGTTAGATGATACTGGTAGGCCGAAGATAGTAGTTGTAGGAACTTTTAAGATTAGCTTAAACTATGATCACCTTTTCATTGATCAGGAACATCACAATCACATGATGGATGAAGGCGAGCGCCCTGAAAGAATTGAATAGAGGATGGTCGGAGACGACATTACAGGTTGGTGGTGAGTCAACTAATATGATTTCCTTCATGTTCATAAACTGCTTATTTCTTTCTCCTAAAGTAATCAATAGAGTGATGATTTTCAAAGCCTCATTCATTTCACTAGAAAAATCATAGAGTTTCCTAGGCATAGCTATAAGTCATTTAGTTTCATAACCCATCTTGTCGAACACAAACTTGAAGAGAATACTAAAAAATTTGCCCATATTGATGAGGATAATTTCAGTTTGTTAGTTTTCTATCATTGATGCAAAAATGATGGCATCATTATAGAGATTACCTTTAGGGAACAAGTCTTCATCAGTGAAGGTTGTGGGTGGATCTGAGTTGCATTTGGACATGAGTGTGATTGTGTATACCTCTCGGCATCAACGCTTTGCTAGGATGGCTTGGTAGAATGAGTTTCTTCCTCAAAATATTGTAGAAACCATGTCAGTGATATGGATTTCATGAGCTTGGACTGGTTCATCCATTATTTTCTCAACTAGGGCCTTCCCTTGTATTTGGGTTGTTGGCCTGAGAGCCACAAACTCCGTCAATATATGTTGACCTCATTTTTTGTTGAGGTCTAGCTTTCTTCTTTAATAGCCTATGGTCTAGTCATAGGACTTTTCTGTTGTTTATTCTTAGATGACTAGAAAAGGAACCCTCACCATTAGAAATTTACACTCTTCTTTGCTCAACTTGAAGTTCCACATATTGATCCTAAACCTCTAGTACTTAATAGGTGGGGTCAGTATGGAAGAGCTCAAGAGGAGTTTCCCATAGGATTTTCAAACCTTAGGACTAACCCTGGATGATATGGTTTTGGTTAGGCTAGCCTGTACACACCTTCTCACACAACCTAGACCCCTTTATTTGGTCACCTGACTCCTTCTAAGAAGCTCATGTGGATGGTCCCAAACCGCTAGTCCTTGGCAAAGAGGGTTAGGACCAGCATATTGAACATCCAAAGTGAGTCCTCATATGACTCCTGTTGGTTTGACATGGCTTCATGGCTTACTTGCCCATTTAACCCAAAATCATCAAATTACCAAAATACCCCTGCAACCCTAATTTCTGTCAAAAATCCCAAAATTACCCAAAATACTCAAATTTGTCCAAAAGTCATTTCAAATCACTCATCACTACCTAAATTGACCAAAATTTACTAAAATCACCAAATGTTCAAAATACCCCCAAAATTGTCAAAAATTACCAAAATGCCGCTCATGACCAAAAATTTTCAAAAATTCCAAAACTTCCCAAAAAAATCCAAAATCATCCCAAATATTATCAATTTTAATTTTTAATCATCACATTGACCTAATTTGACCAATTTTATCCAAGTTGACCAAAAGCCCCAAATTACCTTTAAAGGCCCAAATTTTCCCAATTTATCCTCAATCTTGGCCCAATTGACCTCAATCTTGCCCAATCTCAATTTCAAATCAAAACTCAACATCCCTAATACCAATTGAAGCCAAATACAAGCTAAAATTGACATAATTGCAAGCTCAATTTCACCCAAATAAAAAAGGCCCAATTTTGATCATATGTCTAAATCCAACAAATTGGTATTTCAATTCAATTCAAAATCCCTTGAAATCCTTTCCAAATTCTTCATGACATCTCCCTACACCAAATTCAACATTCAATTGATCCAAATTTTAGCCCAAATTCAACATTTAGAAAAGCCCAAGCCCACCAAGTTTAATTCCAAATGCCCAAATTCAATTAAAAGCCCACATGACAATTTTCCCCCTCATCATCCATTTCATTAAAATCACTCCCTAAGTTTTAAGTCTATTATCAAATCATTCCAAATCAAGCCTCATGACAAACACAACAAAAAATATCTCATAAAATTCAAAATCTTTTCTCATGCAAAAGAGCCAATTCAAAGGGAAGTCATGAAGCCATTCTCAAGCGATAGGTGAGCCATATGAGCCTTGCCACCTTATCATGCTATTAATGACAAAAGGCCAAGCCACTTTCAGGCCTCCTTAAAAATGTTTTCAGATGGTGACTTATCCCCAATGATTAAGTTGAGCCAAATGATCTCCTCTTCAGCCCAAACCAGCTTTGGTGGTTGAGTCCAATCCAAATCTATGTTTTGACCCAATTTGACCCCAAAATGGCACTTCCCCCATTTCTCTTTAATCCAAGACCTTTACACATGGCCAAACCTAATTGATTGCACCAAATCCAAGCCCTGAGCCTCCTGACCAAATGGTGATCTGACAGTGGCCGGCCAGCCACCTTGGCTGCCGGAAAACACCATGGCTAAGGGAGAACAAGTAGTTAAAACTCAAAATTGAACCAACCTGATGTGCACAAGTCTAATTGGCCATTAGATCCTTGCTTCCCTCCACCTAAGCATAATTTTTCACCCACTGTCCAGCCATGGTGGCCTCTCCCCCCCCCCCCCCCCCTCTATTTAAACTCACCCTCCACAATCAAGGAGGGAGAGCTTGAAATTATTTGGGGAGACTCTGTCAAATTGTTCCCAGAGCTTCTTCAAGACCTCTTGAGTACAATGGAACCATTCTCTAGCCCTCTTCCCCACTGATCATAGCCAATTCTCAACCCTAATTTGAGCTTAAAATAGGACATCCCTCTAAACTCCTCCAAATCTAAATTAATTACACCCACACCATCTTTTGAGTGAGAGAAGAAGATCCCCCACAAAAGGCCCATCATCAGACCACCCTAGGGTATACTTTGATCAACCCCCTAAATCGGCCTTGTTTGATTTCATACTTAGGCATTTCACCGTTGCTTGAGGCTTCATCTGAGAGCACTTTGGACTTAAGACAAGTTTTTGGAAGCACCTAATCTAGGCCACACCTCTTGGACAAAAATATTGAACTCTCCCCTTAAACAGAGCTTCATTTAATTATTCATGCTTATAGACTTGATCAACCGTATGGGTATGTTCTCCTAGTCAAGACGAGTCTATAGAAACAAATCACACTTGATTTGGTTAAGTATTGAGAGAGATATTAAGGTTTGAATTTGGATGGTTCTCGGGCTAGGGATTTGGGGATGATGAATGAATATCATCCGTTTCCGCGTGTATCAAATGGACTGTCATGATTGCGGCGGACACAACAATGGAACAAAAAGGCGGGCCGAGACAGCGCTGAGGTAGCTGGTGGCGCCAAACCGGAAGACATCCCGTGGAAAATTTGTATCTGCCAATGTTAAAGTGGTGTCGCATCGCTTAAATAGAAAATTAGGGGTTTTTTTTATTTATTTAAATATTAGAACTTCAAAAATACATATCTTGGTGTAGAAAAATCACAAAAATAAAATAAAAATACCCTCTTGCTCAGTGAACCGAGGAAAACAATATGGAAAGGGTTTCATGTCTTTTTGATGCATGTATGATTTTTAATTAATTAAATGGTTTTTTTCTTATTTGAATTCTCTATTTTCATAGACCAATCACCGTGGCATGGGACCATGGGGCTTTTGGTGTCTCTATTGTTAGGTATATCCCCTGATTTTTCCAAGTTCAGGGGCATCTCTAATCAGAGATATCTAATTTTCAACTTAATAGTCTCTATTTTGGTATAAAAATTATAATAATTAAAATATTGATCAAAAAAATACAAAACTTGTTTTGGTAGGTTTACTGTAATTAGAGGACCCTAAGAAAAATATATACTTGGTTTAACTCATTAAAAATAATCTCAATTGTCACCAACCCCTAAAAATGAATAAAAATAAATTAGGAATAATTATAAATATAAATGGTATAAAAATTATTCTCCATTGTAATTTAACATCAGAGAAACTCCCCATAAAAAATCAAATCAATCGGAGTTAATTGGACCACTCAAACGAATCAATTAAGTGAAATTGCAGTTTTGGCATTAAAATAATTATAATAATTAAAATAAAACTAAAAAAATCACCAAATTAGTTTAGGGTTCTCCTTATGACCAGAGGAATCTAAGAAAAAAAATTTGAATTAAAATAAACACTTAATTTTTTAGCTAATTTTAAGCATTTAAATAATTAAAAATTATTTTTAAAATCATAAGATTTAAAAAATTATAAAAACCACATTAAAATGTTACATTTGACTTTCTGATCACTTGAAACTAATTAAAATAATTTTCCTAATTTTCTAAGTCAATATATTAATTTTTAAAGGCTTAAAATGAATTTTCTTAAATTTTCCACCAAATAATTCTAATAATTAAAATATAAATAAAAAAATATGAAATATGTTTCTTTGGGTTCCCTTGACACAAAGAGATTTAATCAAAATATAACTTAACTAATATTTTATATTTAATTAATACTCAAAGCAAACAAATAATTCTAATAATTAAATTAAACCTCTAAAAATCTTGAAAATTGGTTCAAGTTGTCCTCTAACCAAGGTGAACCTGCAATAATTTTCTTAAGAATAGGAGTTTTATTTTGGTAGGGTTATTAAATTTTCATTAAAAATCCTTAATTTTGCATTAAAAATAATTATAAAATTAAATAAATTCAAAAAAAAAATTGCATTTTCTCCTCTGATGTTTTAATTGAACCATGAGTGGGGTAACATAAAATTTCAAAGTCATTTGCATTAAACTTGATAAATTATGAAGTGTTAGCTCTTTAGGGGCAAAATGGTAATTTTGAAAATTTAGCCTTAATCAATATTTAGGCTCAAATAAAATGAGAAATGGGAAATGAATGATCTTAATTAACATGATTAAATGGTTGAAACACAAAGTGTTAAGTGGTAGCAACCAATCTCACTTTGATCTTATTATAGATAAATTTGTAATTCCTTAAATTAATGAGGTTTGAAAGAATGATTAAATAAGAAGATATTAAGGTGAGGGTTTGATTTCGGAAGATCATAATTCACTAATTTTAAACCCAAATTAATGGTGTATGATTCAGGATAATGATTAAGAACATAAACGTTTAAAAGCTTTTTTTAAAATTATAAATCTACCCATTGAGCTTTAAGAGCTTAGTAGTGAATTAGGCCTAATCTAATTTTATCTAATGAGGTTTGGAAAATGAAATATGATTAATTTGAAACTTTTAAAACACTACAAGCCCATTCTTAAAAAGTCAAATCGGTTAAGCTTCTTAATTAAGTCAATTCACCTCTCAAAGACTTTCACCTGCATAATTTATAAATAAAATATCAAATGATAATTACCCATCCTTAGGGTTGGCAATAACATCATTTTATTGAGCATAAGGGTATGATAAGGATGAGTAATTAAGCAACATAATGAGTTTGAATGAGCTCGGGACTTTTTAAGGGATTGTGAGATGCCCGTGGCCCGGCCCCTGGACCATTCTCATACTCTTTTGGATCTCTTGAAGCATGATTAAACTTATTATGCATTGCTTGAGAAATCATCTATACATTTAAATAAATAGGACCCACCAAGTTATGACATAGAATTTGGTAGGCCTGTGTTGAACCTATCTATAGGCTTTACTTTCCGGCAAATTATAAATGTTTACTGCAAAAGATACTAAGTTTCAGGTGGATGAACGAGAAGACTCGATATGTATGCTTTTATAGTTTATAGTATATTCTTTTTTTGCACTTTCTTTACTGTACTTGTCATGCTTATAAACTTGCATGTTAAATAATAATGTCACCTTGCATGTCAAAATCAAAACATTTAGGATAGCCACCAAAATTGAAACCAAAATTAAAATCAAAACAAGATAAAATTCACCACTACAACAGCCAAAATATAAGACAACTCAAAATTTAATCACAAACAAAATGAAACAAAAAAATTACAACTAAATTAAAACGTCTCTATCGGATGATCAGGAATCCCTCAGATGAGGTAACATACGGTCGCTAACGAGATTTTGCAAGGTCTAAATGAAAGTATGGAACTCATTAAGTTGAGTTTAGTAAATTCATTTGGACTAAGTGAATCTGAAAAAATATAGTGGTGTCGGAATGAGGGAACCGTAGGATCCTAACCGGTGTCGCTCTAGTCAACTTTAATATCCCCGTAATACTTGAATAACCATAACCTTAGAAAACATCTGATTTGACATCAAGACCCAAACCATTAGAAAACTTAAACTCGTCATGACGTGGAGTTTGGAGCTAGTACCGTGGGCAGTACGATCATCTTCAACAGCAAAATATATTTACATCAGCTAAACCATCACTTAGAATTAAACAACAATCCATTGGACTTAAAGGTTGTCAGTTTATGCAATATAAATCCTCAACTTATCTTTAGGCCTTTGTATAGCTCTGCTATGCAATTTAAGCCCTAACTCGCTTTAGGATTCCGAGATTTTCGTTCGTCACGACCAAAATCCTCACATCATCGGGCTATTTGTGTGATCATTTCACACAAATGTAAGCCCTAATTAATAAAATTGGCAGGATAAAACACCTAAATATTTCTCCTCTAAATTCAAGCCAAACCATAAGATAGCTTGAGAAGTCACCAAGTTTCTCCTCAGGATTTGTGACATCCCCTAGTCTCTCCTCCTTTGGATTCCAAAAATAAATGTTCCAAATTTGAGTCATTCCCCTTTCATATTTCTTTGTCTGATCTCCTTGAAAAGTTATATCCTTTTGAAATTCTTAAAGATAATATCCTTTAATTTTTATCAAGAGTCTTCTTATGTGTTTTCAGTTATCTAAGATGTAATTAACTATAAGGGCTTGCCTTTATAGGAAGCATTCAAGAACCCAACTTAATCGGTCAACATAAAAACAGTTTTGCAGATTAATCAGATGACATATAATCTTTAGATTATTTAATCGAGTCTTACCAGTAAGTAGTGAGTTTATCATTCGGGATAAATACATTGTTTGTGGTATTTGGCTTGTTTATTTAAACTGCAGGGAATATGAGATCGATTCGGTCTTGTACTTTCAAATTTTAAAATATTATTTTCCAAATTATATATATTAAATTAATATAAAACGGGTGTTGTGATATTCATCATAGCAATCGACAACTTCACAACTCTTCAACATTTTAGTGTTGATAATATACCGACCATTATCATATCTTTCATCAGGCATTCGAGGTCTTCGCGCTACTCTGTGTTGATGGTAGGCATAGTACTTATTTGGATTTCAAAGGCAAGCTTGAACTTTCATCAGTTGCAATTTCTTAAAATAATCTTTATTATGAGTGGTGTTTATTATCTCAACCATCGAGACCCTCAACAGGTTGGTGTAGGAATCATGTGCTCAATTAGCAATTATTTTACATATCGAGTCAGGTGCTGATCAGAATACCAAGCTTGATTCTCTTAATGGTGTATTCTATCAACCACCTTATGATCTTGAGGTGATTGGGCATCTTCAAAATGAGGATGAGCAGAAGGATGTAGATTGATTCTCAGCCTTCGCCCTTCAACTTGAGCGGTCCTTTGGTACAGGTGATGGGTGGTGGGTTATGCTCTGAAAGAGAAGAGGTTGGAGTCATACTCTTTAATCAATATGTGGTTGTTGGCAAGCTTCAACAATTTGAGTAGTGTTTTTGGTTGTGACAGGCCTAACACATATCAGAAGGGTCCTTCCTTCAGCCCTTCAACCATGGAGACATGAGCAACTGTGGGTTCCAAATCATATGCTTCTAAAATTTCCTTATGGAACTAGATAATGAATGAGCATAGAATCTAGCCCTTCCCTTGGTGAATTTGCAGGAGGGCCTTCTAGCACTTTTGAGACTTCTGGGCGCTGCCAATTTGAGCCCCAAACATCTGCTTGAAATTGTCAAATGATCTGATTACTTTTGTTGGTAATCTGTTGAAACATCTGAGAGCTTACTCTCTCAGAGTGGGAAAGAAATGACAACATTTCAATGATCGACTCAGATAAGGCTATATGATCGGTTGGATCGGTTTGCCCCTTGTAGGACTCTAGTGCTAAGATTTTGAGTAGCATTAAGAGTTAGATTTTGAATCACATTAAGAGTTTGGCCTCATAATTTTTTTTATGAGAATGCGTTCTTTGGCTATTAGGGTGTTATAGTATGCCTAAACCAATGTTGTTTGATTGGTGTCGACCCATCACTGTCGTGGTATTGAAGTCGCCATCTCTTTCTAAGACCAACAAGACTCTTCTAACAATGGGTGTCTGTCCTTCATCCCAAGGTTGCTGGTCTATATCTTGAGTCAGTGTCACCTCATGGATTTACTGGGCCACAAATTATCTAGTGCACTCCATGTTGTCAGCATCTCTATTACGGGATTCTTCCCCCTTTAGATACTCCTCTTCTTGTTTGTAGATGATCTACACTCATTTCACTTTTAAGGATGTTGAATATGAGGTTGTTTGTAAATTAAACCCAAAAAATAAATCGTAAATAAGTAGAGAGAACACACACACACACATAGAGAGCGAGAGTGAGAGAGAATAAACAGTAAAAGTGATTCCCCTTTTTTATTAAAGGCCTCCAATATTTTTAAAGGGTGTTGTGCAATCATGTTTTTTTTTTATCCCCAACCTAAAGAAGATCTATAATGGAGTGTTTTTTTTTTATATTCTACATGCATGGTATTGTCATATGGCATTTTGCTCGACCGACTAGGGTTAGTTGACTTGGGTTCGATCGGGTCAACCCGGTCAGCTAAGCTTAGTTAGTGTAGTCTGGTTGGTTGATCCAACCTGATTGATTATCCTTGATTACTAATGAAGAGCCTTTGAACTCTTCACATGTTGGATGGATAATTTTTATGGAGCTTGATCTTCCTTTGAATCAACTTTACTCGGAGAAAGGTTTATTGAGATAGTTTTCTTGTAGCAGTTGACTCAGATGCTCTTTAATCTCATTTTCAATCGAACAACTCATGCTTGAATCATTCGGTCGCCTTTTTGTTTGTCTCGTGGCTTAGTCATGTTTGGTCCGGTCAACTCGACTCACTCGATCAAGTAACCCCATGATCTTCTTATAGTGGGGCCTCCTTCATCCTACTTCTCCCTTTCAGACAGTTAGATCTTCTCAAGATCAGTGCAGATACATTTTCAATGTAAATCTACATAACTTAAATCGTGGGTGCAGCCAAACACCCTTTATAGTTTTATTCCTTAAAAAGCATCCATTTGACTATCCTCTATATTTTTCTTTGGCTAAATCTCACTTTTCCATCATAATAACCTAATAAAAAATAACACATCATATACACGTATTGCTTAACAGAGTCGTGAAGTAGCAGCCACAACATGCGTGCAGCCCTCTTCGACCAAATAAAAATTACAAGGGTAAATTAAGAGGTATAAAAATGCAAATTTTTCTGTAAAAACTCATTTCATCGTTTTTGTACCCCCTACTGCCCGTATTGTATTCCGAATGTTGAAAATAATGATAATATGTATCACACTTAGGGGTGTAAACAAATCGAACACGAACAAGCAGAGCTTGTGTTCGTGTTCGATTTGTTTGAAATAAGCTCGTGTTTGAAATTGTTCTTGAAGTCACTGTTTGTGTTCATTTCTTAACAAACGAGCCGAACACGAGCTGTTCGCGAACGACGAGCCAGTTTGACATTCCTAATATTAATATTTCTAAATCATGTATTATATTAATTATATAACTTATATTATATAAATATATAATATCTATATTAATACATTACTAATATAGTATATTAATATATTATTATTATTATTTTATTATAACTTATAATTTATAAAATTTAATTTTTTAAAATATCATAAATTTTATATATATAATTATTTCAAATTATTTTATATTTCGAACAATAACAATTCGAACACAGACAAACGCATCACTATTCGTGTTTGGTTCATTTAACTAACCGAACGAAAAAAATTTGTTCATATTCACCTCATTTACTTATCAAATGAATCGAACACAAATTCATTGACAAACCGAAAACAAACTGTTCTCGAGCTTTTTTATTTTGACAGGCCCTAATCACACTTATGTCAGATGCACTGCAATTATTAAGAATATATTTATGTTAGATCACCACAAAGTAATTTATTTATTATATTTTTTATCATACTGGTGTTATCATCGATGATGTGGTAAATAAAATATGTTTGATGAAGAAAAATCTGGACGTCAGAATCTTTCTACTCAAGATTAAGAAAGTAATGGTGTTACATCAACTAAAATTAATATATTTATTTGATTTTCAATTGTAAATTTGTTGCCACCCATCCTTAAAATAATGATATTTGACATTTATAATTTAGTAAACTATTATCATATTTTTTACATTTTATTTTGAAAATATAGCAGGAAAATATTGTTGTAATAAATTCATTAATGTTATATAAAACAATAAAATTATTTTGTCCTATAAACTTAAATATTTAATAATAACTTATTATTAAGTATATTTTTAATTCAATAATCATATTTATAATAATTTTAAAATTTATTAAAAGAATTTTTTTATGCCTAATTATTAGTCAAGTATACAATTTATTTCAAAAGTAATCAATTTGAAAAATTCTTAAGAAGCAATTAATTTTAATGAAAAGAACGAATCCTAACCATATTTGTATTTTTTTCAATTTAATTTACAAAGAAAAAAAAATTAATTCATATTAAGTCATGAGAGTCGAATCTCAAGTATGAGTTCTGATCATTAATATTTTATTTATTTCCCTTGATTTCAAGCTATTATTTTTTGAACTAACCTGAATTGTGCTGGCTCTAGTTGTAGAGAGATATTTACATACAGAGAACGCACGCAGCTCTGCGAAGGCTATTGGGGGGTTATTGTGGAGTTATTTCGGCGTTATTTGGAGTCACATTTTGTGAAAGCGTAACCGTTAATGTAAAAGTGTAACCACAGAAGGTATTCACTCCAAATAACGCCGAAATAACTTCGCAATAACCCCCCAACAATCTTCGCAGAGATTATTGAGAAATCATTGGGAAGGGATTACGCACGGAGAGCTGCGTGCATTCTCAGTACGTAGATATTTCTCCTCGTTGGAAGACGATCCTAAGCAATCATTTGAAACGTTCGAAAGAAATTAATGTTCCTAATCTCTCATTTGATTGCTTGAACCCACATAATATGTTGTTAAGAAAATAATAATTTTACTTTCACTTGGTTTAAATATGGAAAGAAAATTCTCATTTTTAAAATATTTTGAAGATATTTACATATTTAAAACTCAGATGAAATAAAGGAATTTTAATATTCATTATCTTTATAGCATAAAATTTAAAATCCCTAAATAGAATTAACAGTCCTCTCAGAAATCCTTTTGTTGGTTAGATGGGAAGCACTAGGCCATCTTTCGGCCAACATGCTTCACAAAATGATGATATTTTTCTCATCCATATAATTTCTTCATATAACTATCTTTTATGCAACCAACCATTGTGTAGTTTCTTATTTGCAAGTGTGACCTTCCCAGCAAAAAGAGTCCTGGGAGGAGAACAAAATGGCTTACTAAAATGACCCAATTCATTTGTGCACTGTGCTTGTCCTTGTTTCCAAAATGATGAAACCAAGTGCCTAGTTCCTTTGTTGAAGCATGTCGTTTGTGAATGTTAACTTTGCAAGAAACTGTATCTATGGAAAGAGTTTACCATCAAAGTTCAAAGTAGCATCATACGTAAATTAAAAAGAGCAAGCCCTTAATTTGTTATTTAATTGCAACCAATTTTGTTAGTAGAGAAAGTAACCTAAACTCCACTATCCCAGTCTCCTTTATTTTCATTTTTATGCTCCTTTCTATTGCCATCATTAACCTTTTCCACAAGCTTCCTCATATAACTCTTTCTATGAACATTCTTCTGTTGCACTCTAATCCTCCCTTGCAATTGTGCGCCGTCAATGACCTCTATCAATAAAAAATCACTATAGCTTTGATCATAGCAGGATCAAAGCAAGAAATTGCTCCCCACGCTCTTACACTCTTACTTCTCTAACCACCACACCACCTCTAACTTTGGTTAAATATAAAAGTTATAAGATCATCATTCTAAGAGTAATGATGGTTGTCAAAAGAATTTATGTTTAATTAGAGTCAATTATGTTATAGAAATATGTTCAGGAATTTTATGACTCTATAGTTATTGTGTATATGCAAGGTAAATAAATTTAAAATGCATTCATGTGCTTTCATAATACACATCTTTGCAACCTTCTTATGATTTATACCAGACAAAAAAAAAAACATATAAAATTTCAATTGTGACATGATATTTACAAACCTTTTAAATAAATATAACCATTTCATTTTGGGAAAGATATTGAAGGGCATATGTTTGTGGACATAAATTGGTCATAGTGTTTGTTTGTGGCATTTAAATTTGGTTGTAATTTATTTGTGACATGCTCATCAACAAACAATAAGAAAAAAAACTTAATTAGTGATGAGGCTTATGATGATATTTCTTATGACAAGGGGCATGTATCCTATAGTGAAACTGTGGTGAGTGTCCCTTCTGGTGATTGTTAAGTGAATAATAAGAATTAAAGTTTATTAAAAATTTCAATGAATATTCATAGGTGAGAAAATTGATAAGAATCAAATTTTATTAAAAATTTCAATGAATATTAATAGGTGAGAAAACTATCAAAAACTAAAAAGATATTTGATGTGTTTGGGCAACTAGAACCTTAATGGAACAACACTTGGATAAGTTTTTTATTTTAATCTGATGGGTTCAATGGGTTGCCAATGACCTTGGTGGGTGGTGAATTAAAAAAAAAAAAAAGATAATGGACATGCTAAGGCACCAACTTTTGGGATCTAACATTCATGCTCCTAAGCTAGTATATTGGCCACTTTAAGCAATTGATCAAGGGAAAATGATAGTAATTTAATGGTGGGCCCATTAATATTATCTTTAGTAACTATGTTGAATTATGATTTGACCGTGAATCACACTTAAGGAATAGAGCGTAAGTCCGGAAGAGAGATAGAGACAACAAGAGAAGTAAATAGTAATGAATGTTAAAATATCATGTCTATCATCTTTATTCATAAAATGATCTACCTAATAATATGGGAGAAAGTACAATATCATGATGTTATATTCTTATCTTTGCTTTAAAGGGTTTTGTATAGTGTATTCATCATATTTTACATGTATGAGCCATCACTTGGTCGTTCCTTCACTCGATCAACTGAGTTTGATTGGCTTTGGGTCAGCAAGATCAGCTTTGTTGATTGACATTGATCGGCCAGCCATGCTTAGTTGATATGGGTTGGCTGGTTGATATGACTCGACTGTTAATTCCTTACTTATGTTGAGGATCCTTTGGGTGTCCCTAATATGATTGGAGATGTTCGGTGAGAAGGTCCCCCCTCGCGTTGGCTTTTATATGGTGATTGGCACAAATGCCTCTTTATATCATTTTTTATCAAATGGTTCAAACATGGATAATTTGGTCTTCTAATGGCTTTGTCAACTTTAGCCTTGCTGGTTTTGTCTTAGACTGTTGCACTCGGTTCGATAAGTAAGCCACACATTCTTCTATTAGTGGGTCTTCCTTTGCTATACTCTCCTCCTTTGGACCATTAGATGTGCTCAGGATCAACTAATATATTTCTTATGTACAAATTTTAGTTCATTGATTCCCTTACTTTTTGACTCTGCGATAGGAATATGAGAATTAAATGCAAAAAGAATATCACATTTTTCTTTATTTGATGATTCAATAATTGAACTCCCTTAATTTTCACACATTTTATCTTTATAAATAAGGCATGATAGGACTCTTTACATTCCATATTTTCTCTGCATTCTTGTTTGAATCAGTCAGTTTTTGCATGTTGTAATGGGAAACGTTCTAAATCCCTCGTTCGATGTCTAGAACAAAGATTTGCTTTGTGTTCCCTTCAGGAGGCCGAAGAAGTTGTACAACTCGGAAGGCGAAAAGAAAAGAAAACCATCATTAAGAAGAGAAAACTAGTTATGTTGGCATATCAGGTAGGGTTGTATGATTCTTCTATTATTTTTAAAAGGATTGTCATCTGCAAGCATATCTTTATTGACAGGAAAATTATTACGGTGACCACTAAAATTGCCTTGTTAATTGCAAGTCCATCGAGCGTACAACACCAAGAGAATGACCAACCTAGCAGAGTCAACTCAGTGCAAAAGGGAAGCTTCAAACAATAAGAAGAAACTTCTGCAATCCCTCAGCTAGTTGCTCCTTCTTTCATCGACCTTCTTTCTAGGGATGAAGCAAGTTGTTCTTCTCTAGCTGGTCTAAGTGGACATCTGTTCCATCTCGAGCTCTCTATTTAAGATGAAGTGCATTGAAAGAGAAGGCCCTAGCAACCAATCTGAGTGGCTTGCCTCCTCCATTGCCTTGGAAGAAGATGAAGGGAACTCTTTTAGGTAGATTCCAATGCAAGACAGAAGAGCCAAGGTGACTACCAGCTTAGATTGTCGGTTTGCCTTGATCGATCTCAAGAAAGACTGGTACAGACTCCCTCGTCATGACTTCTTATCCTTTATTTGAGTCACACTAACGACAACGTAGTTCACTCTCGAGTCTATGCCACATGATCGATAGGTATCAATTATGGCCTGAGAGGCTTCTCAACTCTATTTGACTGCCCTTCTCAAAGAAAAAGAAGGATGACTCGAGGCTGAGAAAAAAATTTGTCACAGTTAATGAGTGGGTAAAGATGGAGAGAAATGGGTAACGGTTGCCAAAGCTAAGGCACTCCAATAACGAGAGGAAAATTGAGACTTGCTTGAGAAGATGGTTGCGATAAAAAAAATGTCAATTTTTTTTATTAAACTCTCTTCCCACTCTTATCAGGTGGAACTTCTTGATGCATAGCTTAGAGAATGGGTTGCCTTTGGTGTCGGCAGGATGGTGAAAGAAAAATTGGTCTTCTCTGAGTGTACTGGCATGAATAAGTTTGCCACCTTGCTTTCAAACTTGGAGGGGAAGAAAGGCGAGAGTGTTGAAGATGATTGAAGGTTTTCGAAAGCCTGATTCACCTTCGGCCTCATCTGTAACTGAGAAAATATTGTTCTTTTTTTTTTTGAACACTTACAAAAAAAACTTAAGAAATGTTGTAAATTTTTTAATCATAAATGGAAAAAAAGTTTATGATCATTTTTACCTTCGTTCTTTTCATTTTACCTTTACTATGCATTTTATTTTTCATGTGATAAAGGCTAAGTTGTGATGATTAATGGACTAGAAATCCTTAAGAATCTTTTTAAGTCAATTTAGTGAGTTTCCATCATAATTAAGTCTCACTCTTCCCATATCTCAGTTGTTTGGTTAGGTTGTCTCTTTTGACTCGCCACACCTTACACCATGCATATTAAGTGGATCTTATTGCAGTCTTTGCGAGACTAACTATCAAGAATTATTGTTGTGGTGATTCGTATAATACCCACCTAAAATACTATTGCAAATGGGTAAGGAATCACCGCCAGAGCTTGACCCACTTCGAGCTAAGATACATTAGTTTTTGTGACACATGAGCGTTGTGGGTTGATTCAAATACACTTTATCAATTGTTTGTTACTAAATCATTGTTGGTTATTTATGAAATTTTTATTCATCAAAAGTTACTCATTATTGTCAGTTTTGTCGGTTTAAGTTCCCCGAGTGTCAGTAAAATTTTTACGATCTCTTGCACAACTTTACAAGTTCCTTGAGTGTCAGCTAGACCTTGGACGAATCTAAAATTAAAAAAAAAAATACTAATCCAATCTTATGAACTTGATAATAAAATACAAGGTTGAAATGGCTCAATGGATTTGTTGTGTGCTTCTGGTTAGATAACTACCACACGCTATACTAAGTTGGCTGCTTGTCAGGATATCATGCTTGACGCCCTTGGTGGTATGCTTTGTCGGTAACCTTTTGGTCCTGGGGCAATCGAGCGTCTTCAAAAAGAGGATGAGTGGAAGGATTTGAATCATGCATTGGTCTTCACCCTATGCCTTAGAGGTGTTCTTATGCATGTGACGAGCGGAGGACTCTGCTTTGGAAGAACTAAGATTGAAGTTATACTCCTTTACTGATATGTTGTTGTTGGTCAACTCCAATAACTCGACCAACATCTTCAATCTTTGTAGACCCAATGTGTACTAGATGAATCCTTCCTTTAGCCCTTGAGTTAGGGCGACATGAGTTACTCCAGGCTCTTGATCCCGCACTTCCAACATCTTTTTTGGAAAGCTGTGATGAATCAATGAAGGATCTCATTATATCCCTATCGGATATGCAAAAGGGCATGTAAGTTTTTTTTAGTCTTTTGGGTGCGGGCAAACTATGCCACAAAAATTATCTTTAATATCAGTAAAAGATTAGATTGCTCTTTGTTGTGATGCATTAAATCACCTATGGGTTGCCTCCCTCGGTGTGGTAAGAAGGATATAACATTTCAATACATTGGTGATCTTCAGTCAAAAATAGTTTACTCGAATAAGGTTTTATGTTAAATCATCAATTCTGCTCTTGTAGAAATCTATTGTCAGAAATTTGAATCCTTTTGAGAGCTAAACCAAAAAGATTTAAAGAGAGAATGCATTTTATGGCTATCAAGGTGCCTCAGTATGGCCAAACCGGTGTTGATCGACTAGTGTTGTCCCAATACTATCGAAATACTAAGAGTCGCCTTCTCTTTTCAGAGCCAAGGAGACTCTTCGGCCGTTGGGTTCCAACCATTCCTCTCAAGGGTGATGTTTTCTTCCCCGAGCCAGCGCGCTCGAATGACATCTGATATTTAATCCTTAAACTTCTAGATTTGTCAATTCATAAACTCTCTTGTCTTCTTTGTGGGCTGCTTCTCTTTTAATTGTGACATGATCTACGCTCACCGCACCTTTTTGAACATCAAATCCTAACTTGTCTATGAATCACACAGAACAAATAAAGCGTAAGTTGACAGAAAAAGAGAAATAGAGGAGAGATTGAACAATAATGAATAGCAAAACATCGTATCCATCGTGTTTATCCTCCTTATTCATTAAATAATCTCCTTATTTATAGGGGAGATAGAACAATATGATGATGTTACATTTTTTCCCTTAATTTAAAGGAGTTGTACATGATATTCTTAGTTTTACATGTATGAGCCTATTGCCGACTGTTCTCTGGCTCGATAGGTTGAGCATCATTGGTGTTGGGTCGGTCAGATCAGCTCAGTCGGTTGAGATTTTCTTGGTCGACTACACTTGATCGATATGGGCCGGTCGGTTGATATGACTCGACTATTAATCCTTGACTTATGATGGGGATCCTCTGGTCATCTCCTGTATGATTGGAGATATTGAGAAATTAAGTCCTCTCTTGGGTCGGCTTCTTTGTGGTGTTTGGTTCGGCTTCCTCTTTGTTTCGTTTCTAATCGAATAGTTCAGGCTTGGATTATTCAGTCATTTTTTTGTGGTTTGGTTGGTTATGACATTGCTTGTTTTTGCTTGAATGACTGTACTTAGTCGGGTAAGTGGGTCTTCTCTTGCCAAACTCTCCTCCTCTGGACTATTAGATCTCCTAAGGATCAACGCTGACACATTTCTGATGTACAATATGAAAAAATACAATTTAAATGAATGCAATGATACATATCTAATTACATCATTAGATTAATATTATGCGGTCTAATTGACTAGATTAATTCTAAGAAGAAATGGGAATTAATTTAGGGCTAGAAAAAAATGATTATAAGCATATATTTATCTATATTGAAATATTCATATTTATCAATAGTAATGTCTAGCCAAGAATAGGTCTTTATGTTGAGATCCATATATGTTATACAAGTTACATGAAACATACATCTTGTTGAACAAAATACACGATAGCAATTGCACGTGATTGAACAAAATAGCACTAAGCGTTTATGGTGGTGATAGTTTTTTAGTAGATTGAAACACCATGCACGACCACTCACCATGTGTACGAGTGTTGAAGTAGATTCAAATCAAGTTAGTTATATTATTTTTGGTCATTTGTGTGTTGTGTTCTCAAAATTGATAAATATTTTTCACGGTCGAAAAAATTGACCTGATTAAGTACATTGAATTAATTATTTTATTCTTATTTTTTATTATCACTAACTTAAAAAATATATATTTTTTCTTTTATTTGGTCAAAAAATTTGACCTTTTTAATAACGTCATACATCTAGTAATTCTGCAAATCACAAGTGATGAAGCCGCCCCTTTAATCATTACCCCAAAGCATGCCTTGTAGGGTTTTTCAGTCAAAAAAACGAGAGCTATTTACGTATGTCATACGCACGCAATTCTGCGTGCATATGACCTCTAATAAACTCCTAATAACTAAATTATTGGGGGTTATTGAGAGGTTGTTGGGGGTATTAACCCCAATAACACCTCAATAACCTCCTAATAACCTATCAATACATTTCGAGATTCGGCGTTCATCTTTTTTCCTGTCATTCGAGAGTTTTTGTGAGGTTATTGGGTATTAACTCCAGTAACAGCGAGATAAACCTCCAATAACTCTTGGATAATCGTTATACGCAGGCAATTATTCGTCGTAAATATTTTTCCAATAAAACACTCTCCTAAATTAATTATCCAGAATCCAATGACCGTTTTCGCTCTCTCTGAAAAAGAATCTCTGAACTAAACCTTAAACGAATCTCTGACTTTATAACATAACACCTGCATGAAAATTTAAACTTATTCTAAGCTTCAAGTAAATTAGGATTACCTTAATTTTTATGACAGTTAGAGTTTAGCATATTCTATAAATAAACATAAGAATGAGTTACCAAATATATAAATATACAGAAATCAGTATATAAATCAGAAAGTACTTCCGCATAATTACCAGGGCATAAGGAATGGAGATCCATCCGGTTATGAGAGTCCACTGCAAACCATAGCCGAGGAAGCCGAGTCCGGCAGCAAGAAACAGTACAGCAGGGAGAGGAAAATAGAGAAGAGCAAGACCGGAGGACCATCCGAACGCCTTACCAAGATCTGAAGCAACGGCGAGGTAATTCAGCTGCACCTGCGTGATTTTCAACGCCGCCTTCAGCTCCGAGGAGTAGGAGGAGAAATCAAAGTTGGTGCCGGTGAGCGCCTGGAGCCAAATCACCGCCACGAGGATCATCCACCGGCGGCATCGTCCGTCCATTTATTGTGGTCGGGAAATCCTAAGGCCTTTTTCTCTGTGTTTCTCCTTTTCGTTCCTCGGATTTTGCCTCGGGGTTAAATAGCTGCGCGGAGCTTCGGCGCTTGTTCTCAGGTGTTGCGAGGATGGGCTCTTTTTTTAGGCGCGCATTATTTGAGTTGCTTTGGGCCCACCCGAGCCTCGGGAGTTTAGGGTTTAGGGTAATTGTTGCACCTCCACTCAGAGTTCATTCGAAGTCTAATGATGGAGCGTCACATGTCAAATTGACTCCACCATTTTAACGCGAACTAGTGGGACCCACTTGACACGTTAGACTCCGAACACAAATTACGTTAGAAGTCATGATGTAATATTTTCTCATTTTACATATGCATTCATGCCACATAATTCTTTTGCATTTTCATATCTAATATTTAAATTTCCATTTTTATTTTCATATCTAATATTCTAACCTTTAATATCATATAAAAAATATTATTACTGGTAAGTTTTCAAAAATATAATGTATTATTTCATGCATAAATTTTTGACATCAAAGTCATTAGAATATTATAAATATAAGTATCACTCTAGTTATTAGATACATAAATGCAAAAATGTGTGATCTGTATATAAATTTACTTTTTTAGTTTCAAACAGAAAGATTTTGAGAAAAATCTCTTCTTGATTAATATTAATGATAATTTTATATGATTTAAAATCTTTAGGGGCATTTACATATGTATCACATAATATTTTGATTGATCAACTTATTATTCTATCGACTGGTGTGATGATAAATTTTCGTGTAGCCACATTAATAAGGTGTGTGTTTGTGTGTGTGTGTGCGCGCGC